>OESE01000187.1:0-340626 GCA_900240875.1 Crithidia expoeki
ACCACACAGCCGCACCACCGCAGTCACACCACCCACAACACTGCTCACTTCCTTTGCCAAACTCTTGCCTTACGTTGAAATACACTCGCACCTCTGCACGATGTTAAACCACCACTCATTCTTCCCTGATCTACCTTCAGTGCCTCCGCAATTCCGGCTCAGCAGCACAAGCACTTCTCTGACGCACCATACCTTTGCCCACTCACAGGGCAGCACGCAGCACAACCTCAACGAAGACACCGCACAGCCAACTGCCCAACGCAGCCAGGCACCACGAGCACACGCAGGTTGCGTGTTGTGACACCTTCAGGTGCATGGTCTCCTTTTTGAACCGCAAGAGACCACACCACACCGCCACAAATGCATCGTGCACGGTCCGGCGGCTCCCTTGGTGCAGGTGAGTGGCCGCTGTCTTGTGAAACGAAGGTGGGTGAAGTAGAGTGTGCAAACGTGTCCGAGCACACCTTCCTGCCACACGACCGAAAGAACACCACACACAGACACGCCGAGAGCACAGATGAGGGAGAAAGATGACAGCATTGTTTCTTTCATTCCCTGGAGTGTTGCAGTGCAGTGGTGTGGAGGGCTGCGTGCCAGGACAACAAAACAACCCTTGAGATGTCGGTGATGTTGAGCGCTGCGTTGCAGATAAGTGAAGCTGCTGAGCGTGATCTTGCATGCCGTCGCCGTTCCCACCCTTGTGAGAAATAGCAATGCTTTGAAGCAGTCTGCGGAAGACACTTCGCGACCTGTCTCTAACACCACGCGCTTTGCAGCACGAGAAACGCAGGTCGGCAGGACGATGGTGGGCACTAGGGTCCGCAAGATGGAGTATACCGTCCGCTGTTTCACCACGGCGTAACGTTTGTCGCAACGTGGTGGCCATTGCACCTCCAGGTAGAGCCAACTCTCCCCTTGACCACAACAGCGCCTCACACCAGCTATGCGAAACGGTGATGGCGGTTTGTGGCTGCTGTGTCGCTTGTCCTCCCAGTCAGGAACAATGCAGTGTTTAAGTGTAAGGTCTGTAAATGCACCCTTACTTTGAGCAATGGTCTAAGGCATGATATTAGGATCAGAACCTTACGTCGTGAATCCGCTTACCGTAATAACCCTGATGCACCACGACGTGATGATTACACCTGCGAACTATGTGCGGTAGCGCTGGCTTCCTCATCAGCCTCCGTAAAGTCCCCCGGCTTGGAGTTGAGAGTGCCTGCCTGCCGAGTGAAGTGTCAGCGGCCTTTCCAACACGGTAGCAAGCACGTATCCTCAACACAAAGACAAGCGTGCACGCCCACAATGGAGTCAACGGTGTTGTCAACAAGGATGCTTCGCCACAGCGGTGTGACGATGGTGTGTGTGTGTGTGTGTACGTGTGCGTCGTTGATCCGTTGCCGTCGTCCTTGCGTACGCCAGGCAGTCGCAGCAACGTACCCATCACCGCTGACCACCACAACAAAGACGATACAGCAGCATTACAAAAGATGGAAGTATGTTTCCGTAATGCTGCACTCTGCCTTGCCGGTTAAAATGCAGCAGCGAGGAGTGGTGACGGGCACGTGTGCATCCCCGCACCGATGCCATGTTCGCTGCCGGTGTCAGCACGGCACTCCACTTCGGCAAGCTGATGCTGTTGGCCCCCATCCGTCTTTTACACAAGCAGCGGCGACGCAACATGGCGGCCTTCTACGGAGGCCTTGTGCAGCGCTTCGTGGCGATAAGTACACAACCGTAAGGTGTCGTGCCACTTCCCTTGTCAGCAGAGCTGTGCGGCACAGCAGGATGACGAAAGCGCGTCTTCGTAACGGTGTCGAGGCGGTGTGGTGGCGATGGTGAAGCTTCACAGTGGTGTGAGCTTCATTTTAACCAGCATCGATGCAGAGCTGCAGTGTGAGAAAGCAGTGCCACATCCCCACAACCACAATATTTCCCGCGTTGTCGCTGACGCTTTGTCAGCCCACCGTGTCAAGTATGCACGCCCATGCTGTAATACCACCCTCTGTGTGAGCAGCGGCGGTGTGCTGTTCATGCAAACTGTTGAGCACAAGCCTTCAGCATGACAACAGAGTGCACCACGTCGAGGACTTCACCTTACAGGACAATATTGGTGACAAGCGTGTGTCTGCCTGCCGGGTGTGGTGCCACCCGTCTTTCCAGTGGCAATGCAAAGTCTCACTTCGGTGAGCATATGCCTTTTAAAACCACACAGTGTCAGTTTACGGAGCGGTGCCCAGCCCCACTGTGGTGGCGCCGTCCTTCTCACTTAAGACGCGAATGCGCAGAGCAACGCTAGCTCAGTGCGCATCCCCACAACAATACTACCTCTACTCTTTTCTTGCTGTGGCACTGCACTGTGGCACCCATGGGTGACTATGTGCCCCGCACCATGATAGCAGCACAGTTTCGCAGCACGCACCCTTGACCTCGATCCAGTTTGCTCTCCCACGCTGCCACAAATGTCTTATTGTATATAATGCCGAGTTCGCCGTCATTGACAATGCGCTGCCACGCCACTGCGAGGATCAAGGTCTGTCTTTGCATCCACATTGCAAATATCTGCGAAGGAGCCTACGCACAGTAATAGTGCTTTACACAATTCTGTTCGCGACACTGGCTAATTAGCTGCCCCATCGCCTTTGCAGTGAGTAGCATCACTGCACTGCAGTCTGTCGAGCACTCCTGCTTTCTACAGCAGCGCTTTCATTGCGAACATAAATGCAGTACAGTGTGGCACTGACTGCAGCAAGTAGTCGTCCTTCTTGCGGGATGAAGGTCCGCTTCACTGCAACGATAAACACGTGTATGCCCCCTGGTGTCAGCGTTACTGTCGAAAGAAACAGTGTGGAGATGAGTGCGTGTGCTGTTGAGACGGCACCGTAGCTAGGAATAGTGACAGCGTGTCTGGGTAATGACGCCGTCGTTAACATCAGCATCAGCACTTCTCCACTACGACGTCGCATGGAACACCACAGAAACACTACCAGATGCACCGCGCAGTTCCCAGTTATAGTTCTGCTCCTCCGAGCGATGGAGCCGCGTCGCAGGGTGATTACATGCATTTTGACTACACCGCACCGCCTCATCTGCCTAGCTGCTGGCAACATCACGCTGTTCCGGAATGGTGAACATGTATCTCTAAAGCTTCACATTGAAATCGGGATAACAGGTGCACCGGCACACGGTACTGCCGTTGTCCTTGCTAGTAGTGGCAGAGTTTCGCAGCGTGGCGGCAAGTGCCTTTATGCGTGGCGATGTCCCCTTTCATTGTTCCCATCTGTAAAACACCCGGGTTTCGTAGCGCGTGTTTCCTGCGTAACACTAGCACGCTTCCTGCAGCCAGCAATTCAATGTCACATTGTGCTGGTGAATGGGTGAGCACTGTTGTCGTCGTAACACTGCCGTGTTCAGCAACGACTCGCCGCCAAAAGATGATGATGGACGTACGAGCCTGTCACGTAGAGTGTCACCTTTCTAGTTGCTGGCTACGTGGCAACGCTGTAGCGAAATCACGAGTGCAAGTCTACATAGTGAAGCCGCAAGAGCACGGTTACAAGTGTGCAGGATGGCCAGGGTATCACCTCCATTCCCAACAAGGTCACAGCGACGTAGAGCTTCAATGACTGCGTGTATCTGCCAAGACATGACCTTCACTATCAACACCTGTGCGTCAGTACATCATCCCAAGTGCGTGCACTCGGAAAGGTATCAATCTCCTCCCTTGTAGTTATGCAGCGTTAGAACTCAGTGGTTGCTGCACATTGCTTCATGGAGGCAGCACTTTGTTTTCAGAGAAGGCACCCACACGCAGAAGGCAGCAGAATGTAACGGCTTCCGCCCTATGTTCGCCACAATCTGAGTTGCCAGCGTCAATGTGTTGCAACATTGCAGCCACCAGCACACTTTCCTATACACGCAACGTGCCTTCTTCACCGGCAACGTTGTGTCCCACAGCAAAGGATTCAGAAGTAATCATCCCTCTCTCACGCATGGCGCCACCGTCCTGGTCAGCAACGCACAGCGTACAATCGCAGTCACTTCCCCAAGCGTGTGCGCGCCATGCGTGTAGCTGACAACGCTGTGGTACTCGGGATCAAACAGCGAAAACAAAGCCTGAGTAGGAGAGCATACATCACCGCCATCTGGCGTATGCCGGGAAGCCCTCACAAGAGAACTGCTGCCACCAGCCACGACGGCGGAAGCACTACTAGACGCTAGTGGCATGAGAAAGTCGAGGAGAAACAAAGTAGCCAGGAAACAAAGGTGATGAGAGGGAGAATTGTTGCTGCTGCTAATGATCGTGTGGCGCACAAACGAAGGGTCCGCAACGCACAGCACCATCTCATGCGAGTCGTCGTTTGCTGATTTTATTTCAAAATAGCAAAGCCGTACGGTTTCTTTTTATTGAACATAGTAGGTGGGTCGGTGATTGACTGCTCTCTTTTGTTCTCAGTCTGTGCTTGCCAGGTCAAGAGCTGGAGTCCGAAGATGAAGTGGCACAGCTTCGGGTGTAGAATAGGCACTCAATCCACTCGTCCCTGCAAAAGAGCATCTGCACGGTGTGGAGTTGATACGAGCCTTTCATTCCACCAGTTGTCTTTCGTCGGAGTACCGTCAATGACAAGACGAGAGCAACTGCAGGTGGGAGAAACAAGGCAGCAAACACACAGTCTCAACGAGCCGGAAAGCAAAACCACTGCCACATGGGAGCTGTGACGCCCCATTAACAGTACAAGAGACAAGGATTTACTTCACCCTCGAAAGGTTGCAGTTGCGTTCACATGCGTCATGCGACAGGGATGCCTCTCTTGTTATTGTTCTGAAACTCTTGTAGGCAGGCGTGCACAGACTGCAGGAAGAGCGCGTATGCGGCGTTGCGTCCTCATGTGGGACCACTTTTCGCAATGCACGTTGAACGTCAGGGTTCAATTTACCGTTCAGATATTCTGTCTTGCGCTTTTCGATTGTGGCTGAGAACAGTCGCTGTACAGTAGCCGAGCGCAATTCAGCACAAAGAAACCAACATCTTAACTAGAACAGGCACCATGGTGTGGCCTCCCTGAAAAAGCAATAGCAAACCTCTCTGTGCAGCAAAGCACCTCCACGAGGTGCACTTTGCCGTTTCGCATGTTGCCGGTTTGCAAAGCATAAAGATGGTTCATTAATGTAAGTGATAAGGTAGTGGGCTTCTTGTGACGCCACCGTAAGCAGCACAGAGAAGAACGTGGCTAATGTAGTACACCGTGCGGAGACGAGACCACGAATAGTGATGTGTTAGGAGCACACGACAACAACATGAACACACACATAACAGAAATGCTACAATGCAGACTCTTCGAGAGAAGTAAGCGGATCGCTACGGCACCGTCGCCACAGAAAGACGAAACAAATTTATGCTCCAGACTGCGGTAAGTACAAAGCAAACTGTGAAGTTCCCCCCAGAACGCAGCTCTGCCTCTGCAGTCGGAAGTGTGCCAAGCACTTACTCTACGATATTACTGCCGCAGAACGATAGACGGAGGGCTAGCAAAAGTGCAGAACAACTTTATACATGCTCTAAAGAGAGTCCATCGTTAGGTGAGAGGATAGCTACGTGAGGGTGGAAGAAGAGGACAAGGAACCGATTCAGAGTCACGCAACTGTGCCGCACGACAATCGACGAGGAGACACAGCGAATGCCACGGAGGCGTACTTGTTCTGTCTTTCAAACAGCGTTGGAGAGCAACAGTATTGGCGTGCACCTTTGAAAGGCGCACTCTCGAGAGATGGTACTTTGGTGTGTACTAAAGCTGCTTGTGCCATAGCAGTGAAAGGGAGAAAGCTGTAAAGACCAGGTCGCTTCAGTGTAAGCCATTGCGTCTGTGAGAGAAGAGCTTCTGGCTTGTTTTTCTGAATGCAATCATCCTCGCAGAAGCCAGATGCTGACAGGGATTGTTTCACGCTGCAGCACGGCACGCGAAGTGTGTGTGTGTAAGTTGGTGGGTCTGGCGAGGTCACTGGCGTCTTCAAGGCCACTGTCAAAAGAGACGTCTACTTTGCGTAGAAGTGGGCAGCTGTCAAGGCCTTTCGAATTTGCCAGCTTACAAGGCATTGCCGTGATGTTTTCTAACTGCGACGCACCAGCAAGACCGCGAAGCCCCTGTAGAGGATTGTCGCTAGTACCCCGCTGCTCTAGGAGAAGGCAGGTGCCGAGGCCGTCAATGCTGCGCAGCCTACAAAGAAGACGCATCGAGTTCCTGCCAACACGATGGACCCGCAAGACCTCTCAAGCTTTCTGAAAGGCTGTGCGAAATGGCGACTTTGGTGAGCATGCGGCACGTACTCAGCCGCTCAAATGGTGCAGTTGGCACCGGTACGCAATCAAAAGTTGCAGTTGTGGTGCTCTAGCAAGACCGTCAAGACTGATCAGAGGTGCGTTAGAGTGAACCTCAACCTCTTCAGCACTGAGCATGTACTGTGGCCATCTACGTTCAGCAGATTGCAGTCCACAGCTTTGAGCTGTTTGAGACACAGAGCGCCAAGTGAGCGAATTGGTACGCCTCGAGATTCTTCTCGTTGAAATGTTGAGCACTGCCATCTGCAGACAGTGCGTTAAACGAACTAACGTCGTTAGTTGGGATCAACTCACCATCCACCTACGCACGTGCAAGGAGCTGGTTACTGCAGAGACGTTGCGCTGCGTTGGGCCGTTGCACAAGGTCACTCCCTTGCTTTTCACTGGTGCTGCTGTATGCACAGTACGCTCCACAGCACCATCCACAGCGGCATCCCCGCTTGCCGTGCCCCTGCAGTCGAGAGAACGCTGCCCTGCAGTTGTGAAAGACGACTATGCGGACACAAAGCTGCCGCACGGACCGCCGCAGCGCTGCACGCCGTCCCGCATGCAGTCAGTCGCTGAGGTGACTGTGACCTGCAGTGGCTTCACTCGCAGTCGCAATCCAGCGGCAGGGAATGTGACCGCACCGCCACGTGCGCTATCTGCGCCAGCCACCGGCGGCAGCAGACACCGACCGGCCCACCACAACGAAACCGCAAGTTTCGGTGGCCTCAACACCTCATGTGTAGACTCAAGCATGACAACGCAGCAAGCGATTTACCATACGCGCTCAAAAGCAGTTCCTGCTACCTTGCTATCCCCTTGCCAGCACCTCCACGTTCAGTCGAAACGATGGTCACACGGCACTCAGCATACCGAAAATCCCCAGAAGGCCACTCAAATCAACGAAGCCCACCACCTGCGCAACGACATCCGAATGTACACGCTACCACATCCTGCGAACGCTGCACCCATTGGCATAGGCGGATAGCACCGCATCGCAATCTGCAACGTGGCTCCGAAAGCCCACCGCGTGGAGGTCGACATGGGGCTTCTGCCGTTCTCTAACGTGGCGAGGTTTTCTTGTTGTCTCGTGCATCAAAGGCCGTAAATTCCAAGTGGAAAAAGACCCAGATTTCAGCGGCACGAAGAGAGAACGCAAATCGTGCGGCAGTCAGCAATGGTGGAGAGGGTGAAAAGGAAATCCCCAATGGTGTCTTCAAAGGCGGCAACGAAAATGACTGGTAGAGAGCATCCCCGTGGAGACTACGTAACTGCCTCTGACGTCTCCCACGATCACATGGAAGGCGGGTTGAATAGAAAAGAGAAAGGCGCAGTGAAAGTCAAAGAGAGGCGCTGAAGACCCCAAAGGAGGGAACCTGCAACCTCTGTGAACCTTCAGGGTTACCGCTGTTGGAGGCCTCAAAGACTTCTACACGTCAACAAAACACTCACACCGCCAGAGCACGTTCGAGAAGAACAGTGGAGGGGAGCAGAAACTTGCCGTGCAGTTAGCACTCGTGTTTCCCCCTTTCACTGGGAAGCAGCAGCAGCCCCGGCTCCAGGCAGGCAGGAACACACAATAGTAGAAGCGGCAGGTATATTCGATCCCCTTGTGCAACCTGAAAAGTAGAGCTACACTAGAGACGTGGTGTCCGCACGAGAGCAAGACAGAGGAGAAAAAAAAAACGTTGGGTGACGGAGCTGCACTCGTGGAAAGAACAAGGAGATTGCAGCGCACGCAGTGAGCCTCACGAATATGATTAGCAGCAAAGTCAAAGACACGTGAAATAGGCCTCGTTTGCGACCTGATTCAACGGTGCGAGACACTGCAGCAACAATCGGTAAACACACTCGAGCATGGAGTTATAATAATAGTAAGCTGCAACCGGCGAAAGCGCGAGAGAAACACGGCAGCAGAAGCACACATTGCGCCTATTACATAGAATAGCTGCAACTCCGTTGCACGCCTGTGAATGGCTGCAGTGGTTTTCGTTGAAAACGAGGTGGTAGCACTTTAGAACTACGGCCGAAGAGTGGCTGAAGAGTCTCGATCCTCAGCCTTACGGCCCGCCGTGTCAGCCAGTCTCGGGCTGATTGAGACTGCAAGATCACTCACGTCGTTCAGCGAGGTGTTGCCCCTCATTTCAACCCCACGAGCACTGGGCAGCTGTCTAGACCGCCGGGCATGCGCAGTTCACAGCTGACGGCGGCAGTTACCTCCAGGAAAGATCAGTTAGCGATGCCACGGAGATCGCGCAGCGCACTCACATGATACCTCTTTCGCTTTTGCAGTGAAAGTGTCCGGCACCACCGGCACGCCGTAGAGCACGTTCCCCAGCGGCATTTGTCTCGGGACCCAGCACGCCAGCAAGGCTAAAGGCGCTTCCAAATTGCGCCCTTCCGTAGACGTCAACTTCGCAACACACCAAAGAAAAAAAGAACGCAAGGACTACCGCGGCGAAACTCCTCGCAGTAGTTTGCGCCAAGCTTCACAGGGCACGGCGTGTCCGTGAGAAGGCTAAGGCTGGTTGAATCGCTGCATTTGTTTGCATGCAGTTCGCTACACAACGGGCGGCTCGCGAGATCAGCTGACGAATCCATTCCACAAAGACTTGCCTTGTTAAGCGGCGCAGGTGCTTCGCTCCTACCAACGCGGGGATCTCCCTCAGATCTCACAACCGTAGACAGTCACGTCGCCGATGAGTATCTACGCTGCCACGCATGGAACTTGACCCAACGCAGCGGCTGTGCCCGCCCTCTTATCAACCGTCCCACGCCCAATAAATAGCGTTGTTGACTTGCACAAACCTGAAAGTGCACAAAAGAGCGTGCCGCACTGCCCACTACACAGCGGCACTAGGTGGCGCACACACATCGGGCGTCCAGAGATGCGTGAACACTCCGCTCGGGTACGCGACTCTGTCAATCACCGTTGTTTAGCAGTGTCAACCCTTCGCTGAGGGGGTGTTGCCCACCATGAGAACCAGCGGCAGAGCGCACCGGCTGGTTCTCCACACCGAATGTGCAACCGTTACTGGTTTTTGCCTCGTCAATCCCACGGGGAATTCAATACAAGCCATCAAGGAGTGGTTTCTCACTTGGACGCTTCCGTGTTTGTCCACGTCGCCCCGCTTGTCTGCCGGCGTATCCGCGTTCGGCCGCATCTGCGGACACACGGCGGGCAGCAGTCAGGAGATACTGCCGCCGCAAAATGCAGCTCAAACCTGCGTGGCACCGTCTAAATCCGAGTGTGACAATGACGTGTGCCTCCCGTCCTCGAAATTGTCGAAAAGGGGGCGTGAAAACGCATCGCTTGGCTTTGATAAGGTATGCGATGAGGGGTCGCCTAGTTGAATTTGTAAAGCGCGCATGCGGAACCTTTTAACAGCTCTCTGTTCTCTTCCGCTTCCAAGGCGAGGCTGCTTCCCATAGAACAGGGACGGAATATGCGGCTAAGGAAGAAGAGGCAAGGGAAAACTCTGTGTCCTTTAGTATCCCCTTTGTAGCAGTAGTGTGTGTACCAAATAACGAAGTCAGCTGCTGCGTAAACAGCGCTGTACTATTTGGCCCCGTGGATCTCAAACATATGGGGAGACTGCAGACTCTCTAAGAATGGACCTATCGCAGATGGGGAAACGGTGTGACAGCGAATTCGGTGATGTGGCGATGAAGCACTCCACAGGTAGCAACGCGCACATGTAACCGATTTGCCTTGCGCAATGCAGAGTAAACGCAGCACCGTCGCGTTTAGCACCGGCGCGCGCAGTCGCATGAAGGCTGGCTCGTTTGCGATGTTAGGTGCTGTTGCCTCTCCGCGAACACAAGAAGAGATCTGTGAAACTGTGTGCCAATTACCGTCATCCATCCCTCGCACAGGTGCAACAGAATGCCAGGCGGTTTTTCCCGTCTCCACCCGTTGATTCACTGACACCACAGTAGTGCATTAAGATTGGGTTGTCACTGACTTTTCTTTGGTGGTTTCTCCTTACGTGTTGTCGCACGGAAAATTCAACGCGAGTAGGGACTTACATTGCCAGGTATCAGAGGTGATGGTCTGAACACGTAAAAAGCTACTGGGCTCTTCTATTTTTGGTGTGTTCTTTTGAACAGCACAAGCCATCAATCATCCGGAGCCGTAAACTTGGCCACATACCTGCTAACGAACAAGGTGAGTTGAGGGAAAATGAGTATACGCTCTCTTTGTCAGATTTCAAAGAAAACAATTGAGACTGAAAGGTAATTCAAGCCATTGCGTCAGCAGCCTTTGATTTTATAAAAACAAAATCAAGGAGAGAAGGGTTGAAAGGTGGAGCGAGACGAACGAGTACTCAACACGAAGCGTTGCGCATTGTTAGAGACACCACTCCTTGCTGCACTCAGTTACTCTGCTGTCAGTTGACGGTACGTGTGCCCGATTTTAGAACTCTGTTTTACCTTTTAATTTCGTGTAGTGAAAAAACAGAAGAAAGAAAAGGCAGCTGTTTCCTGGAACCATTTAGTACAGCTAGAACTTCGCAGGTCAGATTTTCTTGGTGCTTTCTTTTTAAATCTTCAAAATCATGATTATTATACAAATTGCGGACGCGACCAAACATACGGGTTTTCACACATGTCCGCTCAAGATTTCACGCAAACGGGTTGGCAGTCAGCGCCATATCTCCTGAAAGAACCAGCGTGGTCGGACCACCACGCACTACCGAAGCACCCAAGGTGCGAATCAGAGTATCTTTCTGCCATAGTTCGGCGTCTGCCAACACCAGATTTACGTTGTTGTCAAAGCCTTTCAGTATACCGTGTATCTCCCTGCAGTTCTGTGATACGATTACTTTGCGGTCGAGATACTTCTCTAAAGAAAGTATGCTCTCCTTCTTTTTCAAAATGTGGGCCGCCTCGGCAGACATCGCGACCGTCGTGTGTAGATGAGAAAGGCAAAGAAAACAACAAACCTACAAGTGCTACATCAAAGTTGCTCGAGCCAAAAGAAGAAAACCCAAAAAAAGAAAAGGGGGTTGTTGATGTAAGCGGGTAATGGCCGTGTGCTTTACAAGTGACTTTTTCCAACGGAGGTGCAAACGCGTCAAGAGGAGAAAGTCGATTGCAGAGAACCGTTCTGCTTGTAACGATTTGCGGCCAGATTCCGGCAACTGTGTTGCGCCCCTACGCGTCGTGATAGCATGAAACAGCGCAGCAACCAAACCTTCTGTAAACCTATCCGGACGGCTATATAGGGCAATAGTGTCATAAAACGTGTAGACATATAGCAGCTTAAGTGAATGTAGTGCTGCCCTGGTAGCAGCACCGTTTATCTCAATTGTTTGCTGAGTCGCTGAATTCAGAGACGCTTTTCCTAGGAGAGTATTTTTTCTTTTTTGGTTTAACGTCAAAGTAGTTTAGTTTCACGTTAGTAAAAGTAGTTAGTCGACAAGAAACAACACGTTACACACGAGACCCACTTTTCACCCAAAGTGGTTAAAGAGGAGAAATGGTGAAGAACACCACCAGAGTGTCAATAGGCATATTAGACGGCGTGAGACGCAACGAAAAAGTGGTGTGTTTCTTAGTGCGCTCAAATATCCGTCTCCGGTCGCGTCTCGGCCCCCTCCTCCACGCGAGCGCGACGGCTGCGCGGTTTGTGTTCCTTGTCCTCTTCCGTACCCTCCACTGGTGCATCGGCGGGTGCGCCACCGCGGCGATGGGCTTTAAAGCGGCGCAGGTTGAGCTCACCCACGTCCTGCTTACCGACGTGCAGCTGACCGCGCAGGTTGTGGAGGCCGTCAGCCTGGACGTTGTCAGCTGTCGAACGCATGGTTGCTAGCGTCTCACGCGGCACCCGACAGGCCACCTTGAACTCTTGCGGTGTCGCAAAGGAAATGCGGCGCAGCTCAAAGTCAAAGTTTGGTCCGATGTCGTACAGCTGAATGTTTTTGATCGTCGCGGGGACGCCCGCCGCGGCCGACGGTTTCTTCACCGCGTAGTGCCGCATGCACAACACTGTGTTGCCCTTCTCGGCAGGAGGCTTGTTTGTGTAGCAGTCGGTGGACGGTGCCACGCACGCGTCCTCGCCGTTCTGTGAGCGCAGCGAAAAGAAGATGACGCGGTCGCACCCATCGAGGTTAATTTCCATGTCGTTGCCACCACGAAAAAAGTCCACAAGAAGGTTCTTGAGGCGCATAAATGCGGGGTCAGTGGCAAACTCGCCGCCCTCAAAGACAAAGAACGGCTTACCGCCCACAGAGCCGGCCTCGATGCCAAGCGTGTTTGACATGTCCAACCGGTCCGCCGCAACAATGCCAAGCTCTACCATGTCTAGCACGTGGAAGTCGAACTGCCGTCCCAACGTGAGGTTGTTTGGTCGTTTCTTGTTGCTCGAACCGAAGCAAAAGAGGGAGCAGTCGTTCTTAAAGCCGAGAAACTCTAGGTGCTGGCGCCCCTCAAAGGGGTAAAACGCATTCTTCTTGGCGAGCTTCTTGCAGTACGGCTTCGTGATGGACATCAGGTCGACCATTGCCTCAGTCACCACATCCGTCGATGACGCACCCTTCAGAAAGAGAACGCGCTTTGGGTTCTCAACCACCTTCGGTTCGTAGTGCTTTACCGCGCGACGCGTGGTGGGGTTCTTGGCCGCGCGACGCTTGAAGCCTCCAACGGTTGACATTGCTAGAAAGATCCTCGTGAAGTGTGTCCTCAGGGGGCGAGACTTAAAGAAATTCTATGACTTGAGAATAGGAAGGGAACAAACGTTTATTTATTTAGTTTATTTTTGCCGGATGAGCGAAAGCAGCACAGATAAAAAAGTTGAGAGCAACAGAAGGGGACAAAGCGTGAAAAGAAAAGATGTGGGGGAGCCTTAGGCATCAAACCGCTTTTTCAAAACTACTTTTAGACGGAGGCACCACTCACTTTGTCACTTCTTCGCTTCAGTAAACGTGGCTGAGCACAACTCAAACTGCAAAGACGTCGGAACAAACCTCTGTCTCTCTAGATCTCCCTTGCGTGGGCAAACTGCCGCAGTAATCATCTCAAATAGTTGGACCTGCCTGATGTGTCATCGGCCGTTGTAGCCCTTTACCACTTCTTCCGTTCCAGTTCATTTATTCGATGGCTCACAGTTTCATGGGATTATAAAAGAAATGACGGCAGAAGGTAGTACTTGCGGTTCTGTGCTGCCCCGAAGTACTCGCATTTACAGTGTCGGCCGTGTAAGTGAGTGATTTAACGTACGGATGCATGGATCTCACGTACTTTTTCAGTAAGCAGCATGGCGAGCTCTGAAAACTCCACAAGCGCATACAGACGCACGTGCATACACGCCTGTAAATGCGCACCCCGCTTGCGTGAGAGAAGAGAGCATCGGGCAAGCATAGACTACCGTCTGCGCAAATGCCCGCTGATGTTATGATTGAAGAGAAGTCGAAGTCTCGGCAAAGTGGAAACAAAATATTTATACGCGTAGTGAAGACAACTTCGAGTCACAAGAAGTGCAGTGTAGTTTGTGGGAACTAGAAAAGAAATTTTGAAAAAGGGACAGGTGAAACGTCCCACAAGGAGCTGAGCTTGTTCTTGTGAGAAATAGACGGATAAGATACGGTGGTAATGTAGAGTTTGCGTAAGCGTTGGTTTTTTTTTTAATGTTTTGTTGGTTTTGCGTAAGTGTTTTGTGACAAATACACCACGGACGTAGACAAAGAAGGTCATTGTACTTGACCGTGTTGCGATCTTCCGGAGAAGCAGAGAGGCGGTCCGGTCTCGACGGGGGGGGGAGGAGATGGAGGAAGAGCAAGCAGGAAAGGTGCCAGACAGAGGCTACTGTGCACGAGGCTCACGGTTCTCAATGCTGCTTCACCTCTTCCAGCTCCGTCAGCACACTACCGCAGTCCTTTGGATTAAGAAAGATGACAGGATTACCGTAGGCGCCGATCTTCGGGTTGTCGCCGAGGCAGCGAATGTTGCTTTGCTTGCACTTCTCCACCGCAGCGGCAGTATCGGGCACCTCGAGACAGATGTGGTGCATGCCGCCCGACTTGTTCTTCTCGAGAAACGCCGAGATGGGGCATTTGTCACCCAGCGGGTGCAGTAGCTCAATCTTCGAGTTCGGCAGTTCGACAAAAACAGTAATAACGCCGTGCTCCTCCTGCTTCACCGGCGCACTTACCTTCGCACTGAAAAGGTTCTTGTACATAGCGCCGGTCTCCATAACGTTGCGACTGAGCGGGACGGCGATGGCCACGTGGTTCAGCCGGCCCAAGTTGGCGGGGAGCGCCAGCTGGGCGACACTGTGGGCAAACCTCTTTGCTGTCTGGTAATCGAAATTAGTGTGTGTATGTGAGTGGCTGATGTTCTGCAGGTGAAAGGTACGGGGGGGGCAAGACGTACTAAAGTGGGGCGGTGATGGCGAGCGGAAAGAGAAACGCGATGCGGAGGAAAGCAACGATGGCAGAAACCTCCCTTCCTATGTCGGAACAACAGCCGGTGAGTCGTTTTGCCGAATTAGAGTGACTGTGCTGAGTCGCCTCGTCACGTGACGCACAAAAGAAAAAAAGGTTTGAGGAAAGAACAGTGTGGATTGTTTGAAATGAAGCAGAGGGCGAGAGGGCATCCGTACTGCCGGCGAAGGACGAAAAAGACAATGACGTTTCGAGTTCAACACACGTCGTCGCATTAATGAGAAAAAAAAGATTGAGCGCACATTGTGTTTCACTCGTGCGGTCGTGTCACCCGTGACTTTAAACTACTTCGCAGAGAGGGACAACACACTGTGTCCCGCAGCGCGCGGTTTTACAGATGCGGAGGAAGGCTTACGACGACTAGTTTGTTTTCTTTTTGCTTCTGCGCCGTCTAGCACACGGATTTCATCAATGAATACACAAGGAAAGAAAAGGAGAAGGCATGCGCGCACGCAGAGAACAATACGCCGTGATGCAAACACGCGAGCAAGCATTCGTGCAAAGCCTTTTTTTTTCTTCTTCTGCTGTTACTACGTGGTGTAAAGTGCACTAGACAAACGCTGAATATTACCTTTCCAACAAGACTACAGCCTCTACCACTTGCAAATTACTTTTACACGCGCGGCACGGCAAAACAAACAAAAAGAAACTGGAAACGACAGAATAATAATTAGTGGCGGTATCAAAACGGAGATAGAAGGAAGGGAACGCAAACACAAAAGAAGCGTGAGTAGACGTCGACACTGAAGGACGTACGAGCAACGATGATACTGCTTTTCTGTCGATGCTGTAGTCGGTTCAGCCAAAGCAAAAGGAAATAGTCGAAATTGGAGTGCAAGGAACGATATCGAAATAACAAAATGAAACCATAGCAAGATGTTTCATCGATACATCTGCACGTGTTAAAACACTGCGACCGCACACAAGTACAAGGTGTGTATTACATTCGCTCGCCGTTACTTTTTTTTTTCTAATTGTAGAACTCTAGAGGTGTACATGAGCACATCAGGTTGCGATCGCCGTAGGTGTTGTCGATGCGGCCGACGCTGGGCCAGAACTTCTCGCGGTACTGGTGGTGGGTTGGGTAGGCGGCCAGCTGGCGCGTGTACGGCCGGTTCCACGCATCCCCCGTCACACATTTCGCCGTGTGAGGGGCGTTTGTCAACACGTTGTTGTCCTTCGGCTGGTCGCCACGCTCCACGGCGGCGATCTCGCGACGGATCGAAATGAGGGCGTCTGCCAGGCGATCCAATTCGCGCTTCGACTCGCTCTCCGTGGGCTCGATCATGAGGGTGCCGGCTATCGGGAAGGCCAGCGTGGGGGCGTGGAAGCCGTAGTCCATCAGCCGCTTCGCCACGTCCTCCGCCTCGACGTGGGCTGTCTTCTTGAAGGGGCGCAGATCGAGAATGAATTCATGTGCGCAGAAGTCCTGGTGGCCCAGGAAGCAGATGGTGTAGTGCTCCTCTAGCCGCTTCTTAAGGTAATTCGCGTTTAGGACGGCGTACTCGGTGCACGTCTTGAGCCCGTGTGAACCTAGCATGGCGATGACGGAGTACGAGATGGTGCTGATGGACGCGGAGCCGTAACCGCACTGTGAGACCTGGCCAAACGGTTGCGCACCTCCGACGGAGGCGCCGTAGACGGAGTTGGGCAGGAAAGGGGCGAGATGCTGGCGCACGGCGATCGGCCCCATGCCGGGGCCGCCGCCGCCGTGAGGAATGCTGAAGGTCTTGTGCAAGTTCATATGGCATACGTCCCCGCCAATGAAACCCGGTCCTGTGTAGCCGACAAGCGCGTTCAGGTTGGCACCGTCGATGTAGCACTGTCCGCCGTGCTCGTGCACCATGCTGGTGATCTTGCGAATGTCGCGGTCGTAGAGGCCGTAGGTACTCGGGTAAGTGATCATGAGGCAAGCCAGCTCCCTCTCATGCTTCTTGCACTTCACCTCCATGTCAGCGAGGTCCACGCTACCGTTGTCAAGACACTTGACCGTCACCACCTTCAGTCCAGCTAGCACCGCGGAGGCGGGGTTGGTGCCGTGCGCGCTGGCCGGGATGAGGCACACGTCACGGTGGCCCTCGCCGCGCGACTCGTGGTACGCGCGGATTACGCGCAGCCCACAATACTCGCCCTGTGCGCCGCTGTTCGGCTGAATCGAGCATGCCGCCATGCCGGTGATGTCACACAGCTTCTGCTTCAGGTCGAGAATCATCGCGTTGTAGCCGCGCGCCTGGTTGTCAGGCGCGTAGGGGTGCAGCGCGTTGAACTCCGGCCAACTCAGCGCCTGCATCGCCGCGGCGGGGTTCAGCTTCATCGTGCACGAGCCAAGCGGGATCATGCCGTGCGTGAGACCGTAGTCCTTGCGCTGCAGGCGCTGGATGTACCGCATCAGCTCCGTTTCGCTCTTGTGGCTGTTGAAGACGTTGCCCTGCATGAACTTCGAGGTGCGCTGCAGCGATTCCGGCACCACCTCGATGGTCTCAGCGACGCGCGACAGTGCCTCAATGTTCGGTGTCGACATTCCAGCCGCCTGCAGCAGAGCGGTGACGTGGTCAACTGTGGTGGCCTCGTCGAAAGCGACTGACACGCGCTTTGTCTGCGGGTGCACAAAGATGTTGATGCCTTTCTCAACGCACCGCCGTGCGTAGTCCTCCGGGCTAAAGGCGCCTCCCTCGAACGCGAAAGTGACGGTGTCGAAGTAGGTTCTATTCAGCGGGGTGAAGCCGAGCGACTCCATACCGACCGCAAAGAGCTTCGCCTTGGCGTGGATCTCGTTTGCCAACTGCTTGAGCCCCTCCGGTCCGTGGTAAATGCCGTAGAAGGCGTTCATGTTCGCCAGCAGCGCCTGGGCGGTGCAAATGTTCGACGTGGCACGCTCGCGCTTGATGTGCTGCTCCCGCGTCTGCAGCGCCATGCGGATCGCCGGGTCGCCGGCGTTGTCCTTGCTGATGCCGACAATGCGACCGGGCGAGACGCGCTTCAAGGCGTCCGTGGTGGCCATGTAGGCGGCATGCGGACCACCGTAGCCGAGCGGGGTGCCAAAGCGCTGCGCGCTGCCCACCACCACGTCGGCCCCCATCTCGCCCGCCGGCTTCACGATGCAGCACGCCATCAGGTCGACGGCGGCGCAGCACACGACGCCGTGCTCCTTGGCACGAGTGAAGAAGTCCGTGTAGTCGTGCAGACCGCCGTAAGCGCAGGAGGTCTGCACGAAGACACCGCTCAGCTGGGGGTCCGCCAGATCGACAGTGGCCACATCACCCACCACAACTTCGACGCCGAGTGGGTGGGCGCGGGTGCGAATCATCTCAATGGATGACGCAAAGACGTCTTGCGAGACGAAGAATTTCATGCGCTTGCGCCGGTGGTGGTTGAGGGCGAGGTACATGCACTCGCCGGCCGCCGTGGCCTCGTCGAGCAGCGAGGCGTTGGAGATGTCCATCTTCGTGATGTCAGTCACCATCGTCTGGAAGTTCAGCAGCGACTCAAGACGGCCTTGCGAGATCTCGGCCTGGTACGGCGTGTACGGCGTGTACCACATCGGGTTCTCCAACACATTGCGCAGGATGACTGGCGGCACAATACACTCGTAGTATCCCTGACCAATCATGTTCTTCAGTACCTTGTTCTGTGTACCAATGCTCTTCAAAAGGGTGAGCGCCTCCGTTTCACTTAACGACTTAAAACTATTTAGAGGGGTGCGCAGAATGTCTCCCGGCAGCACCGACGTCATAAGCTCAGCTAGGCTTTCCTTACCGATCGTCTTCAGCATTTCAGCCGTCTCCTTCTTGGTGGGGCCGATGTGACGGTTGAGGTACGCATCAGTGGACGTGTACCGCACCAGCAGCACCGATACTGGTCCCGCAACGCGAGCGGGGAGAAAGCGGCGAAGCATTGGGCACGTGTAAACGTGTAAACGTCGTTGATTTTTTTTTCTTTTTAATTTAACGATTGGTGTTGACGTTCAGAATTTTTTTGTTTTGAATTCGAGGAGAAAGACGAGCGTGTTTAATTCGGTCCTTTTTCGGTACTTAGTGACACAAGAGACGAGGCACGGAACGTAAGTCCTACAGCGACAATGATTCTATTGTAATTCCCCTTCAGCTTCTTAAGCCAGTTGCTGAAGTTGAAAACACCGAAACGAGTTTTTCTTAACGTAGTTTGGAAGGTGCACGCGACAGCAAATTGAGGACGAAGAGAAAAGTGTGGGGGAGGAGAGAGGTGGCTGACGCAGAAAGAGACGGGCCCTTTTGGCTGTTTCTTCGCGTGTGCGGAACACCGAGAGTAGCAATCCTAATGCGCCACAGCACCAAGAGATAAAGAGAAAAGCAAGGCTAGCATGAGGAGGAAGACGCTTGGGGAGGAAGATGTAAAGGTTAAGCAAAGAGAAGCCAACTGCAGCAATAACGGGATGAACACGGGTATCAGCGATCCCAGCTTCTAAGCATTCAACAAAATCTGTTGAGTGAACCCCTGTTCACGTTTTCGACTGCACCAGAGAGCACCACTACGTGAATAGTAACTCTGCAGTTTTCCTTTGAGTTGTACAACCTGGTTTTTCTCTCCGTAATAACATATAGTGCCTTTAGCAGCAGCGACGTAGCGCCTCGGGCGGCACCGAAAAAAAAGGATGCCGCAAGGCGACTGCAGCAGTGGGCCGAGCACCAGGGTTGAGGTCTAGCAGCGCTGTCAGAAGGCTCAGCGCTTCCGCTGGTACAAACGGCAGCAACAGCGCCAAGCCGCTGCCCTTCTTCTCCTCAAAGTACACCTTCTCCCAATCCGGCAAACCCCGGTATATCTCGCCAGTTGTCCCAACGGGGGTGCCCAGAACGTCGAAGATTTTCGCGAGTTGGCTGATGTCGCCATCCCCGGTGAAGAGAGGCCGCCCAAAGCCGCGCAGCATTTCTGCAAAGACGCACCCTGCCGACCATATGTCGACCTCCCCGCCGTAGCGCCGCTGCCCGAAAAGCAGCTCGGGGGCTCGGTACCACCGCGAGACGACCTCGTGTGACATGTCGTCTCCGCAAGCACGGCTGAGGCCGAAGTCGCCGAGCTTCAGGCATCCATCACACGCGATGAAGCAATTGGCTGGCTTGACATCGCGGTGCAACACGCCGTCGCGGTGCAGGGAGTGCAGTGCGGTCAACAGCATGCGCATGTACGTCTGGGCTATAGGTAGAGGAAAGGGGTGGGACAGCGTGCAGCGGCGCAGCACCGTCGCGAGGTCTTCGGTGCAGCGCTCCATGATGAGCGCCATGTGTGAGCCGTACGTCAGCACCTCGAACGTCTGGACAAGAAAAGGGGAGGACACACGCGACGCAACCAGCAGTTCACGTGCCACGGGGTGCGGAATGCCCTCTGCGAGCCGTGGCACGTGCAGCAGCTTCACTGCGACCATCTGACCGGTGTTCTTGACCGTCGCGGCGCGAACACTACCGAATTGACCCTCGCCAATTAACGGGCCCAACGCGTACTGCTCCATCGCGGAAGCTCACCGACTAACGGGGTCGCAACGTCCAATGGTGGTGCGAAAGAGTGTTTCACGTTTCAGCTTGTCTCGTTGAGTGTGTAAATGTGTCCAAACAATCAAAAATAGGCTCCTCACGTTGTTCGTTTTCACCTGTGAATGCGCGTGACATTGGCATCACCAAATAGGGGAAGGAAACGATTGACTGACTTTCAGCTCCGCAACTAAGTCGGAGAGCAACGTCCGGGGGAAACAAAAAGAAGTGTGAGAAATGCAGTTGAAGGAATGCGGAGATCAGAACTCGACACTACCATTAATACAACACAGTTTACTGGTGATGACTAATGCGTGCATGTTTCTTACTTGATTCTCAATGAACAACTAAAGACATTTGTCTGTCTTTCTTCGTGGTACTCAATGAAGAGGGTTTTTCACAGCTTCATCAACTCACAGTAGAAGTGGATCTTTGGTTTTCTCCTTTAAATCAGCACGTATGTATATATATATATATATAGCGTTTCGGAGTACTTCAGAGAACGAGGCAGGTACAGAGGAGCCCGTGACGATTGTTGGTGATCACTTTACCATGCATTATCATCGTCACCCTTCACCATCGTCATCGCCACCTCAAATTTAGTGCGCTTTTTCGGCAGCGGTGGCACTTCCTTTTCCGTCGCTGGACGCACGGGGGAAGAGGTTGATGTGAGCGGCGGTGCTGCGTTTTGGTGTAATACGTCCCCGGATGCCGCGCTTGCAGCCGAGCGTGGTGTTTGCTCCGTTGTATCCACCACCGTCTTCACTGTCGCTGTCGTCAGCAAAAAGGAAGGGGGAGAGGACGAGGACGGGGAAAGCGGGGAGGCAACAGTAGCAGCAGTCGGTGGAAGAAAATTCAGCAATGTCGCGACAGAGTCAGCGTTATTCGAGGCCGGTGCTGCGGACGGGACAGCAAGGAGATCGTCCACCTGCACCATCGTCGCCGTTACCTGCGCGACCGGCGCAGCCTCCGCTGCCACCGCCGCTGCAGAAGCCTGGATGCTCTTCAGCTGTGCGCGCTGCCGCAGCAAGTCGGCCCGAACCGAGGCGATTAGCTCAGCCCGGGGGCGTTTCCGAACATCGGGAAGCTGCGCGCCCACGACGGCGCGATGACGCAGCGCACGGCCCGGCTCGCATGCGGTGCTGGCGTTGGTGCTCAGCACGTTGAGTGCATCGAACTCTTGGTTGCGCTTCTGGTGGGCGCCGTAAAGCCTCTCACTGAGTCGGTCTGCCCGGCCGGCCACCACGTAATCGGCTGACGGCGCTTCGGTCTCCTGGTCACTGTCCGAGTAGAGGAGGTCGCTCAGCTCCTCTATCTCATTGAGGTCAGCGGGACTGGTGCTGGGGGCAATGGAGGAAACACGCTTTGCCTTTGCCGCCACGTTTTTCTTGAAAGATTTGAGAAACTGAGAGACGTCCATTGTCGGGCGCAATAATAAAATCGTGCGATCGCTTCTGCGTGTGTTAGTATCAACGGCCACTTTTGGCGACGCAGTGGCACAATAACCATGAAAGACCACATCTCGGAAAGAGAGAGGAGAGAAGGCTACATTGGTTCCTTTAAAAAGAAAGCACACTCACGGCACTAGAAAGTATCTGCCCTTCTGTCAGATAACAAGCGAAATGATAGAGGGGAAGCGCTGCCGTTGTGTTTTCCTTGGGGTTAAGCAAATACGTTTCAAACGTAATTAGCCTCTAACACGAAGTTGTATGGGGCGCGCAGAAACAGCTGCTATGTAGGTGTAAGTCCCGGCTGCCTACGGGTAGAACGTTCACAGTTCTTTTTCGCCTTTGCAGAAAGCCACATTTTGTAGCACTGTTGGCTTGCGTTACCTGTCTCTGACACGAGTTTGTGGTCAGCATTGTCCAGCAACAACGAAATGCAGCGGAAAGCTCACGAAACCAAATCAGCAAAAAGACATCAACGAAATGAGGAAAGAGAAAGGATGCGATACGCTTAGAAGGCAACAGCAAAAGTCATCAAAGAAGGTGAGGGAGCTGAGGTGATGTGAACGCTGAGAGAAACAAGATTAACGCGCTGAATTTGACTAAATGAAAAGGCAAGACACACAGAAAGTGGAAAGAACCACGGCAGGAGAAGAAAAGGGAAACAACAACCCTGGGGTGTGCCGCTGCAGAGAATACGAAGACGTCGGGGCTGTGAAATGTGAGTAAAAGGGTAATTGGACATGGGGAGTAAAAAGCAAAAAAGTGCGCCTGCTTTCAAGCGCTGCTGGATAAGAATAAGGTTCGTTTGGCAGCTCCGGCCAGCAGTGGAACAGGAAAGTAGAACGTAATCCGTTGAATTAGCCAGATAATGTTGTTAGATCCTAGAGGCGTTGGCACTGCAGCGATGCATTTGGAAAATGAAAATGATGCAGCAACGCCGCTCACGCTGATGGGCAACGTCATAGTGGCTCTGTAGACACCTTTGCTGCGCACTTATAGACACATTGATAAAGAAAAGAGGGCTTACTGAGAAAGGACAGAGCAAACGTCCTATGTACGACAAACGTCATCGTCGCCAGAAACGAAGAACTCATGGGTAGTGCCAAACACAGGCGATCACTAGAAAGAAGTGAAATGTGAAGCTCAGGTGCAATCTCCCGTATTGCCCCGTTCCGATGGTACGTGCAGCAGAAAAACAAAAAACTGTGCTACACATGCGGTTGGTGACGCCGCAGCTCAGGAAAAGAGGAGACAAGAAAAAGACAAACGTAGCGGAAGCGAACAGAAGTGAAAGTGGACGCCAAAAGGGAGCAGAGGACAAATGCGGAAGCCGATGAGCAAATCCAAACGAACTGCGCTAAAGTCTTGTAAATGCACTAACGAACCCATGCCAGTGATGAGGTAACCAGCCACTCGTGAGAAAATAACCAAGCGGTACTAGAAGGACTTCAACGAGAGAGACAGCCGCGTATGCGCGTCAATTACCAAAATCGCTGCCGCCGGCGGATACCGCACGCAGCTGCGCTGCTGATGAAACTCAAAAAACAAAAGGATAACGGTCACTCCGCTTAGACAATCAAGTGAGCGTGCTCTTGACGCCAAAGAACTAGCGCAGCAACGAGACCTGGATGGCGTTGTCGAGCTCTTTTCGAACTGGCTAGCAAAAAAAAAGGAGGTTCGCACCATACGTGTGGACCTCTCTGCCATCTCCAAGGCGGACAAGTCCGGCGCGATGAGCTGCATTTTAGACTGAAAATGGAAAGTGGAACTCAGCCCCTTTTTCCCGGACTCGGTGGTCTTCGTGAATGAACCGTTTGCGAGTTTGGAGTACTGCTTCGCCGGCCGCTAAACCAAGTCCCTCATCGTCTCCCATTTTGTCAGCGTCAGCACACTTGCCGTGTAGCACTGTGGCGATGGGAAAAGGAGCACGTTCAGGAGCGGCAGCTCCTTGCTGCGCAAAATGTTGTCCTTCAAAACGGGTAGGGAAGATATGCCGTCCGTGGGCCGCTGCTAATTCCGCGAGAAAAGCACGCCGGTGACGGCGGTTGAAACGTCGTCATCAGTTCCAGTAGGGTTGTCCGCAGCGCAGGCGTCCACGGTGCCCTCGACGTCGTCCGAGTCGACGGAGCAGCGGAACAGCGCAGCGCCAGCGTATGCGGCCCCAGGGAGTTTTGCTTGCGCGACGGCTGCACGAGGGCGCCGTCGCGCTGCGGCCCGCTGCCAGTCGGCCGCGAGCAGAGAGTAGGAGGTAGCACGCGGGGCACACGCGCTGAGAAATGCTGGACGGGTAGGTAAGAATGGCGGAGGTCGGGCTAGTGCATGCGGAGCAGAAAATGCAGCAGCAGCAGCAGCGGTGGCGGTGGTGGAAAAGGTTGAGGGCGGTTCCGCACGACTCACAGCCGGATACGGTGTCGTCGGCCTTCCACGGGCGGAGAAATACGTTGAGCGACATAAGGGGCGGTGCACACAGCCCCTCCTCCCAAAAAGAAAAATGAAGGAACCGGAAGATGCTCTGGGACACTGGGAAAGGTGAGAGAGGGAGAACACGCTTGTAATTACACGGTGAGCGAACAAAGAAAAAAGGAGTTCAGGGGCAAAATTGTGTGAAACATAAAGGAGGGCCGGCTGAAAAAGCAATCGAACCAGATACGCATCAGAGGGGGGTGAGAAAGCTGAAAAAGAAGCACACCTCTTTTACCTCAGGTATAAGGCAAACACCTGTCCTACAACGCAGCCACGTGCTTCAGACAATCTGATATTTGAGCAAGACAATAACGCCCTGCTTCTCCGTCGCCACACTTTTTTTCTGTCATATCGGCTCTGCGATTTTGAGTTGTGCGCTGCGCATTTTTCCTCCTAATGTTATTTAAAAAAGGGAACGACTTCACCGGTGTTCACAAGCGAAAGCATCTTGTGTAAACGCAACACAGAAAGAACAGCGCACATTAATACACATAATTCAATAAACTCACTCACGGTTCGCTTTACATGAACGTATCATCCGGCACCGAAGGAGACCGACGACGGCCAAAAAACGTCAAGCATCCTTGCCCACCAGTTCAGCCCTTTTCCCTATAGGGACTGCGGCTGTATGAGTCCTGCCGCGTAGCCGGCGCGGGCGTGGTTCGGCAGGAGGGAGGGGAACGTCTCTGTGTCCGCATCAGCAGCACTTTGGCCCACCGCTGCCCAGCGGCCGTGACTAGCGTTCCGGGTGTCTGCAGAGACACGGGCAAGAGTCGCCATCGGACCACCAGTGGGCAGTGTGCCCTCCACGTCTGCCGCGATGAGACCAGCCTGCGGCGACGATAGCGACTGTGGCTGCGGGGCGTCCATCACCGGCACGGCGGTGACATCACTTTCTTGAAGGTCTGTTGTTGCAGTACTCGGCTGTGTTTCCTTATCCGCCTGCGCGGAGATGTCAAGGGCGAATGCTGGTAGCCCCACTGGCGCGAAGTGGCGCAGGCGGTAGAGGAAGGCGTCGTGGAACGGGCGGCGCCGCGGCACGTCGAAGAGCTGCACTGCGGCGTGTTCGGTGAAGTCACTGCTGAGCCCCGTATGCGCCGCGATGTTGGGCAACGGCAGCTCGCGCAAAAGGGTGCTGAGCTGCGGCAGGCTGGAAGCTGTAGGCGGCGGAAAAGCCCCTCTAGCACACACCTCTCCTTCTCCTTCGACTGCAACAAAGTCACCATCTGAGGTGTGCACCTCCTTTAAACGTTTACTGCTTCGGGCAGCCTCGACCGTCTTTAGCACGCTGGCAAGTCGCAGGCGAAGCGCCAAGATGGCCATCAGTTTGTTTAGCGGACGCACAAGGTCCAGGCGCGCCTGCACGTCGCTCAGTTGTGCGGGGGCCTGGAAGATCTCTTCGGCACTCGCGTCCGGCATCACGTAGTAGCACCGCAGCGCCGTCACACCAACGCGTGCCAAATCGTCCTGCAGCTGTGCGTCATGCGCGCGGGCCGCAGCGGCTTCCCTTGAAGCCAAGACCGACGCCACCTCCGCCTCGGTGGGCACCGACATACCTAAGCGACGACGGGAGGCGAGACTGCGGCGTTTTTCTTCTTGGTGTTGCTGAATTCGCTCTGCGAGCGTCTGCCGCGTGGGGAGTTTCCCAGGCGCTGCGGAGTTTGAGGAAGGTGTTCCGTCAGAAATCATACCGTTCTGGACTCAACGACAACAACAGCAGTGAAAATGGATAACAGAAGCAGTTAAGAGACGCAAGACCGTTTCAAGAACACTGGCGTTTGAAGAGACGTGGGACTCTAAAGCAATGCCTTCATTGCAGCATGTGTAAGTACGGTTCACATCAAGTATGATCGACGCATCGCTGTAGTACAACAAGTTTGTTTTATATACCTGAATAAGGTAGGAAAAGCGGAAGTCTGGTTTGGTCCACTCGTGTTTGTGTTGCCGTCATTTCAGCTTACCTATATTCGGGGGCTACGACAGGCACACATTAACAGTAAATAAAAAAAAAAACCAGCGCATAGCAGAGCAATTGTAAGAAGAATTGGAAGATGTCGCCTTCGTCAGCACCATGTGACAATGCTATTAGGGAGAAATAGCGACAGCAAAAGCCCCATGCAGTACCGCGCTTCCATCACCATCGCCACGTCGCCGCAGAGGAGCACCGTCTTCAAGCACGCACTGAGCTCGCGCCGCCGACACAACTGCAGGTGCTCCTGCACCTCCCGCACAAATGGTAACACATCCGTCCAAGTGTGCTCATGTGCCGTCGCGTGCATGTCAGCTGTCGACCCTGCCGCAGGTGATGTCTTGTCCGCCTGCTCAGACAGTTGTGCGGTCGTCGCCAAAGCCGCCATGATAGCGCCAGCGACGCCCCGCCAGCACTCCTGCACGGTGTAAGCCACTGCAGGGGCGTAGTCCCACACGTCACCCCAGTGCGCCGCCGACTCCGCTGCCACGACGCCCTCTAAGATCGGCGTGCTTGTCAGCAGGCCCCCGACGCCCTCGATTACCAACGCACTCGACACACCGGCCACCTGTGCGGCGTGGAGCGAAGCCGGCATCGCCGCCACTGCCGTCGACGCGGGGCAAGCGGCGCGCAGCCACCGCAGCACGTACAACGCGAACACCTCTTGCGTCGTGTCGTGACGGGTTAAGAAAAAAACGTTATCGACGGTGGCGAGGTGCGCCGCCGTCGCAACACGGGAGAGGTGCGCATCTACCGCCTTGGCTAAGTCCGCGTTGCTGAGGATGCCATTTGCACTGGTTGCCGCTGCTGCAACACGCGTAGGTGTCTCGACTCGCCACGTTTGCGCTTCATTCACCAGAGACGTTGTAACGGTGGTTACGGACGGAGTTATGTCCACAAAACAAAAAGAGCTATTGGTCTCCATCCGTCGCCGACGAGAATAAAACTAAAGCCTGTAAACTAATATAGCAGTACAATGCTCGTACACGTTAGAAACGAAATCAGGCAAGTCCAGCTTTGGCGTCCTGTGTGCGCCATTAAGTTGAACACACCGGCCTTCTTACGTGTGAGTAGTAGCCTGTCGCCTCAAAGATATGCAAAGAGAGAGACAGGGGGAGTGACGTACAAGCGTGCCGTTCAGTTTATAAAACAGAAGAAGAGCGCATCTGCATTTGCAAGCGTTATTGTTGAAGGGCGCAAAAAAGGGCTTCTACCTTTGACGCTTTGAAAAGTCAAACAACGGTAGTTGTAAGGATGTAGAGTGGCCAATCTCAATTCAAAAAAAAAAACAGGTGCGTGATTTCTGTGGGCACGCAAATTCCTCTTTTTTCGACCGATTAACGCACATTTCGCTTTGGGTAACAACAGATTGAAGCCTTGTGATGTAGTGGGACGACACTAACGTTTAGCTGAACAACTTTAATCACCACCACGATGTCTGCTAGAGCTCGCATACTTCAAGAACGCGTCTAAAAGAAAAAAACAAAAGCAATAGTCCCACATCTCCCATCAATCTCTATTGCACGGGTGCTCCCCTTACTTCTTGTTCCGAGGCTGAAACATTGGGAGCGAGGTGGTGAGTGCCACCTTGTTCATCTTCGGTACGACCTTTGGTGGAATGAGGTTCTTTAGAATACTCTTCTCCTTGCGTTTGCGGCCGTGAATGCTATCCTTCAATGTCTTCTCCATCTCTGTCACCGGGAGCCGCTTTGACTTCTTGCGCTTCACGCGCTGCTTACCGTGGCGGCCGGGCATTGTGAGGGGGCTCTAGTTGAGTTAAAAACACACGAGATGAGCGAAACAACGAAAAAGAAAAAAGAGTTGTCAAAAACTATGTATTGATGTCCACGAAATAACCGCACAGAACAGTGAGAAAGAGTGGAAATATATAAGACGGAGTTGTAGTAGAGGGTTAGGTGACGGTCGAATCAAACTCCGATGCTGATTGTACAACTGCACTGCAGGTCGAAGGTGAAAACGCCATTTAATCATTGTAGAACTATTGGTCGGTGCATCTTGTGCTCCCGGAGCTCAGCTAAAACGCAATCCGCTTTATTCTTCTCTTTTGTGGATTCAGAAACACCACGGTCAGGAATATGGTAACGCTTGGGCACTGCAAATTACAATTGGGACTTGGTTTGTGATCCACGTTGCTGCGTGGTTGTTCTCATTCACAGGAAATGGGCTTCAGCGCTACCAGGAATAAAAGAGAAGGAGACAGAGTAGGCTGGCGAAACAGTTAGTAATCGTTGAAGCACTCCGCAGTGACACTCTCACGAAGTGGAAAAGGGGAAAATCGGCTGCGGGAAAAAAAAAGGGCAGTTGGTTTTCTCTAGAACACTCGGTTCAGCGAGTTTACCACGAGCTGACGTGCATGTTGTTGTTTTTCGGATTAGAGAAATACCAAAATGCCTCCACGTCTTCCTTTAAGAGGGGTAGAAGAAAACTCGACAAGTCGAGTGAGGGGAATAATGACAAACAAGGAAAGCCACTGTTAGAGGGAAAAAACGGAGATGCGACAGAGTATCGATATTCTTTCAGCGCAAGTGCGCTGAATTGCAGTTTCGTTTGGAGAGTGTTTGCGCAACGCTGGAGAGAAGAGAACGGTAGAAGAAACACTGTTAGGAATACTTCATTAAGAGACAAAACGTAACAGAACAGAAGGTGATGAAAGAACGACCGAGGAAAGTTGGGTAGGCGGTACAATGACGTCTCACGGTGGAAGCAACCGTAACTAGCAGAAAGGCACGTGACGTTTCGAGCCTCAGTCTTCCTCACTGAACTTTTCCACCTCTTGCGCCCAGCACACCGACGCACAGGGAAAACAGAATAACGGAGAAGAGACGAAAAAAAAAAAAGGCAGCGTCGAAAAGGGCTTCAAAGAATGAGATAACCGGGAGGCACACGAAAGAGGAGTAAGTAGGTTCTGCAACGATGGCGCTCGCGAACTCGAGAGGTGCCGCACGCGGGTGAGACGCTTTCCTCGCTACGCAAAAAGAGAGAGCAAAGCAAAGAGATGAGCGAAAAAGGCAAAATCAGGTGAAAAAGAGGCAGCGCGTGGCAGCCGGTGGTGAAGAGGGGTGGAAAAGACGAAGGAAAGGGAGGTGTCAGGACGCTGAAAGAACGACCTGTCACCTGCCTCCAACCGTTAAGAGTAGCTCGTTGGACGTGTTCGGCAGCATGCACAAATCCACCTGAACAGGGTGCAGCTCCGAAAACAAGACAAAACGTGACTTCACCAGGTGCTCCAGCACGTGGAGATAGTTCACACTGTTGAGCGTGCGAAAGCTGCTTTCGCTGCTCAGCGTGCGCACCGTGTGGCGAGGGAGGCGGATTGTTGGCGCTCCGGTGAGACTTGTCTTGCTGGCTCTGCTGCTCTCCGCCACTCGCTTGCGGAAGTCACATAACGCGCGCCATTTAATTTTGTCGCGGTGGACGTCTGCTGAGGCGTAGCGGTCGGCGAAGCAGTTCGCCACGAGTCGCAGCTCCCCTGGGGAGTTAGGTTGCTGAGGCCGAGAGCAGCATGTTCGTCCTCCTCGTACAGCACTGTCACCCAGCAGCCATAGAAAGCGGAGAACTGCATCACGTACTCCGACCAGGTGCGAAAGCGCCGCATCGCCGCCTCGTAGAAAGGTAGATCGCGGACCAGGTTCTGCACGTGGGCAGCTGCGATTGAGCCACAGAAATCGTCGTTTTCGAGAATCGTTTTGACGTGCTCTTTCAGCAGCATCTCGCACGGCAGCGGAGCATCGAGCTCTGCGGGGATGCAGTAGTCAACATCTACCACCAGCGTCAGCGATGACGGCACGTGGCGGACAAAGCGTGCGGAAGCAACGCCGGTTTGCGCCGCGAGGGGGCCAAGGTAGTGCGGCGTCCCCCACGGAAAGCGCAGCGAAATAAAGAGGTTGCGGGCCTTTAGGCTGCAGTACCGCACGTGGAGGGCAAAGCGCAGCTCCATTGCGTCGTTGTAACGCCGCGCCTGCTGCGCGATCAAGTCAAAAGGGATGCCCACCTCGTACGCACAGGGTAGCGTGAAGGCCTCCAGGTTCAGTGCAATTGACTCTTTGTTGATCATTAGATCCACCAGTGCGAGGAAGCGGCGGTTGCGGCGATGCGGATGTGGCTTAAGTAAATGTGGATGCGACTCGCTTCTGCAGAACATCATATCACCCTCGTCGAAGAGCGCGGAGGACGGCGCGGGGATGTGAAGGTCGCTCGGCAGCTGCACGGTGTCGATGCTTGTGAGAGCTGCGTTTTGCACCAATTCTCTGCAGACGACTTCGTTGTCGGAGACCGGGAAAACCGCCTCACAGCACGACGCACATTGCATCATTCCTTCCTGACAGAAAAGGTGGGAGGCAAGGCGAGCACAAGAAGCAAAGAAAAAGAAGATGGGAGAAGGGTGTGAAGAACAAAACCGATGGGGAAAAGAATTTAAGCGACGAGACAGTAAAAAAGGTAAAGTCAGGCAACGACTTTTGCGTGTCGTGTGTACACGTACGGACGAAAGGAGAAGGTGAGTAGAATCCCGAAACAGAAAAGAAAACAACACTCGCGTCACGGTTATTCTTATTGCTGTGTGTGTGTGTGTGTGTGTGTGTGTGTGTGTCTGTGTATAGTTGGAAAAGACTGAGGCAACAAAGACCCAGGGGACAACCGTCAGCAAACAAAAAGTTTGTTTGTGTCAATGGAGTGTGTGGAACAAACTAAAAGAAAACGGCATTTGTTCCCAAAAGAATGTGTCGGTAGTTTTAAGAAGGAAACGCGAAGAGAAACGCCGAGCTATGTGAACACAGCGATCATCGAGATTCAACTGCATTCATAAATTGCACTGTGGTAGCCGACAGCACCATTCAACAGAGATGAAGCAAGGTAAAGCGACTAGGAAGAAGAAGTTGCTCCAATAGACACAGGTACTGAGTACAGCAGCACCACCGAAAGAGATCATGAGCTGCGCACTCAAAGGGAAACAAGAGATTGTGAACAAACAGGTAGAGAAAAGGTGCGATTTGGTTTACTGACTTTTGTTTTGCTTTAGAGTGAACCTCTGCGTGTGTGTGCGCGTAATTGCCAAGCAATAAGTGACGAGTTGAACGCTTCAAAAAGGAAGGGCAGAAACGAGGGGACACAACACCCTAGAATCAACTAATCAAATACCCCGACAAGCTGCGTTCTCTGCACCACCTATCGGGCGACACATCCGTCAAGAAAACACAAAACGAAATCTAATTTGTTGCTGTCGACTTACGCAGCAGGCTTTGAAACTTTTTGAAGGTTTTTGAAAAACGTCCGGGCTAGCGTCAAGTCTTTTCGCGTACGAAAAAACAAGCTGCTATAGATGAGCGTAAAGAACACACCGCCCACAAAACCCCAGTTGCGTAGCTCGATGTCGCCGGGGCGTCGCCGCTCCACAAACTTCGGCCCAATGTACTCCTCGTAGGTGCACTTCATCAAATAGGGCACGCCGAACCACATGACAGGTGCGCGCTTCAAATACGGAATGTAACATTTCGGCATCATCAGCGACAGTGTCGCGTACGCGGCGTACCCGCCGTTGCTAGTGGCGGTACAATCAAACTGCGAGTTAGCTTTGTTCTTGTTTACCTGCATCGCGAAGACGTACGCAAAGCTAGAGAAGAAGCCTGCGCCAACGTAGAGCGCCACAGCGTGCCGCCACCCCAGCACCTCGGTAATCGGCTTCGCTACCGCCCACGCCATCGCGCAGTTCGTTACGCAGTCCATCATGTTCGCCACGTACAGGCACGACAGCGGGTTGGGGAAGAAAGAGTTACACTTGGTGAGGAATACATCCCGCATCACCATCGGTTTTGGGCTACGCAGCATGACCGGATTTGCAGCGTAACTGTTCGAGTGATAGAGAGCAAACAGCGTCTGGTCCGTCGTGAGGGCCATCGCCATGATGGACCCGGTGATTTCAACGTAGGACGGCATGATGAACTGAGAATAAATAAAAAAGAAAAAACTAGTTCGCAGTTGAGTCAGGTAATTGGTGTCGCTTTTTGTTCGCAAAGTCTTTTTTTTTTCGTGAACGGCGTTCTGAGAAGAACAGAACACTCTCCTACCAATGGTAGTGTGTTTGGCTGCACACACTGCAGTCAAAACAAACAAAAACACTCAGGTACGAGTTGCAAGCGCTCAACGAATCTTGTGGCGGTTTTGTTTAACGCCCGGCCAAGAAAACAGCAGCTTCGAAAAAAGACGAGTCCGAAGCGCTCCGAACAGTGAGTGATGCAAAAAAGAACTGTGAGTAAGCCAGCTTTATCCGAACGGCTCGCCTCGTACAGACGTGAGTACTGCATTGTGGAAGGGCGACGCAAATGCACAGGTAAACCACAAGAAAGAGTCAGGGGGCGCAGTTCGATTGCCGAATTTCGATGTGTATAAGCCAGATGAGGAAAAGCGAGACAAAGCAGCAAGATGTAAGTGTCAATTGCCTAAGGGCGTGGACACTCCAAGTGAGCAGCATTCGAAAAAAACAAGAACGGCTACCTTCATGCGGACCTCGCAATGCAGGTGGTCCATTTGGGTCAGCGAAAGAACAAAAACTGCGCCGGCTTTTTATTTGCTTTATTTTTGTAACTTTGCTACGTAACGTCAGCCACAGCAGACTGCAGCGGGGTTGTGATATATCTGAGGACCAGGCCTATTGCACAACAGATTTTGGCTTAAAACGCTAATTAGCTGCTCAACGCAGGCAGTTCTGATTGCTCGTCATTTTCTGTTTTTGTTTTTGATTGGTAACGTTTGGCACCGTTCGTGTGTGGCTTATAGAAAGAGAATGGAGCCCAGTACAAAACGCCTCTTCATAGATGAAATCCAAAAATCAACGAACTCAAACGCTTATTATAGATTGGGATAGGACGTACAATAGAGAAGCAAAGCCTGGTCGTACGTAGGAAATAGCTACGAGCTCGCGTTTTCATATTGCCTGTAAATCAACAGGAAAACAACGGTCTTTGTGGTGCGCGTCGAAGCAAAGAAAACAAAAATTGGTGAAGAGAAACGTGCCGCACTAATTGGACTTTTTCCCTTCCCCTAATAACGGCAATTAGATGCCGAACCCTAAAAGTGGCGTAGCACTGCAGCTGCCATAGCACAACAATAAACAATATCAAAAGTCTTATCTGGTGAAAAGGAAGACGGTGCTGCCAGCAACCGCACGTCTTATACTGCTTCACGTTTCGCACGTGCGCACCCACTGTTAGACGAACACAAAACAGCAGGCGCCCATTCTTCTCCGCAAGCGCAGACTGGCAAATAAACACGCAGATGGCAACAAACCAGTCACAGGGCAACAACAACGACGGCGCTCCGTCTTCAAAAAATGAAAGCCAAACGCGTGAGAAACGATAAAAGAGGGCAAGAGGCTGACAAGGGACATCCGTCGGGTTTTCACGTAGGCGTGACATCACCGAACTTTCCCTCTCTGCCACGGACTACCAAAGTTGCACACAGCCTTAGCGAAGCCCCAGCGTTCGTCCACACCTTTCACCTCAATAAAAGTGGCACGCGGTCCACCAAAACAAGCAAGAAAAAAAAAAACTTCGATTTTAACGTCATCTGACTTTCTTTCCTGTGCCTTACCTCCTTTCAGTAGTTCGACTTCACGAAACGCTTGTACGAAAGCACGTCAAGGGCACTGCGCAGACGGAACAGCGTCAACACGTTGATGTCCTTGAAGGCTTTCGCATTGTGAATCAGCTCGACGCCACCGCTAGCGGACATGTCGCACATCGCCACCACCTCCACAATCGTCGAGCCGGCAATCACCGCGCAGTCCATGGCCGAGTCCATTGTAGCCCCGGAAGAAATGAAGTCGTCAACGATGATCACGCGTGAGTTCTTATCGATGCTACCGTCCTTAACGCCAATCGGCTGCACCGGCGGCTTGTCGTCACCGTCCGACACAAACGCGTTCTCCGCAATTTCCTCTCGCCGCATCGGCACGAACGGAAGGCCGAGCAGAAAGGCGAGCGGCGCCGCAATGAAGCAGCCGCGTGTCTCAATACCCAGCACATGTGTCGGCCCTTTATTCCCCATTGAGCGGTAGCGGTTGGCCAGGAAGTACAGGAGCGACTGGAAAAGCTTGGGGTGGGTCGTGATGCTACTGACGTCGTAAAGCCGGGGCATCTTTTTCGGCCGTGCCGCCGTCGCGATGGTGAACTGTGCCGCGTTCATAAGACCTATCGACAAAGGGTGGTGCGGACTCAGCATGTAGTGGTGCGGGCCCACCTCAACAAGGTCACGGTGAGCCATTTTGCAGAAACAAGAGAGCAAACAACGAAAAAGGAGAGAGAAACAATTAATAGGATTCAAGCAAAGATACAGAAATACTAAAAAGCAGGAAACGACGTTAAATGGGATTATCAATCTGCGCCTCGACTATTGCTTTCTTTCCCTCCGGTTGGACGCCTTCAAGCCGCGGGACTCAGTAGCGAAACACTCAGTTGGCCACTGAGTTAGCAAAAGACGACCTTATGTGCCTGTGTTTATGTGTCTGTGGAACCGACGTCTCTAAGTCAGAGGCGGTAAAAGAACTGAGAAGACAAGAGGATATGTGTAAAAGTCTGTTTGGGGATAGTCACACAGTCGCACAGACGGAGCAGTACCTGATGTGAAACTTTAGCCTTGCAACAGTACGTCACCCTTTTTATGGGGGAGAACAGGGAGAGGGCTGGCTTGTAAAACAACGGCGTGTGAGGTACCTGGACTTAATCGTTTGTGGCAGAGCGCTCGTGTGGCGTAAAATGTACAATCAGGAATTAAATTGAAACTGTGGGAGCGAGAAGTACTTCGAAGCAAATGCTGTTGAATGCGATGTAAACGCAGAAAACAAATAATGGCCCTAGCTTAGATTCATCAAGCAAACCTCGAAAACGTTGTTCACAACGGGCGGTGCAGCTAGAAACCAGTTACAAGCGCTCCGGCGTTCTACATAACGCGCACAAGCCTGGCACGAGAAAGCCTTAAATGTCATCCGCAAGCAGACTGGCAAACGAGTAGCAAACCACCCTTGCGGATTGAAGAACAGAAAGCACAGCCTCAGAATTTAATAAGACAATTTCATCCTTTTTTTGGGGGCGGCATGTACAGATATATGTAGTCAGCTACGCAAACGTACGTTGTCGAAGTTCAGCAAGGTCTTGCTTGTCACACTTTCTTGTGAAAAAGAAAAAACCAAGCAGAACAGACATCTTACGTAGGTACGTTAGCCGATGGAATCTTCGTCACGCGAAAACAAGGCGGATGAACAAAGCCATGGCGGTCTTAGCGATTCAACTTGTTAGTGCGCAGAGACAACGGTGCTGATAAGGGGGAAAACAGGTTGCCGAGTCAACGCTGGCGGATAAAAGCGTCCCACGAGTCAGACAACATCACCCACGCAATCGCTACCTACGTACCTTATTTGAATGCGTATAGCTTTTTTTTTTTTTTTAGGATTAATGCAACTTCAAAGCTGTCGGTTTTTACGGCCCCGAAATACAGCTGTCGTTACTCTTGCACAGACGAACTGCGGCGACGTTAGAGGAAAAAGGTACATCGTCTTCCGCACGAATACGTGTAATTACGCAAGCGCAGGTGGCAGAGCCTATGTGTAGCCTTACACCTTTGTCGATGTGCGCCTGCGCGTGTGTGTGCTTGCAAAACGCTATTGCCGGCGAGGAAAAGATAACGAAAAAAGAAAAAAGCACCCGGCAAACACAATTCACAGAAAGAATTCATGAAAGGTGAAATACCATGTACATCAAACGTAGACCCGGTTCTTGAGCCGCTGCATCGCTACGCGCCGCCTACGACGAGTTTGCGTTGACGGCGTCACCGTAACTCATCACGCGGGGTCCGATGTAGTCCTTCAAATCACCGCAGTTCTCCTCCGTCAGCTTCTCATCCGAGATGAACGCGACGAAGCGGACATCCTTGTAGCGCCCGTTGGCCGTCGAGTGAATCTTCTCCACGCCCTTTAGGAAGGGGATGGTCAGTATTGACACCATCTCCACCACCTCCGCGCCACTCGCCTCCACTAGCTGCAGGCCGGAGAGCGCTGTCCCACCGGTCGCTAGGACGTCGTCGATCAGTACCACACGCGAACCCTTGTCGATGCTGCCGTAGCGGATCGTCATAATCTCCGGGGCGGCCTCTTTGTACTCCTTGTCGTAGGGCTCACTCTTGATGAGTAGGCCGGCGTTTTTCTCTGCCTTGCGCATCAACACAAACGGCACTCCAAGCTCCACGGCGATCATTGGGCCAAACAAGAAACCGCGCGCGTCGAAGCCGAGGATGTGGGTGGGTGGCGGGGACATTGCTTCGTAGCGCGCCACGAGGTAGTCGCGAATCGCCTTCATTGTCTCGGGCGACTCGGTCACGCTGCTTACGTCGGCGAACACCGGCACATCGCGCGGCGAGAACTTCGGCGAGTACCACCGGTAGTTTTTCTTCAGCAGCTGTGCGAGCGGGTGGGACTCGTCGAGCTCGTACGAGTGCGGAGCGACTTCGTGGAGGGACATGTGTGTCTGCGTGTGTACAAAAACAGCAATAGGAGAAATAAGTGTTAGAGCGTAGTGAAATGAGCGTTCCACAAGAAGAGGCAGGTGTCAATGAACTCCAAGGCAATTTGACCTTTGTATGACTCTGTGAAGTGACGCGTGTGTCGTGAAAGCGAGAAAGCAAGAGCGAGAAGAGAGGAGCAACAACGAAAAAAAAAACACAAGAGGTAGACAGCTTAACTTATACACAACGCACAAAGACCGTTATTCGTTCGGGGAAAAAAATTATAGTGCTATATGTGATGATTTCAGAAACCCCCGGAATGTACCGCAAAACGCACCGCTACCTGGAGGAAGCTGCAGTAACAGTCCTTCCCCATACGAATCTGTGTACCACGTGCTGTCAGTGTTTTGTTTTAAAGCTGACGTTGTAAACCTGTCATACCGTCAAAGAACTCTATGAAACTCTTTTGCCTACACAAGAGCTGTGCAAACAGGAAAAAGAGCTATTTCTATTGTGTCCACGTACCGATGCTCAGCACACAACAGGCCGCTCTAGTATTCGTGCGCAGGGGCAACGGGCATTTTCCGCCTAGAGAAAAAGACAGTGTGCTCCCTCATCTTCTCACTCAAAGCCCTCATTTCGCAACCGGGCAACGCGCGCGCTCTCCAGCCGCCGCACTGCCACAATGTCGTCAGCGGTGAAGTTGCTGCGGCCGTGGCTCGCCGCGTGGGTCCGCATGAGCGCGGTCGCTACCGAAAAGGAATTGTTGTGCAGCAGCGGGTCGTGGTTGTGCCAGCCTGGAATGTCACGCGTCATCTCCAACAGTGCTGCCGATGCCTGCGCGGAGACGGACTCGTCCATTTCGTCTCGCCGCTCTGGCAGGTGTCGCACCGCTGTCAAGTAACTTCGCACGTTCGCGGCTGCACTGTCGGTGGAGCCCTGCGCAGCGTCCTTTTCTGGTGACAAGTTCGCGGAGGCAGCCGGCGCAGACGTCGGCTGCCACTTGAGGCAAAGCGCAAATTGAAAGAGGGGGTGCAGCGCTGCCATGTCAGGTGCGGCGTGCAGCGCCAATACCGCGACGTCCACCGGCAGTTCCAGCGTCTGATAGGGGTAGTCCAGCAAGAGCAGCTGCTTGTGCACGAGACTGAAGACACCTTCGTACCACGCCACGTTCTGCGTGCCAAGTGCTGTACAGTCGAATGTGACGTGCGAGCCGTTCGCCACCTGCAGCACGCCGGATTGCAGGTAGTTCAACTCGTTGTTGTACCGTGGTGTGAGAGGCTTCTGCCCTGCGAGTGTGGCGCTGTTGAGGAAAATCTCGCCGACGGGGACAATGCGGCGCAGCTGCTGCGACCACGCTTCAGCGCGCAGTTGAGGTGAGGTGATAAGGAGGGGCAGGTCGCCCACCGGCAGGACATCGCTGTGCACGCTAACGCGTGAGCAGAGGTGCAGCAACAGGTATTCCGCGACAAGCTCGTCACCATCGGTGAGGCACTCACACAAATAGCGAAGGGCAAACGTGCGCTGCGCCGCCACGGCAGTCGTGTACCCGTTTGACGCAGATATCACGCTGGACAAGTGGACCGAACAGACAGGGCTATAGGCCAGGCACAGCAGCCGACTCACCAACCCCTTCGACAGCTCCGCCGCGTTCCACGCGCTGAAGCGCAGAAAGTCGTCCTCCTCACCGGCCGCTAGCTGGTCGTCAGGGAAGTGCTGAAAGCCGTAGAAATCGAACACGTCGTTGATGCGAAAAGGATTACGGCGCCGATCGCCCTCGCCGCCGGACGACAACGAAGCGGGTGAAGCAGGCGGCAGCAGCACGGTCACAATACAAGCTGTCTGCAGCTGCGGGTGTTGGGAAGGGTGCGGAAAGTTCAACGAGGGTCCGGCGATAGTAGAATGGACAGACGAAGAGAGCGTGTCCACGTTGGAGCCCGCTTTGGCGCCGTCGCCAGTCTTCGAAATTTTGTGAATCCGCGTGCTGTCCTCGTCATTGTAATGTCGACAACCTGATGCGTGCTCTGTGACTGTGTCAGAGACGTACAGCGCACTGACGCTTTCGCGGTCGCGACGCTTCCGCTCGCCCTGCGTCTCTGCCGGTGGGAACGACGGCGATGATGTGGCGCGTGCAGCCTCCGCGCTGTTCTGGAATGTGTCGTCCACCGTGTAAAAATGATCGTTGCCTGGTACCGGGATGACGTAGAGCGAGACGGCGTCCAAAAACTCCACTGCGTCCTCCCCCGGTGAACACGGTGAGACTGACGGCACTGCAGAGGGGTAAAAAAAGTGCTGTTTGTAGGCACAGAACAATGACACCTCCGGTTGTACCTCCTGAATCATGCCGCGGCACCGGCAGAGGCGATGGACGGCACCCGCTAGATGATGGGAAGGGAAAACATCCACGGCAGAACAGCAAATATCCCGAGAGAGGATGAAGTCGTGCACGTGATGCAGTGCGGCGTCCAGTGAACCTTTCACAGCGCTTTGCTCTCTAATAAGCGCCTCAATCTCAAGCCGTGTCGTCATAAGCAGTGAGTGAGTGAGTGAGTGAGTGTGTGTGTGTGTGTGTGTGTGTGTGTGTGTGTAAAGAGTGTTTCGAAGGCGTAGCGAGAGAAGAACCAGATAAACTAACTCTGGCCCAGGAGTACAAAAAAAAAAAAACTGATTAAAAAGATATACAGGGCACGAAGTGGGGGGCAAAAAGATCAAGGTAAGAAGCAAAGTGCATGGCTGTCGTTGCACAACACTACAAAGGCTCTCTTTTCATTTTTTCTCACTCACCGTCTCTAAGGTCTTTTGGGCTTTCAGCCAGCGGGAGGATAGGAGGGCTGTGCACTTGTTGTTGGCGTTTTTTGTTTTTCGGTACAATGAGCCGTCGCAAATGCACTGTACCACCTCCAAAGCCGGGGTTAAGCAACAGCCCGCACGCTTTTGTTTCTTCCAGACACACCAAAGGAAGCTACTGCCTTCAACCCCAATCAGAACTCCAGCAATGGCCACTTCCATTAATGCAGTTTCTTTTCAGTACACCATAATCTCTGTGCTTTAAAAATTCCTCTCCTTCGATAGTTCCTCTGCCTGAACGTCGGTCCACAAAAAAAAAAAAACGTATATAAACCAGAAGACCACACTTAATTAACAAACAAGCACGTCGGTTGAGAAGAGGAGACGCTGTTGAGCACTGGGAACTAGCCCCCAACAGAGAGGAAAACGCGGAAAAAAACGAAAGCACAAAGAGTTCCATCTCGCCCTCTCTGCCCGTAGGAGAGCCCGCAAGCGTAAGTGCGCACTAAGAAACCGAAGCAGCACGCTTAGAAGCAAACGAACACTAGCAAAAGTGAAGTAGTAAGTATATAGACTGTTATAGAATGTGTTGGGGAAAGCGCAGTGAAAAACAAAGACACCTCGCAAGCTGAAACTGGGTGTGGCCGTACGCCGCCCCACGGAAAGCAAACAAGTGGAGTACACACAACGGCGGTGAACGCGATGAATAGAGGAAAAGAACAGCAGCTGCACGCAGCGCGGTATAGCTCATGGCACAACTCCGAGTTGAATAAGTTATTTCCCTTCTTTTGGTTGTCCATTCCGCGCATAGGGCTCGACATGTTTAACAAGCACGCGCTCCTCGCACCGGAAAAGGGAAAGAGGGAGTAAGGAAGAAACGAACAAGGTGAAAACAAGGTTAGAAAGGGCTCGGCGAATTCAAGCGTAGCCGCAGCCTTGCTTTGTTATTGAGAGCAACGGACAGAGGGTGGTATTGGCGCACCCTGTCACGTGCTTCACATGTTGAGCACAAGCGCATGTACCAGCTAAACAAACAACAGATTATGATGCAAAGCGATGCCTTTAAAAGAACAACAGCTATACATGGGCGGGTGCAAATCATAGTGAGGGACAGAGCAGAGCGAAACATACGGGTGAGGCGAAAGCAGAAAAAATGGTTTAAATTTAAACAGTTGAGAAGATAAATACATACGCAAAAGGAAACCTCACAAATGAGCCGGATAGAATTATAGGCAGACAGAAGGAAGGTGAAGGGGAAAACACGCACAAAAAAAAATAGTAGCAACGAGAGGAGAGACGATGAGACTCTGAACAGCGTTTAGGTATAGCAAGGAGATACGCTAGTGCACAAAAAGTGGCCCTCAGAGACTCGTCGCCTTCAAGAAGCGCCGCCCATCAGAAATAAATACTCATATATATATATATATATATATATATATATGCGTAGTTATTTCTTTATTTATGTGTTTGACGTCGGTTGTTGTCATTCTAACACCGCTACCTGAAAGTGCATCCCTTTGCATTAAACTCATCCAACACGCTATACACATGGTCGCAGTTGGCAAGTTTGTCTAGCAGGGGCAGCAAGTTGAACAACTCGCGATCGTTAGCGTCATCAATCCACGTGCGTATCGGAATAGCATTGCGCTGCTGAAACGCGTACGCCGCAGGGCTGTTGTCCAGGATCACTGTTCGCTTCAGATCGCGACCAAGCAGGTGAAGGTCCTTCACGTAAGATCGGTCGCACAGCGTGCAGTGCTCGCGGAAGAGCCGCAGGTTTCCCAGGTCGCCGTTCGGGTCAATCTCATCCATCAGGTTGTCGCAGTACGCACGCATACTGGCGGTGAAAATTACAATTTCAAACCGCTGCACCACAAACTGGAGGAAGTCCTTCAGGTACGGGCGGTACTTAACACTGACTGTGTAGACCTTGCCGTCGGACGGCACCTGCAGCACCTTGTCGTACACCACGTTGGGGCTGGGCTGGAAGGTGGAGTGTACCAGGGTCTCATCGACATCCAGCACGAGTGTCACCTTGGGGCCATTCACCGTCTTCGGTGGCGGCAGCAGCGCCTTTACTCGCGTGTCTCTCAGCAGACACGGCGAGCAGTTTGTGGGAGACTTGCGGAGCAGGTCCAGGCGCGTCAGTGTTGTCCCGTTGCGCGGGTCCATCGGCACAATGCTGTGCGCCGCCACATCCGCCTGACCACCCTTCTGTACCTGCGTCACGATGTTTGGCGCGGAGACATTAACGCTATTTTGACTCGGCGTGTTCTTGTCGCTCGAGTCGGCCTGAAACTTCTCTCGATAGCGTTTGAAAAAGTCTATCGCCTCCTGCGTTGTGGGCTTATGACTGGCCGACATTGTTGTAGGGCAGCACGTGCCAAAAGTAAAAAGAAAAATGGTGAGGAAAGATAACTAAAAAAAATGCTGAAGAGGTTAAAATGTATAGAGAAGGCGCGGTTTGGTATAAAGGGACTCCCCTCCTTGAGCCGGTGGGCGGAAAGATAAAAACCGTGTACGGAGAAAAAAACAGCAGCGACAACAACGCCCCTTAGAGAAGAGTAAGCGGCGGGGAAGAAAAACGAAAAAGTGCCGTTTTGGGTGGTGAAAGGCAAAAGAGCGAGCACGCTTTCAATGCTTGAGGGGACTGCAACACGCACTGCAGTGCAAACTCACAGGAAGGCGCGTGAAAAGGAGGGGAAACACCGTCGGCCTCTTTCTTTTAGCTATTTATTACGCGACAGTGCACGTCTGCTAGCCGGTCAACGAAAAGAGGGTGAACGATGAGGTATTCGGAAGAAACGAAAAGGCGTAGAAAGGTGCTTCTGAAAACAAACTAAAAAGTGTACTTAGAGGATACAGAGAGAAAAAAAAGGAGGGCACCAAAGCAAGCTGCAGTCAAGCGATAATTACGCCGATCCGCTTCTTGGAGAGCACCAGAAATCGTTTTTTTTTTTTTTGCTGTTCTTGTTTCAGGTATAAGTACGTAGACCAGTAAGAAAAGCGAGACAGAAGTTGGCGTGTTTGGAGGGTGTTGATACTGTCGTCTCACTTTCTGGACCCGGTCTTTCGAGCTTTAAGCCGTGTATAGATGTGCAGAGGACCAAGTGTGTGTGTGTGTGTGTGTGTGTGTGAGTGTGTCAGTGCGTTTTTTCTTATTTTCGGTGTGTCCGCTTGCAATGTGTAATTTAAGGTTGTATAGAGGGTCGCTACAGAAAAGGGGCAACAGGGAACAGAATAAAAAACCTTTTGAGAAGCAGACGGGAGAAAAAACGTTGCGTGCGGAATAGAGGGTGGTGCGTTGGTACGGGATGACGGAAAAAAGGAGAAGGGGAAAAAGCTGGACGAACTTCACCGAACAAAGACAGTAGAAAAAGGCTCTTGATGACCAAAGGCAAAAACACAACGGAGGAGGAGTTGCAATTTAAAAACACCAAAGGAAGAGGAAGGTGTATCGACAAATACACGTTGCAGAGCCGTATAGTGGAACGGAGCGTATCAAGAAGCTGTATTACATTAGAAGCTATAAAAGAGGTATGAGCACAATCGGTAATCGACACTCATATGCGGAAGCGAACTCAGGAAATCCCACACCGAGGCGACAGAAGGGCGATGTGAGGAGGAAAGCAAGGGAGGGTGCGAGGCAAGAATAAAAAGGTGACGACGATTCGAATAGTTCTATAGTTCTCCTCACTTGCCCGGCGTTATTTCCTCTTTGGTTACGTTGCCACTCGTACCTTTCACGGAGCAACTCTCAAAAGGAAAGAAGGAAGAGAAAGAGTAAGTAGACAGTATGAAACCTGTCACTTGAATAAACAACGGGACTAAGGTAGATGTAAGGTCTCACAACGTATATAGAGAGAGACCTCGTGAAGCTAAAGCACGCTTGTAGAAAGGACAAAGAAGAAAAGGTGAGGGAGATGTTTGTATAAAGGGGAAGAGGAAATTTAAGTAGAGGAAAAAGAAAACCCGCGTCGTCGCGTGTTCGGGGAGAACTCTCCACCAAACACAATTTGACTAATGTCAAATCCCTTCTTTCTTTCCTCCAGCGTACCGGACGGGAGTATAAAGAAAGAGAACGGGAGAAATACTGTACGGAAGTTTGCAACAAATGAACGGAAAGTGGCGGAACACGGTATTCCCAGAGTAGGAAAACAAAAGCGGGAGAGAGGGGAAGATGAAGCAATGAAAGTAGAAGACTTGAGCCTTAGATGAAAGCACAGCGCTCAGTTTCACCGCTTCCTTTGTGTTCTTTTCAGTGAATCAAGAGCCTTTTAGTGCCTACGAACAAAAAGTAAATTACAGTTGCGTGTGCATTACCTACGTTCAATTGGAAAGGGAAAAAGAAGTCACGTGCAAATTGAAGCACAGATGTGTTGTAATGAGTTAACGTTGACGTCGAACGCAGGGCGGAACAAGAGAGAGATATAATTGGGGAAAAAGTGAGGCTGGTCGATTACGAGGGCAAAAACGCACGGCTTAAAGCACACCACAATGCATCGAGGTTGTGTAATCTTTCACCTGTGTTTTCTAAGTCTTCACACCGCAACTAAAGGCACGCGTTTTTCAAAACACCGAGGTGCTGCTTACTTTCTCTGTTGTAAACAAAGGCGTCACCGCTATAGTGAGGTCGTCCGCAACGTCATGAGTTTCGAGGTAACACTCAGCACTTGACGTCGGTGACACTAAACCACAAGCAACCTTTCGGAAAAGACCTCCACCATTTTTTTTTCTTTCGTTTCCTCGGATTTGGTAACTCAGAAAACTATTGAAGCTAAAATGAAAGGAAAGAAAGGATAACGTAGAAGCTAAGAAGCAATAAGACGCTGTTCGTGCGAAGTGCACGCAACAGTGCGTTCTCTTTCACCCGTTTTCCCACTTAAATCATGCGGGCGAGGAAGCGGTTGATCAGGGTGTCGCGGTTACCGAAGTCACCGCCCTCCACAAAGTGGCGGCGCTTTTGGCGCATGCCACCGGCCGGCGGGGCAAGCTTGAAGGGCCACATGCCGTGGGTGACGGTGCGGAAGTGCTTGCCGCAGGTGTAGATCTGGTTCACCATATCCTCAGCGCAGACGATGTCAGCGTTGTTGTACTTGTCCTTGATCATCTGGTTGTCGCTGATCTTCACGCGCTGGCCGTTGATCTTCAGGAAACCGCGCTTGTACACCAGTGCACGGACGGTGGCCAGGCTCGGGTAACCGTACGCAATGTAGGGCTCCACAGCGCGCAGCATGTTCTCGATCGGCTTGTTCATCTTCACGAACACGGTGTTGAAGATCTGGCGCAGGCGCAGCAGCTGCAGGATCTTGCGCTGCTTCGGATTCACCTTGGCGATACCGCGGATGCGGGTTACCACAGCCACCTTCGGCTTCGCCTCGAGGTAGAAGTTGCCGTGCGTAGCGGCCTGACGGCGCAGCGTCACGAGCTTCTTTTCCGCACCGCGGTACTCACGCGAGTACTTACGGCCGCGGGCGTAAGCGATCTTCTTCAGCGCGGCCTTGGCGGTCTTGCTTGCCGCGGCAGCCTTCTTAAAGCTCTCCGTCTGCTGCTGCTTGAAGGCAGCGCGCTTGATCGCAGACTCAGGGGCGGGAACAGCGGGCATTGCGGGTAAGTGCCGTAAACTGTCCGAATTGTTTTGGAGTTGTGCAATTGCAGTTTAGGGAAAAAAAATTTATATGTAAGTTTTTTTTTTTATTTGAAAAGAGCCACCGGAGGAAGAACGAGAGGCGAGGAGACGAGGTAAGCGTTGAGAATACTGCGCGGGGAACCACCACGTCATCAGTGACAAAGCTACACACGAATAGCAACGCCAGCGTCTTAGCTCGTAGAGCCAGTTGAATGAATTTAACCTCATGTGTAAGAGCCTACTTGCATTCCTGGTGCGAGCAAACTACCGCAATGAATTAGCGCAGCTACTGCGTTGTGGGGAAGAGCTACAAACGAAGAATACTACCTCAAATCTCACGTAGCACTCTGACCGTCTTCTTCGCAGTGTTTAACAAACTTTAGGTAAGCACTGCTTTGCTCTTTACTCCTTCCTCGATTCTTACTCGTTGCACGTCAATAAAGAAAACCCAGCGTGCCAAGGAGAACGTGTGAATGTGTCAAGTGAATGCGCAGAGTAGCAGGTGGCGTACCAAATGGAAAGGGTCTAGAAAAGCGAGTTCACAGAAAGAGCAAAGAGAGCGTAAAGCAAAAACGAGGAGAACCGCAAAACAGCAATTCACCACTGCCAAACAGAAAACTCTCCTATCTTTAAGTATCGGTCTACCAAAATGGATGTGCTTTTGCCGAAAGCGCCGCAAAGCGGTTGAGCACCAATGGCGTTGTGTACGACTCCAGCGCAGATAAAGGAGCGGCTTTGCGCGTGCGGAATACAGCAGAAAAAAAAAGAGACCAACTCGCCGGCAAATTAACTGGCAGCATATGCGAAGGAAGCGAGCACACATACTTAGACGCACACGCATAGGAAGAAACCGAAGAACAGTTCAAAACGCTTGTTCAACTCTCCTCACTCACATACACCACTTCCATTTTTTCCTGGAGTAGACTTTCTTTGCGCAGCTTGCGCTGTGTGGCGCACTGCTGAGCAGCACGGAGCACCAACACGACGGGGATGAATACCAAAAACCATGCCATGGTCGCGTAGGCGACCATTTTACCGCAGGAGCTGAGAAACGACACATAGCCTTTGGTCATCGCCGACTTCAACGCGGAAGCTGTAAAGGCCGACGTATCCTCCTGTGAAATCGACCCCATTAACCGGGCAAAAGATGGAAGGAGGATAAACTGGAGAGGGGTGCAGAAGAAATTCACAGTGGAGCCGATGACCAGCTCCGCGGCGCTACACCGCAGGTACCACCCCACAATCAGCGTCACGAGCGATGTCACGAGTGGAATTGGAAACAGGCCACCAACGACGCCGGCCGACACTGCCACTATAACTTCTAAGCCACTGAGTTGATGTAAAGGGGTGAGAAGGCGCTCCCGCAGTGTCTGGGATGCTCGCTGGCGATAGCGATACATAATATTAACCATGTTTGTTGCTCACAGAAGGCACCTGAGTATGCAAATGGTCCTTTATTTGCTCAAATGGTTTCACCCCTCTAAAGTGGACTTTAGTGCGTGTGGCACGTGTGGAAGCAGACTGTGTATGAGGTGGGCCATGCTTTTCTGGGCCAGTCAAACGCGGTAAAGAGAGATGGGCCAGAAGGGGGAGGGGGGTCAGTGTAGTAAATCACACGCTGGATTAAATTGTAGTTTTGTTTTTGTTTTCACCAACGAATGGAACTCTCGCAAGAGTGTACCGGGGTGGAAATCAGCTTTGCCACACCTTTCCTTCGTATTTCCGGTGTACTAGAACCATGTGCCGACAACACGATAACTCCACTTTCATGAGATTTAAAGAGCATCAGTCCACTCAAACGGCAACTTCTTCTCGCTCATTCAGCTTTAAAAGGCACAAAACAAGGGAAGCATTACGCTCTGTGAATTCATCGTCTCGCACGCTAGGCAAATAATAAGAGGAAAACCAAGGCAAAGCAAGTAGCTTATACGGAAGACTACCTCACTTTACCTGCGTGAAGGAACCTACGCGAAGACAAAAGCACACTGCATCGCCATCTAGTGCACCACACTCTTTTCCTTCGCAATATTCCTCTCTTTCGTCACTTAGCTTCAATTACTTCTCCCTTCTCCTTCATCGACTTGCGCAGTCGCTTCTCCGCGATGATGTCGGCTGCCACGTCGTCGCTCACCTCCTGTGCTTCCACCACCTCAGGAATCCAGTGCATCAGCATCCGCTCAATTCCGCTCTTAAGGGTAATGTGCGACGATGGGCACGACTTGCACGCCCCCTCAAGCAGCAGGAACACCGTCCCGTCGTCCATGTCGATGAAGCGGACGTTGCCGCCATCGGCGCGCAGCATCGGACGAATTCGGGTGGCCAGCAGCTCTTTCACCGCCAGTACCACTTCGTCGTCGTCCTCCTCCGGCTCTGTGTCGTCATTGTAGCCGACTAACTCCGCCTCGCCGGCCTCCGACAACACATTTTCCTTGCTCTCTGCAAACTCAATGATGACTTCCTTGACAGTGGGGATCAGCACCGCCCAGTCCGCCTGGGGGTGTTTGCGCACTGTCACGTACTCGTCGGCAAGGAAGACAGCTTGCACACCCGCTACGCCAAAAAGGGCCTCTGCTAAAGGGGATTTATACGCGTAGGCCGGTGACGGAATGTCCATCGAGAACTCCGGCTTCAGGAATGAAAGGTCCATGGAGAAGAAACGCAGACAGTCCGGATTGGGTGTCTCATTCGTTTCCACAACGATCGTTGGAAGGGCCGTGGTGAGGCTACCCGCAAAGGCGGGAGGCGGCGAAGAGGAGCCCCTGAGCGACGAGGCACCCGTCGCGGCTGCAGCTGGGTTGCTCATCCGACGCACCGAGGTGCATAACGAGCGGCGGAAACAGTTGAGGTTGCTGCTGCTGCAGTTAATCCAGGCTGACGCCATATTTAATATCAGCACAGGTGATCCGAGGTGCTGTACCGCTGCAGCAGCGCCTAAACGAACGCCAGACTGCTTCCACATGACGAGCACGAAAAAGCCAGCAAGGAAAGGACCAGCGGAAAAGAGGAGTGAACGAGGCAACTAGGTAAATAGCGACGCTGACGGAGTGTTGAATTGTGAAACGAGAGGAAGATGATACTGCAAGGGTAGCACACGTATATGTAAAACCGTGTTTGGAAGAAGTTAAATGAGAGTAGTAGTTATAAGAGTACTGGTAATAGCACTAATGGGGAAGAGAAGCAGCAACCTGACTCTGCACTAAAAGCACAGGCACGAAGTAAGTAAAAAACTTATGTACCGCGTTCCAGTAGAATGCGCTGAGCTGCAAATGCAACACCTCAGCAAAAAAAAAAAAACTGATTGGGGCTACAGAGAGGTCGTTTCGAGATGGTTGCGGTGATCAGGAACCAGACAACAGTAGAGAATGACACGGGAATGGAGACAGGGTAAAACAAAGAACAAAAAGCTTCGAAGTTGCGTCGCGCAAAGCTGTAATGGTAAGGGAAACGGCGCAGCGATATGCGTAACAGTAGCGTGTGCCGCAGTTCCCCAAAACCAGAAGCAGTTCAACAAACAAAATGCTCCTATATGCGTACTTACTTGTTTGGAGAAAGGGCACTATCATTTGAATACGGCAGCAGGATTATGTTTCATTAGCGATTTAAGGAATGGAGGCGTTGCTGCAGCAATTCAAGTGTTCGGTGAGGCGCTGTGGTGCCCGACACAGTACAAACGCGCGTGAGAAAAGAAAAAGAACAGGCACGTCAACGATAACAGTCATCAGTGGGGAACAGCGATATGCCAAGAACGAGCCTAGCGTTTGTTAAGCAGTTACACGGGAGGTGGCGTTCTCGCGAATGAAGTCCTCCGCTACCTTCGAGTCGACAAACTCTGGCACGACTTCCATCTCCTCGATCTCTGGACAGGGAAACAGCAAGATGGCCGCCACGCTGCCGAGCTGCATCAGCTGCTCACCTGTGACGTGCTTGCTTGAAAAGATGTTCACTGTTGACGAGCCGCTCTGCCGAACGAAGTTCACCAGAGTGAGAAAAAAACGACGCACCGTCGGGTCCTCGGAGCGAAACACGTCATCACTGACCATGAGCGCCCCCACTGCCCCGGTCATCGCGGCGTGGTAGACGAACTGCGGTGTATACACGCAAAGGTCCGGGTCTTTGCTCATGGTATTTTGGAACTTCTCCCACACACGAATATCGTCCATGCATTTGGTGGAGTCCATGCGCTGCGCCACACCTGGGTCGGCGAGAGCCTCCTTCAGTCCGCCAATTGTCGTTGAGCTCACCTTCACCAGCAGAAACTTCGACAGGTTCAGAAACATTTCACGCAGTGGGCCGCTGTCGGCACGCTGCGTCACCTCCTTGACATAGGTGTGAAACTCCTCTCGGACGTGGCCCGGCGAGCACAGCAGTACCAGCTTTGTTTTTTTAAAGTCGACGTGCGTAATGAGTGCATCGAGCACCTGCTTGAAGAACTTCTCGATACTCTTGTCGCGTGCTTTTCCATCGCTCTTGTGTTTTTTAGAGATCGTTACCTCGATCTTCACCTTAACGTGCATAAAAGAGGGCGTTACCAAGATCACCTGCGCCTCACCAAAGTTCATCAACACAGCCGCCGTATCAGCCTTCGCCGACTCGTCGCACGCGTCTTTGAGGCGGTCTTCGCAGATCGGGTTCCACTCCGCCTTTGTGATACGCACCTCCTGCGGCGGATTTGCGTGCACCGTCAGCGTGTGGTGCGCCCCCAACTTCACAACGTTGTTCTCCTTCTTGTTCACGCCCTGGATACGCAGTTCATCGGGCGTAAAATCAACTTGCTGCACCTCCACTTCCAGGTTCAGCGTCTTCATCTCCGCCGCAATGGTACCTAGCGTGTTCTCACGTGACACCTTGCGGCGCGTTTTGGTCAGCACCAGGTCACCGACGAGGATGAAGTTGTACAGGTGCCACAAGTCCTCGGAAGTGGCGACGGAGACGCAGACCTCGATGGAGCCGTCGGGGTGCTGGGCTTTGCGTAGGAGGCGCATTTATATTTTGTTCTGGGGCTTCACGACTGAGCCGTTTTGTCCTTAAAACGAAGAATCAGTTGGTTGAAGACACTGCAAGCGATGTCAGTTGACAGAAGACGGCGTGTGAGGCACCTGCCGCGGATTAATTTATCGTCGGAACACTCTGCGTACCCCTTCCGGAGGGAATTTATTCATTAACGAAGACGGCGGTTGACAGTTACAAGCGGATTATTGTTGGGAGCAAAACGGAGGTAAAGGGAGAGAGAGAATTAAATGAAGCGCGACAATGCGTCACGTAAGAACATAGAAAGACGATTGGCAGTGGTTGATACGTGCTTGCCTGACTCTTCACTCTTCAACTGCGTTGAAGCTCAATACAGTTGTCAACTCTCATTCTTTCATTGAATGCTCGTGTGCCTTGCCTACGTGGGAATAGAATGAAGCAGTACTTTTGGTGAAAGATGAGTGTTTCTGGTTTTAATCGACACTCGTTAATTTGATACGAAAACACAAATATGCGTGCCATGTTATGGGGGTGGTCTTGTTTGACTGCTTACATGGAAGTCGTAATTGACGCAACAAGACAGCACCTTCTGCGCTCGTCGGATGTCAAAAGACGCAGCAAAAACGCAACGCGTACCGCAGTCGACTTCGGTACGACTCACTGCAGGAAGAGGAAAGCAACACACCTTTTTTTTGCGTTGCGAGTTCAGCAACTGCGGAAAGAGGAGGCAAGCACCAAACTCGCGTTTGTGTCGCTGAAATGGAAACAAAGTTGGCGTGTGAAGAGGAAGGAAAGTGACTACCACAACGTGAGCAGCAATAACAATCGACCAAACGGCAGTACTGTTCAGGGAGCGTTTCCCCTTCGCATACCCCCCTCCTCATTGCAGATCCCCTGCTGAAGACGCGGAAGAGAGAACCATTAAGTTTGCCAGCGCCGCACCCCAGCCAAGACAGCTCGCTAGCTGCTTCACGTTGTCCTGGCAGTCTCCGCGGAAAAGCACGTCGCGGCACACCTCAGGGTGGATGTCGTAGTCGCCGTACTGCGCGTAGCCGTCGCTGGAACTCGTATTCGACATCTCTTCTTCTCGCTCTATCTCCTCCTTCTCTGCCTCACCCTGCCTCGCCTGGGAAGGAGAGGGAGTTGGGCTTTGATGGACGCCTTTGTGGTTCGACTCCGCAGCGGCATGCGGCTGTGGCTCTACTAGCGACGACGACGCCGATGCTTGAAAAAGGTGCTCCGCAGAAACAACACCGTCGCCGCCACCGACTCCCTTCACCGCTAAGTCATTACACTCCGTCTCGTTCTGAACCACCTCGTCTTCCGGAAAGCGGAACAAAAAACCACCAACACGCTCGCGGTTGATCACCACGCGTGGGATTGTTTTGGGAACAAAAAACGGCAGCGACGCGAATGGGTGCACCTGCAGCGAGGTACCGATGATGATCACCAACTCTGCGTTGGGGGCGTCGTGGTTTAACGCGTCGAAGAACGCATCTGGCAGACTCTCGCCAAAAAACACCACATTCGGCTTCACAATCCCACCGCAATGCGGGCAATGCGAGACGACGCCCTCCATCGCCTCCCGCTTGTTCAGCGCAATATCGTACGGGGTGCGGCAGTCAATGCAGGACGCAGCCGCGAAGGAGCCGTGTGCTTCCACAAGCAGACTTGGCGAAATCCCCGCGGCCTCCTCCAATCCATCGATGTTCTGCGTGCAACACCGCAGCAACCGACCGTGATCCTGCAGGAGTCGAATGAAGTGGTGCACGGCGGTCGGACGGAAGTTCCCCGGCCACAGATTCATCTCCTTCGCGATGTTGTAGAAGATGTGCGGGTTCTGGCGCAGTAAGGTCAGCGAGAAAGCGTCCGTTGGGTCGTCAAGGTTGTACTTCCCCAAATTGGCGTAGATGCCGGTGTTGGGAGAGCGGAAATCCGGGATGCCGGCAGCCACACTCGCTCCCGCGCCGACCAGAACAAGGATGCGGCGTACGTCGTGCTGTAAGATATACTTTGCCAGACCCTCCAGGGACGGCTCGCCCAAGATGTGCTTCGCGATGGAGGGCGGCGTTGCCGTCGGTGCACGCTGTGCTACGTCCATTAATTGACGCGATTATTTATTTTCGCACTTGATAAAGTTGCAAAAATAGTGTTTAATGAAGAGACTTGTATACGCCCACTGACTTAAGGCTGCCGCGTCCGGAGAGGAGTTCGCGAGGTGTGGGCACACCACTGATAAAGTTCAAGTTGCCACATAAAAGTGATGACGGTGACGGAATAAAGTCAAGAAGAAAGAAACGGAAAGCTGTAGTACCACAAGGCGGCTCAAAAGCAATTATTGTTGCCAAAAGTGAACGCTCTCCATAGCTCATATTAAAGAAGACGAAGTCTGCACTCTTGTTAATTCTCTCTTGCCGCAGCCTTCGATGGCTCTTCGACAGCAAAGATGATGCCTCTCTGTCCACTCTCGCTGACTGTCGAAAGAGTGATCTAAAACAAAACACAGTTTTCTCGTGAGCGATTTGATTGCTGCTCTGGGAGCAGTCAGTACCCTGTGGACACAGAAAGAAAACGAGAAAGAAAAAAAACAGCAAGACAGTTACTTAAAACTAAAGCCATCGCCGCCTCACGGGCAATCCGCCAATGCACATCTTCTCCAACGGAACCGCTTTCCCTCCACTCAGTCTGAGGGAAAGGAGAAAAGGCGCCCATCAAACAAATCACAAATAAACACAGTTTAGTCAAAAGTTCGCACACGCACGGAAAACTCTAAAAGAGCTCTATAAATGAAACGTGTGCTGCGCGACAAAGTCAGCATCTGTTTGAGTGGGTGCCTCTCCGCCCAACTCTCGTTTAGCCGCGTAGCCTTGATTCCATTCATCGACGGCAGCTTAACAGTGTTTCAGAATCGCATTTCGAACCACTGTCTCGCTGAAGCGCAGACACCACGAGTGCGGTACCTCTTCGTCCTCCTCCATCACAAAAGCGTTGAGGCGTGGGCACAACGCGTGGATCTCTTCCGCGCACTTGGGCGGCACCCAACCATCGTGCTTCACGTAGTATAGCACCAGTTTCTCCTGTACCCGCTTCAGCAGCGGCCCATCAGGGTGCAGCAGCATACGGAACTCCGTCATAGACATGAAAAAGATGTTTGTCAGGCATGCGCGATGGAAATGGTGAGCGAGGGTTTCGCTGAAAGATGTCGTCAGATTCGGCTCGTGTCGCGTAATGATCAACAGCCGCAGCCGGTACGGTAAGAGAGCCAGCAACGCCGCTAGCACCGCTAGGAGAAGTTGTGCAATTGGGTTGACGAGGAAAGGCACCTTCAACCCGTTAGGAGAGTCTCTAATGTGTGAGATTACGGGGCACAGACCAAAGAATTTCTTCAAACCCGAGTGCCGCGCAACCATCTGCAAACCCACGAAGCCGCCGATGCTGTGGCCTCCCACGAATACGTTTCCATTGTACTTTTGCTCCGTGTTGCGGTTTAGCAGGGTAACCACAAAGCTGTCTGCGACGTCTACCTGATCCGCCAGCGTGAAGAGGCGTCCGTTGTTCAGGTCTGACAAGCTGTGTCCCGCGAAGCCCATTACTAGTACATCAAACTTGTGTGACTCAAGAATGTTGCAGAAATCTTGGTAAAACTGCACGATCCCTGGGTTGCCGGGGAACATGATGAAGAGTTTTCGATAGGCGCTGGGTGGGCGGCGGCCGTCGTTGGAACTCCCTTCGTTGGTTAGGTACTGCAGCAGGTTAGGGGAGCTCTGAAGAACGTCCACCACGGCCCCGCCGGCAGCAGGCGAGCGCCACGCAATGATGGAGTTCGGTGACGACATTAGGGACAAATCTACTTGATAAGAAAAAATGATGTTCAATACACGAACGAGAAGTCAACGAATTGCTTGCATCAAAAAGAACAAGTAAAAGCTTGAAAACGACAGCCTCACAGAAGAAGAACTCGACCAAATGATACGAACGAACACGCTGGATGTAAGAAGTGGCAGCAGAAGTCTTGCAATTGGTGTGTACTTTTCCATTCTACTTTTCTTCCCTGCGCTGTCAACAAATATCTCTACCTGTGGATGTGTGTGTGATGCGTAGTATTTTGTGCGGATTGTTACATCGTGGGGAAAAGCAAGTGTTTTGAGAACGAATAGAATCTAATACGTATCGGCCACGATGGCTGGCGTTATCACTCAAATCAGCTGCTGAGAAGCTCAACTTGACAGAACACGTAACCCCACGTAATCCGATGAAAAGAAAAAAAAGCAAGAGGCGGATTGCCGCGACCAGTTGGTTTTATTGTTGTTAATTGTTGTTTTCGTTACGCGAAGTGTGAAGCTCAAAACTGCTCAACTGCAGCTAACTAACTCCTTCGACTCCCTCATCCAAGACAGTGCGAAACAAGAATGTTGTTGCGTTTAATAAAGGGCACCCATACCATCCGATCTCAGCCGCTGCAGCGTCGCACGCTTTAGCGCCACGAGCTCGTCATACGTCATCTGTGAGAGAGTAGACTGCGGAATAGAAAGTGAGCGCTGCACTCCACACTGTACTGCGTTGGGTGGTACAGTCCTGGACGGCGTAGTGGAGGGGCGCTGTAGATCAGGCGGCAACGAAATGTCAGGTGCAGTAAAAGTGCTCGCTGGAAACGCGAGGGCACTCGCACCGAGACTCACCTCTCTCGCCGCACGCCGCACTCCGCGTTGCTCAGAAAGCGGAGCCTCATGTAATGGCAATAGGGGCTGGTTCCCGATGAACCCAGGTGCATGCGTCGCAGCAGCGTCAGATAGTTCTGGCGGCTTCCAGCGTAATGCCCGCAGCAGCGGCGCATAGAGGTACATAAGATAGGCCCGCAAGTCCGTGTCCTCCTCAAGGCCTTCTGGATCCTGCACCACCAACGTGCTACTCTGTGGAGCGGCAAATGCAACGACAACAGGCCGGTCTATCATGTAAAACTGTGTGCCTTTCACCCGCTCTACACGCACCTGAGGAGGGAAGTGGTGAAGATCCAGAAGCTCCTGGATTGCCACGTCTACTGCGCTCTGTGCCGTTGACGGTGACGATGAGGCAAACGTGCGTGCGGTGGGACAGCTGCAGAGGGACTCCGACAGTGCCTTCACCACATATAACCGTTTCAAGAACTCAGATGATGAGTTTGGCGACGAGGTAAAAGACGGGAAAAGTTCGTTTGCGGCAGTGCTAGTTGGCTGCGAAGACTCCATGACGCCTTCCCGAAATCGGTACCACGCTACGGCAGAGAGCAGCTGCGCGTTTTCACGCTTCAAAGACTCCACTTTGCCACTCTCGTTTGCTTCTGTAACGGCTGACACCCTTGCTTGACTTTCACCACGATGCCCTGCGGTGCCCGTAGTTTCTGTGTATTGCCTACAAATGACGGGGAGACGCGATACGTCAAAGCCAAGCAATGAGAGAGAGTTGCATTCTGCCTCGCTGAACGGCGGACCTGCATTAGCAGTAATTTGCCTGAACCGTCGATGTAGTTGTCGGGTCTCCGTTAAGAGCCTCTGCATTTCCGTCGCGGCCACGCTTGCAGAGTATGCAAGATGATTTGTTCGTGCCGAAGAAGGCGTGGAAACTGATTGCTGCTGATGCAGTGAATGCGCTTCTTGATGCTGTTTTTCGTACGCGTCTTCCAAGGCGCGGAACGCTTTTTCGGAAAGCGGTAGGCGTTCCGTCATCTTTCCTTTTCTAGGATTTCTACTGTACTAGCGTAGGCATTAGGAATAAAGGACTAACGGCCCATGTCGTCCCGTGCTTGTGCTGCACTGCTGCGTATAGAGGTGAAAATGAGATGGTCAGAAAGGAAAAGAAGACAGCAAAGCAACGTTGATGTCTGAAATGGATGCGTAACTTGTTCAAGCAGAATCAGAAAAGGCGGCACATTTGGTAGGCGCTCAGGTTTTTGGTGGTTGTTAATCAGAAGAAAACTCTCCTCACTATCTAAAGACGCGCTACCATTGAGTTCGACAAAGCGACTTGTTGCTGAGGGGCTGGAGCCGAGGGACAACACTCATGTACGCTAAAGAGACGCACAACAAAGCAGTCTTTTCTCTTTTTTTTGTTTTTGAAATCGCCCAACGTCACTTTAGTTACTCACCGAAGCCGCTGTTTTCCGTCTCTTAGTTTGTTTGCCTTCGTCGTACTGTAAAGTACAATCAGCCCCACAGTGGGCATTCTACAACCACGGCATCAACAGAGAGGGATTCTGATCGCTTGTCGTCACAAAGGTGCGAGAGTCGGAGAGAATGCAGCCACATCGAACGCTAACAACAACAAAAACAGCATCGCTTTTTTTTCTACAATGAAGAAGCTCCAGTGTTCCTGCAGACAGGATAATGTGGAGAGCATTGACGGACAACTACGCACGCAAGTAGCACGTGCACGCAGATGCGAAAAATAAAAAAAAGTAATTGGTTTTCTTCAGCCTTCAAAACACCGCTCCAGGATGCCCCAAGGCAACGCATGCAACGTTGGTAGCACAAAGTCCAGTAACGCAGTCGCCAAGGGCTTAAAAGGGGCGTGAGTTCACCTGCACGCCGGGAATGAGCGACAAGGTCGAGTTGAGGTACTTCTCCATGGCAGCGTTGTGGTTGTTCTTGTGAGCCCATACCTCAATGCGGACGGAGTCCTTGTACATCACACTGCCTTTATGACCGACGCGCACAATGTCGCACGGGCACTCGCCGTTACAGGCCTCTTTGCTAATCGCCTCCCCCAATACCACCGCCAGCACGTAGGTGAGCGCCTCACGGCACTGCGTTTTCGTCTTGCAGAAAATGGAGAAGCGGCGGCCGCCCGGGAAGCTCTCGAACTGCGGCTCGATCTTGTTCCGCGAAAAGACGAGGTTGTCGTCGTTCGGGAGCAGGGTGATGGGTGGGAGTGTGTTGATCGTGCTGTAAACCTCTTCGATGCTAGACACGTAGCCCAGCTCCTTCGTCTGATGCTCGTAGTCCTCGCCCTTAGAGGCGGGGATGTAGAAGACGAACCACTTGTCTTTCAGGAGGTGCAACCTCTGAGCACCACTGTCCTCTTGGTTATTGCTATCGGACATGGGGGAGATTTAAAAGGAAAGGAACGATGAATAGGAAAAAACAAGAACAAGAAAAAAGTTCAAGGGAGAGAGCGGAAGTAGTTGCACGCTAGGGTGATCTGTCGGGTATTGCAAGTGGTACGAGCGGAGAAGCTGAGAAAGGTGGGCCGGCAGAACACAGATTCTTGAAGGAGAAGATTGAGAAGTGAGAAAAGGGAGAGGATTTGTAATGAAGTGACTAGACACATTCCGTTTTTCTTCGTTTCGTGGGCACGTTTATTATCAAAACGGACTCGCCAGTCAGCAAGTTGTGGTGGCCAGGCAGGGCTGATGTATACTCGACCTTCACTGACAACTTTTCATCGATGAAAACGCAAAAGCAGTTCTTGATGAGTAAAACAAGCTCTAGTTTCACTCACCTCTGCCTGACCTTCAATTTTCGCTAAACGGCCACAAAGAATTATTTCAGTGTAGGTGTTTGCTTCAACATGCAATGAAATGCAGAATTAAGTTGCGAACCCATAAATGGTTCCTTCTTTCAGCCCCAAACAGACATCCATATGACTCTACGGAAGGCGCCTGGTGGGCTTCTGCACACGTAGCACCGACGGCGTCCCCTCCACATCAGGCTGCCCCCACGACAGCGATGCGCTGCGTAGAAGCTGCAATATGTCCCGACCGTGTTGCTGAATCACGGCTTCGTGCAGCTCCACCTCTGCATCCTGCATCGATGCCTCACGTGCGGCTGTTTTACCTCTGCTCTGCAGTGCGACGTCTGCTTGAGGTCGGCCCCGGTACGATGCCATCGCAGCTGCGAGTGTCTGGCATGTCTCCAGGTCCACCTCTGTCACCAACGGTAACAGCATCTGCGATGTGGCAGAGGCAGAACGATAATATAAAGAAGTAGCAGAGGAAGGGCTTGTACCAGCAGGCTGGTACAGCGCCGCCACCACCTTCCCCAGAGCTGCAGCACACGCTGCCTTGGCCATCTCGTGCGACGTCAGGCGAAAGATGTCGCGGCACAAGTCGCACATTGCGGTGAGAGGCACGCGTGGGTACACCGCCAGGGCGTACGAGCCGATAAAGTGCAGTGTCGCCACCTGCACTAACACATCTGACGTGTTGTGACACAGACGCACCAGTACGTCGTAAAGCGGAGTGTAGCGGGTGCGGCGCAGGACGTCGTCGATGTTGCACAGCGTGCGTCCGTCTTCATCATAGTCCGTCAGCGCCAGAAGCACATCCAGCAGGCGCGACTTCAACCGACAAACACGGGGCAGCAACGCTGGTGCTTTGTCGTGCTTGTAGCCAACGTGGGCGGCCAGCCAGGCTGGCAGCGTCTCCTCCCCTAGCACAGCCCACACAATGTCCGCCACAAAGCTCGAGTCAACAGAGTCGAAGCGGTACATGGCTAACCATGTCAGGCAGTGTACCGCACGGACCGCTGACGCCACCTCGTCGCATTCGTACAAAACGCGTGTCAACGTCAGCAAGAGGGGCCGCACAACCGGTAAAAGTGGCTGCGGATCTTTAACGTCGTGCACTACGTCGTCCACGCTACGTGAGAGGCACGTGATGGTCAACGCAACTTCGATCGCCGACTGCCCGTCCAGTGCCGACTGCAGCTGAGTCCACAGCCGCTGCCATTGCGCCATCACCGTCACTACCACCTCATTATCATCTTGGAGTGAGGATGACAGCTCACAGGTGGTGCTGTTGCACTTGTCGAGCTGCTGCAACGCATTTGTGATACAGCTCCGCAACGTCTCATTCAATTCCGAAGTTAACTCTTGCAAATCAGCATCATCGATGATCAGCGACGCCACCACAGCGCTTGTGTTTTGGCTACCAGCATCACTGTGCTGATTCGAATGGGCGTTCAGCATCTGAAGCGTGGACGAGATGACCTTGCACGCACACACAAAGTGAGACAGAAAGCGACGGTGCTCCTCCAGTGCTTGACCGGCGTCAAGCAATTTTATTGATGGATGCTGCTGCTGCGGAGATTGTTGCTGTAAGGGTGCCGTCGATGCCAGTTGTCCGTGCAATACCATAATTCGCACGCTATCAGACCTCAGCAGCGCGTTCAGCATCTGAACGGCCCAGCGGTACAACACCACGGAGAGTCCGAGGAGCCGGCCGAGCACTTTCACCGTAGGCAGGAGGGACAGTCGCTCGGGTGTACCAAAGATCGCTTCTGAGGGAGCTTCTAAACAAAGTCGCTCCAGCAGCAACACCAATGGTGGCAACGAAAGTGCCGGAGAAGAGGAAAGCGACGCATCAATAACCTCAGCGAGTGCAACTGCGTCATTTGTATCGGGGCTGGTGCTGCTGCTACACTTGTCACGAGCGCTGGGGAATGCAGTAAGAGACTCCACACCTGAGGCGTAGAGATCGAGTTGGGTGGTGTCTACCATCGCTTCAAAAGCAACATGCACAAAATCTGGGGCAGCAAGAGGCACGACCGACAGCAACCACCCGAAACCCTGCGTGAGCACCGCCGTCGAGCACGGCGCAGTTGTGTACAGCAAGTTATGCTCGACTGCGTTGCCGTAAGAGAAAGAGTGATACTGGACGGATGTGCAGGCCTGCACCAGCGCGTGCGCAGTCAGCTCGTGGAGAGACGGATTGGATAGCATAGGCTTCAGCAAGCACCACAACGAGGTGGTGATTTCATTGTCACTCTCCCTTACTGTATTAGCTAAATCGACTGCACCGTTTAGAGTTTGCAAGGCGCAGAGGTTGAGTATGCCTGCAGCGGTGGCGGGTAACACATGCGAAAAGGCCGCCGTACCTGCACCTAGCGCGACGCCCTTCGCCAGCGAAGTGAGCCGCCTCAGCGCAGCCACGACATCCGCTTTGTAAAAAGGCCCGTCGCTGCGTAAGGATAGGCAAGCAAATCCAGGTGACAGGATGTATTTATTTGCGTAAAAAAACTGCCGGTAACATCGCGGGAAGTCAGCACTTCTGCGCGGTGGCACCTTCACGAGTGCGTTGAGGAGCAGCGTGAGAAACAGGTGCAGACGCTGCCTGAGTGTTTCCGCCGGCAGTCGTTGATGCAGCGATTCCAGTTGCGCGAGAAAGCGTGGCTGACGGACCGCTCGCTGTGCCTGTGCTGTGACACTAGACTGAATGTTGCCACTCTGTTTTTTATCCCCCCTGTCTCTGTTTTCACACCCTGTTTCGTCCTCTGCCAGCTCTTCCAGTAAAGACAGCAATTGTGGTGCAAGTCGCTGGACTTGCGTCTCTACACTAGGCGAAGGATCTCGCATCACGCGAAAAGCGCTAGTGCCGTCAAGCGCAGTGTTATCTTCCGGCTTCGGAGGCATGGGAGAGTCTGACAACGTCCAGATCGACGTTCGAGGGGCAGTGAGAAGGCGCACTATCAACTGTGCCGCCTCCAGTGTCATGTCTGCCTCTACGCGGTCATCCAGCAAGAGCACGCGCAACAGCGACAGCACCCCATTACTACGCGACAACACCAGCCCGTTCAGTATTTCCCCAATCAGCCGCTTTCGACTCGCAAAGCGCGGCTGCGAAAAGAGATCCGCGGCGATACCATTTTCTGCTGCCGGAGTGCTCACCGCTGAGTATTCAGGTGAGGCAGCCGCCGCGGTTGCCGTTGCAGTGCCACTTCCTGGTACACCAGGGTCGAGCAGCGGGTAAAGTGCGTGTAAGACGTCTTTTAAAGGAAGTGACTTGTCAGACCAACAAATGTACATAAAGAGAAGGAAGCAGAAGTGGCGCTGCGCCTTGCTAACGTACACGCTGGAGGCATTGTCCTCGTTGTGCGCCAGCCCAAGAGCCGGTGGTTGACTGGAAATGAGGCACTTGGAGGGCAAACTGTCAACGTCCATCAAGTAAAGGCACGCAGCAAGGAGATCTTGAGTGTAGGTCGACGTCACGAAGCGTGCCTCTGCGGATACGCAAGAATCAAAAGGAGAAACAGTGTTGATGCTGCTGGAAGCGTCGTTTGCCTCTGCCGCTACTGACGCGGCGGAAGACGCAGCAGCTCGAACGACAAAAAAGTTGAAGTAGAAGTGCTCGTACAAATCGAAGAGCGAGGTGAAGACGATCATCTCCAGCTGCGGGCCGTCCGCGAGCAGCGCCGCCCGCAAATGCTCGCGCAGCTGTACCACGTGCTGCTGTAAGCGGCTGAGTTGCACTACGGAGAGTTGGCCATTGCTACCTGTCTTATTACTCTGACTCATGATTCTTCTGTGCACACATCAGTTGTTTCTGTCTTGTTGATGCTATGAGGTGCTGTTGAAAGGAAGTGGTAATTAAATGACAGCGAGTAAATGAAATCAGAGACGATGGAAAACAGGAATGCGTTTGTCGCTTTTGGCCAGTCAATAGGTCCCTTGCATAAGGTGGCTTGTTGTTATCATGGGTGTATCATAAAAGTGCTGAGAGGAACCTTTGTCCATGCAGTGAAATGAACACCTGCTCTCGAAAACGTGTAGAATGCAAGCAGTGCAGTACGTGCAGTAAAAAAAAAAACACTGTTGACGGTGTTTTCTGTGTGTGTGCGTGTGTGTGCCGAATAAAAAAAGCACATCTTTGCCGTGGTCCCGTGTGCGTTCCGTTTGATAGGCAAACGAAATAAAAAAGCGTAATCACGTACTTGTGTTAGCAGCGATGTCCCTGCTCTTCTCTTCAACGTGCAGTTTTTCGCGTCGATAGTTCTCCTCTTCCGCTTGCAATTCGCGTAGATCTTCCGGCCACACCTTCGGCGAGCGCTCAAACTCAGCTGATGTGTACAGGCACGTCGTGTTTGGCCGTGTGTCGACGCGCAGCATGCACAAGTCGTCGAAGCGGTCTTCCTCAATGAAAAGAGACGCTAGCGACTTCCAGTAGGGATAGTTTTTAACCTGCAGTGACACAAGCGCGTGCTCACCGGCGAGGCGGCGGCTCTCCACGACGTATGGCAGCATTTTGTCCACCACGAGGAGTTGAATGGCAGTGACGAGATCTTTGTAGAGCCGCGGCAGGCCGACCAGCGGCACAAGAGACGGGTTTGTCGGCTCCCGTCGCAGCAAGTAGGCTAATATGGTATCCTCCTCCTCCCAGCTCGTCGCGAGGAAGCTCCGCGTGAAAGCCTCAAAGCCCATCGGTGAAAACATCACGAGAGAGCACAGTTCTAGGAGCTCGCCGACGCACTGCAGGGGGAAGATGAGCGAGGAGCAGAGGAAAACATGAACAGTAGAGCTTGTCGAGTGAAACGGCGCACCACCCACAACAGTGCCAGCAGCAGCAGCGGAAGAACTCACAGATGTTTTGTGAATCATCTCCTCCATAATCGCTTTCAGCTTTCGACGCCGGCGGTGCCAGTGTTGGCTGTCCATTGTGTACGCACCATGTGCAAAACAAAATGCGGACATCTCGGGAGCTTCGCCCTGCAGCAACGGCAACAACAGCTCCTCGACCACTACGTGTGCGGGAGGGGCACCATCCAACTCTTTACTGTGCAGCTTGTCCAGCTTCCGTAGCACGCCGAGAGCCAGATGGGTCACCAGCGAGCTCTGAGCGTAGTTAGGAAACAACGCCTTCCCACCGCTGCGATAGACGTCACCGAGGAGGTACCAGTCGGCCTCGTCTAACTCATCTAGTTTATGCAGGGCCTGGTCTCGCCACTGCGCGCTTGTCGCGTACCAGCTAATCACCCCTGCAGCCTTTCGTGCAGCTGGCCGCGTTTCCTCAAAAGCTAGCTTGTGCACCGCGACAAGCTCCTTCAGCTTTACCAGCTGCTGCCGCGTGGACTCGGAGGACACGTGTTGGTCGTACAGTGTGCTGAAGAGGACATCGTTGCGGTCCAGCAAGTTCCACAGCAACAGACGCGCGTACGGGGAAAGGCCTTTCAACGAGCCGTAAGCATCCAGGTGGGTGGCCAGGACGACGTAGGCGCGGTGCAGAAGCTCGTCATCCACCACGAAGTCGTCCGCTGCGAATGACGCGGCTTTCTTTGGCAGCGAGAAAATGCGATACTCGTCCAGTGCAGGCTTGCGCTTCTTCGGCTCGCAGAGCTGCACCTGTGTATTGATGTCTGCGCGGGGGTGCTTGGCAGGGAGTACGATTTCATAGCCCACCCGTTTGCGCGAGTGCTCCTCCTCGGAACGCTTATCGCCGTCGTAGCGCAGCGGTACCGGCATGACCAACGTTGCCCGCACATTGTACGAGTAACCCTGCACGTCCTCCTCCATGCTGACCTCAGTGAGGAAGTTCGTCAGTGGACCGAATTCCGCCTCGGGGAAACCCTGCTCTTCCAATAAGCGGAGCAGCGCACGGCAAAACCCAATAGTGTCGCGAGCCTCCGCACCGTCGACGCAGGCCCGCAGCGCCGTGGTGAGGGCGGCAGCGTAGGAATCAAATTTCGCTTGGGCAGCCGGAGTACACTCCTCGGCAGTTAAGTGGCGCTGTGCCACAGCCCATATGACGTCCGTGGCGGATTTGAAGGTGGCGAGAATATCTGGTCTCATATCGGCAGGTGCTTTGGCGAGCGACAGGCAGGTGTTGTGTACCTCGTGCATGACGCGGTAGAATAAAATGATGCTGACATCGTTCCAGAGGAAGCTACCGAAACTGCTGCTGCCGACCCTGTCCGACTCATCGGAAGACGGAATGGAGCGCGTCACTTCCACAGCTGGTGACAAGGGAGCACCGCCGGTGGATTCCTCAAGTACCGCTACGGCAGCAGCACTGGTGGTGCCCGCAGCACGTTCCTTCCTGCGAGACATTTTCTGGGCGCGTTTCTTGCCTCTTCCTTTGTTTTGGTTGTTGTTGTTGGAGGTGTCGGTATTCCGTCTGTGACTAAAGTGCGTTGAACTTCTATAAAAAAAAAGGGAGTTTGGAACGCGTAAATGTGTGCACCCGCAAACGGCAACGGATTGCACTGTGCGGTTGCGTGATAATTAATGCGGTGAACAACAGCGGTGTAAATTCGTTTTTCTAGTTGAAAGTTGCAGCTACCACGCGGATAAAAAAAAAAAGAAAAACAGACAACAGAGCAAAAGTTCGCCGAGAAGCTGCATTGGGTTATTTTGGGGGAGAAAACTCTATTTCACAGTTTGTATTCCTTTAAATTGATTTTGGGTTGCCGCAACCAAGCTTAGTCTGTGCTCCAGCTGGCGTCGCAGGCAAAAGTTCCTGCATTCTGTTTTGGTGGGAACCCAGCTTCAGATTTGCTTTATCTCAAAAGTGGATCGCCTCGGTTTTTGTTTTTAGTGCGTAGCATCAACGGAACTTGAGGGATAGTACTCAACCCAAAATCAAGATTCGCTTGCTCCGAAAGGCTGAAAAGGAAAGTGAATTGTGTGTCGAATACAAGCACAAAGTCCCGTCACAAACGCGCTAGCAACATGTCATAACAAAGATCTACTAAATGTAATCAGGGTTAGAGTCCCTCACCTCCTGCACGAGCCGCAGCGGCACACCGCGGAAGCCGAACTCCTCCACTATAGCGTTCTTCATCATCTCCTGCAACGCCTTCGGCAACTCATTTTCTTCCTTCTTTGTCTGCAGCTGCAACAAAAAAGTCGGCGGGCGCGTGTTAATTTGCGTGATGCGCCCCACACGAGCAACATGGTATGGGATCACAACCGACTTCTCCAACTTGCGCCAGAACTTTGTTAGCTCAGAGCGGCGGACGCGCTTGTTCCAAGTGTCGTACAACTCCAGTACCTGATCCATCAGCAGTGTTAAGTTCATCCCAGTACGCGCCGATACCACGACGGCGTTGCTGTACTTTACCTCCTGGACCTGACGCTTGATTTTGAAGTCGATCGCCTCTGCCGTGGCGCTCTGGTCCAGCACCGCGTCCCACTTGTTCGCGCACAGCAGGAACGGCCGTCCCTCTTGTGCAATCCTGTGCAGGATGGACATGTCGTACTTGTTCGGGTGGCCTTCGGTCGCGTCAAAAACAACGATCACCACGTGGGCGTAGCGAATTTCGTTTAGGGTGAGGTTGTGAATGCGCTCGATGAACTCACGCTCCGTGCGGTAGCGCTGCCGCGCCAGCCCTGCCGTGTCGATCAGCTTCAGCTTCTTGCCCTTATATGTGCACGGAATCTCAATCGGATCGCGCGTTGTGTTTGTCTCGTCCGCCGCTCGGTTACGCTCGTACCCAACGAGGCGGTTGATGAGACTCGTCTTGCCGCTATTCGTGCGGCCGACGATAGCGACGCGAATAAAACGGTCGGTGCAGTTCCGATCGCGAATCTCCTCCATCGCGGCCTCGTCCCCGCTCATCGCCAAGTCCTCAATGTCCCAGTCGTTCTCCACCTTCCGCATCGCGTGCAGGTGGTAAAGCGGCTCGATGACGGCAGACAGCATCTCAAGTCCTTCACGTTTGCGAACCGAGATGGGGACAGCGTTGCCCAAGCCGAGGCGGTTGTACTCGTCCAGCACCAACTCTTCTTGCTCCTCCGGTACGAGGTCCATCTTGTTCACCAGTAGACAGGTCGGCATCTTCTTCGCGGCGAGGTACTGAATCAAGTCGTGCTCCTCCGCCGAAATGTCCTCATCCACAGCCGAAACGAAGAGCGCCGCGTCGGCCGTTTCAATGGTGCGGAATGCCTCCTCAACAATTTTACCGCCCACCAGGCCTGGTGTATCTATGATGGTGAAGTGCAGGTCCTCCAGCACGGCGTGGGCCTCGACGCAGTCACGGGTGATGCCGTCAAAGTCCTTCACGACGCTCTTCCGAGCTGGCATGGACGGGTCCTTGCACAACAGGTTGAACAGGGACGACTTGCCGCTGTTCATGCGGCCAACAATCGCAACACGCAGTTTCTGATCGCCGAGCGTCTTTACGACAGGCGTCCAACCCGCTACACGGCACCGCTGCTCGTCGGTACGCTCGGCGTCCCCCATCGCAGGTGAAATGTCATTCAGCCTGCTACCGGAACGCTTTACCTCCTCCTTCCAACTGAAGTGCAAGCCGTTGTTAATTTGCCGCCGACGTGGCAGGGGGTTAACAAAGCTATGTTTAGCTTCGTTGCCAGCAACAGCTGAGACGGGGATGCCGGTGTTAACGGTGGTCGAAGAAGAAGAGGTGGAGGTCGCGACGCCTCGCGTGGACGTCGCCAACACGGAGAGAGAGGAGGTTGCGGAGGGCACCGTAAAACGTTGGAGGCGTGTGCCACACGATGCTGCAGCGAGAATGATGAGCCTGATTGCGCGCATTCTTACCGTCTTCCGGAGCGCGCTCGATTATGGATGTGCGTGTGAGAGAACGGGGAAAAAGCTATGAATCCTATAAGGAAGAAAAGACGCCTCGCGTTGAAACAGCTTGCTGTTCTCCCAAGTAAAAGAGGTGAAAACCAGAGGAAGAAAAAGTGAAACGGAATTCGGTTGCGGAGCCCAACTAGTAGGGGGGGGATAACGAAGAATAAGTTTGGATGCGATCGAGATTCAGCCTCTATGCGCCCCTCTCTCCTGATATACGTGCGGGAAATCAAGAACTCCAAACTTCTGATAGATACGGGATTGCACAGAACAGAAAGTAGTGCATGTAACGATTGTAGCGTCATGCACTTACTTAGCACCCAAAGCTGCCACGAAAACTAGTGTGTGCTACCGCGCGTGTTCTGTGTCATGTGACGGAGATTTGATCTTTATAGTTTTGAGTAATTGGCAGGCAGATAAACCGTTTAAGTCCTTAACCCCTCCCCGTTTCTGGAGGTGACAGATGAAAGTTTTTTGAAACAAGCAATATAATAAGACGGCTTCACGTCTCGGTCACCTGCAGCGGCTTTAGTACCCTACGCCTACTTCAGGTAGCTCTCCAGCTTCTCCCGTAGCATCACCTTTGTCGCCTCGTTCTTCGCATTGGGTATGCAGGTCTCAAGGAGGTACTTCACAGACTCCTCCTGTCCAGGCAGGGCATCCAACACGATTTGCACCAGCTCGTCATCCGGCGCCACCTTGTTCAGCTCGCGACGCACCACTGTCACAATGGCGCGCCCGTCCGTTGAGTCAAAGCACTTTGCCGCAATCATCGCCCTCACCGCCTCTGTGTCCACGTGGTCGCAGGCCGTCATGAAGAGCTCGTCCAGGTGTTCTTGCTTAATCGTGGCAGCGCTGTCCTTCATGAGCTTGAACACTGGCGCGAGGGGCAGAACATTGCTGTGTATAATGGTGTGCTGACGAGAACGGCCAGCTGGTGATCGTTGGCGCACTCGGCAAAGGCCATGATTGTCGCCGGGTCCCAGCGACGCTCCACGAGGTCAACGAACATGTGATCGTTCAGGTTCTCACCCTTGAATTCCGGCTGCCGCAGGAGCACCTTCATCCGCTCTATGTTATTGTTGCATACACACTCGTGCAGCTTGTCTTGAAAAGACTGCTGTTGACCCATTTTTAGAAGCTACGTATGTGGACTCAGCAGACGAAAGCGCGACACACCAAATAAAAAAAAAAAAACAGAGAATGAATGAGTCCGGCTACAGAGCAGAGACGTTAAGGGAGAGCAGTCGAGGGTACATGTGAAAGCTACACGCACACGCACACACACACACACACGCAGCCTAAGTAGAGGTGTTTACACTAAATGATATGGGAGCAGCAAGAGTACCACGGCCTTGACGCTTGAGAGAGCGTCGAGAAAAAAAAAAAGAAAAAGGGTAAGATGACTTGATCGATGCGCGTAAAAATAGATCTGTTCTCCTACGTGAAGCGAAGCAAAAGAGGGTAGAGGAGGAGAAGAGAATACGATGTAGTATGAACCCTCGCCTTTAAGAAACGGGCAGCTTTTCTCAGTCCGCATGACCGCACCACAAGAATCTTAAGCAAAGCCACCTCCGCAGTCAATGCGACAATAGAGCTCACTCAAGTACACCTTTAAATAACCCTGAACATTATTTTTCTATAGATGCGCGCCATTGTACAAATGCGCAGAACCAAGACCTTCAAACCTCACAGCCTTTCAACCAACCACGCCCAGCAGCGCAGCAGTAATACATACACACTCACAAGCATACGCACATAGTAATGTCCACTAGCCGCGCGTCAGTATTCGGTGCTGCAGTAGTTGATGAGCACACGGGACAGCAGCACCGGCAAGCTGGCCACAATCGGGCCGTACTTGCTAGTATTTTCGTACAGGTCAAACAGCGGTGCCGCCACAAGCTCCACGCCCTCCTGCATCATGCTGAAGTACACCGTTGGCTCCATGTGCACGAGAAAGAGCGTGCGCACCTCCCGCACGCTGCCGGAGGCGATGTGCGCCGGCACGTAGGGGTACATATGCGGGGTAAAGTGCGGCCGGTACCACGTCGCCATCACCTCCCCCACACGGAAAAAGCTGCCAGCCTTCGAGGCGCTGTGGGTCAGTGTGACGTCCACAACGGTGTCTGCAGCCGCAGCACCCGCCGCCTCGGCCGCCCCTGTAGGCATCTTTGCCTCATTCAGCAGGTGTCGTCCAAGCTTGCGGAGCAGACAGCTTTCTTCCGACTCGCCGCGGCGGCAGCGTCCACCAGGCAGGCGATAGGTCACCTCCGCATTCGTGTTAGATGGCGGCACGGCACGCAGGCCGTCAGCGTCGCGCGCGCGTTGGTTCGTCTGCTTCATTAATATGACGTGAGGGTGGCGGTGCAAGTGCACCAACAAGATGCCCTCGACCGAGTGTACGCACTGCTCTTCCTCGCAGCGCGCCTTTAGTGTGAGCAGCTTCTCCAGCGTCGACTTGGGCCGGTACAGCGAGGTGTTGCTGCCGCTACCGCTGCTGGTGCCAACGTTCATTTCGGTGCCCGCAACACCGCCCCGCCTACTTGAGACGTCCACAGAGGTCTGCGAGTAGTTCTCAAGGGGGTACACATCGAGTTTGGCCTTCAGCGACATCTTCACACTACAATGCCTGTATATTTAAAAGAAGAAGTAACGCTCGTTTTTAGCGTTGTCGTTGTTGCTGTGAAACGGTAAAAGAGGTGGAAAGCGATGTCGAATAGCCCTGGACGACGGGGAGAATAAAAAGCACAGCTGTTTCGCGCCCTTTTTAGGGGACCCGCAGTGCCATAGACAGAACGCTCAAACGCTCGAACAGAGGTGGCAGAATAATTTCAAATAAGCGTAGTAAAACAGCGACCGAAGACCCGCTTTACGGCGTTACTTTTGCATTCCCCTAACGTACTCTCATACCGCTTAAAAACTCGTTTCAAAGGGTGTTATTCGCGACAATGAAAAAAAAAAAGAGGAGATTCTACGCCTTGGTATTACTACGCCTGCAAGAGGTACTGCGCAATGCTCTGCGCGTCGCGCTGAACCCACGCCGCATTGCACAGCAACCCCTCAATGCCTTGTTGAAACGTCATACAGAGGCGGGACTGCATCTCCCCCGACAAGCCGGCAAAGAAAGTCTGCAGCTGCGCTGCCACCGCCGTGTCGCAGCACGCCTCGACCATTTTCACGACGCGCACTAGCACCAGCGACGGCAGCTTTTGCGCTAGCCGTGTCCACTTGGACATCAACTCGTGCACAAAGTGCCGCTGCGTCTCGGCGCGTGACGCGAGGCCCAGCAGCACCGTTGTTACGTCCTGACTCTTCACGGCATCCGTCAGCAGAAATTCAAAGATGTCGGGTACATCAATTGCCGGGTTCGACACTGCGGCCAGGGCAGCCAGGTAGTGCGTGCGCTCCTCCGCGCAGTCTGTCGCGGCCACCAGAGTCTTCAGCTCTGTCAGCGCCGCCGCACCACCCTCCTGCACGTGTACGCTGTAGACCGCCTCAAGAATGCTGGAAGGGATTGGCGTGGTGGCGCGCTGCTCGTACCTTTTGCGTGCGATTGCCAGCATCTCCGGGTCCTTGCAGACAAGGAGGCGCTCAAACAGCATACTGCGGATCTGCTCCGCGCGGTAGTTTACACTGACTGCATCCTCCATCTGAAGTCGCCGCATCGCCGGCCCGTACAGGCGCTGGCAGTAGGTATCAAAGGCGGTTTTGACCTCCGACGAGGCGTCGCCCATGACGCAACGCAACTTCCTTTCAAAGTCTACCACCTCACACCACACAACACAGTTGTCCTCTGCAGAATAATGCGAGAGGAGCCCTAACGCATGGGCTGTGTCACAGTACCCACCCCGCGCAAAGGCGGCCAGATCTGCAATGAGAGAGTAGCGGTCGGTGCCGTTGATCGACTTGCTCTTAATTGCCCCCGCCAACGCCCGAAGCATCGACTCGGTGTACTGCACGCGGCAGAAGGCAATCTGATCACTGTTCACCTTCACCCAAGTCGCCTCTGGCACGTTCACCGCCACCGTGCGGTCCACCATCAGCAGTGGTTCCGTCCTCACTTCACCCTCTGCGGTGCCGTAGGTGTAGTACATCGGAATTTGCCACAGCGCCGTGTTCTCGTCAGCTGTCGCGACATCCGCTTTTACAACGAAAAAGCGGTTCTGGGCGAGGGTGAGCCGATGCGTAGCGACGTCAAAGGATGCCTCAAGGTATGGATAGCCTTGCACCTGCGTCCAGCTCTCCAGCACCTCCTTCAGGTTCGGCGCCGCCGGCCCGGAGAGACACTCCCACAGCTGCGTCGACGTGGCCACGCCGAGAGCGTAGCGTCTCAAATAGTCAATTAAACCTCGCTGAAAGCCTTCCTCGCCGATGAACTTTGCCGTCATGCGCAGTACCATCGCCCCTTTCGAATAGCTGATGGCGTCGAAGATGCCGTCGATCTCCCGCACGTCGCGCACCGCCATCTCGATCGGATGCGAGGAGCGCAGTGCGTCCAACTGGAAAGCGCGGCTGCCCTCCTGGAAGACAAACTGCGTGTCCGCCGCCCACTCTGGGAAAATCTTGTTGACCACCCAGGTGGCCATGTAGGTGGCAAAAGACTCATTGAGCCACAGGTCTGACCACCACGATATGGTGGCCAAGTTGCCAAACCACTGATGGGCCAGCTCGTGTGCAACGACGGTGGCAACGCGCTCCCTCTGCTCTCTGCTTCCATGCGGGGAGACAAGCAGGGTCTGCTCGCGAAAGGTCACGCAGCCCCAATTCTCCATCGCGCCGAAGGCGAAGTTGGGCAGGGCGATGAGGTCCAATTTGGGGAAGGCGTAGAGGCACTGGAAGTACTCCTCGTAGAGCGGCAACACTTTCGCTGCCACCGCCAGCGCAAACTCAGCCTGCTGCTGTTTGCCATGCGGCACGACCGCTCGCAACTGAAACGACGACAGTAACTCTGATGGCACTCCACCGCGTTTACTGTCATTGTTGACGTCGCCGCACCTGTCCTCAACACCGGGTACGGCGGGGACAGGACAGTGTGGCACCCACATCTCCAACATCGCCATGTCCCCCACCACCCACGCCAGGAGGTACGTCGACATAACGTAGGGAGGTCGGAAGGTCCACCGGACACGCCCGCCGGCCAGCGTCTCCTTCTCCGTTGGCGGAGAGTTGCTCCACACCTGGAGACCCGCCATTACCGTGACATCAAGGGCAAAAGTTGCCTTGACGGCCGGCTCGTCCCAGCACGGGAAGACACGGCGCGCCTCTGCTGGGCACAACTGAGTTGCCCCGATGTACTTCTTCACACCACCCTGCATATAGTGGCTGCGGTAGAAGCCAAAAAGAGTGTCACTGATCTTGGCGGAGTAGGCGAAACGGATCTGTGCAGTGGTGGTAGCGGCGAGCGGCTCGCTCAGCTGCAGGGTAATGCGCTGATCTTCGCTCGACTCGAGCACACCCAGAACACTCACTTCGCTGCTGGAACCCGCCTCGGCATCCGCCGCAGCATCTTTGCAGCTGTCGCCGTTCCCGTTGCTATTGATCAAGTGAATTGAAACACTTGAGAAATCAAGACCCACGGCATTCAGAGTGATAGCAGCCGTCTGCTCCGCGATGGCGACATCAATGGCGACGTCGGAAGAAAAAACCGCGTTGTCGAGGTCGGGGACCAACGCGAGGTGGTAGTGAAGCGGCTTCACGTTACTGGACAAAACGTGGCGCGCGCTGGGCATCGAAAACGAGAAAGATGCGACGGTAAAGCAATATGGTGCTGTATACACATCGGTGGGTCTGTGTTTGTGAAAACGCCTCCTTGGCAAACCGCTCTGCAGGAGAGAAAGTAGGGTGAGATCAAAGCAGTCGTGGCAGTTCAGCTGTGAAGTAAGCGGCGTGGAATGAGAAAGAAACAAGAAACAAAAGCGAGAAGAAGAAGGTGAATGCGTATGTGCGACGTTGAAAATCAGAGTTGCGAGAAACTCATCTCAGGAAATCGGACGTGGATCGCTAAGGGGAAGCTACAGACGCTTGAGTTTCGATTACCTCTGACCTCTTAAAAATCGACACCCCACGTTTCACGATCGCAGCAGGTACGTCTGTTTGTCTTGTTTTGATCTCCTTTTCAAGATGAGAGACACGTCCAGGGACTTACCAGCAAGGTAAAGGCGGCTACAACGCAAACAAAGGATTGCATGGGAAGGAAGAAGGAAACAGGGAGACGATACACACAAAAGGTGGAGTGGAATACACGCGTGAACGTGCCCGAGTACCGTTTAGCAAAAACTCACGGCAAGAAGTCATCTGCCTTCAGGAGCTTCTCGACTGCGTCAGTAAGGCAGACGCGCTCCGCGACGCGATTGACGCCGACCATCCTAATTTTAATGACGTGCTCCATCGGAATGTCAATTTTGAAGGCGTTCTGCGGTGCAACAACGTCGTCACCTTCTGTCACAAAGTACGAGTAGAGACCCTGCAGGAGGTTCAAGTGCGAGCAGACCAGCACGGGTGTTGTACTCGCTTGTATATCATGAATATGTGGCTCCAGACGAGAGTTAAAAACTTGATGGATGCATTCCCCGTTTGGCCACGCGGAGTAATACGGGTCTGCTTTCATCGATTGTAGCGTATTCGGCATTGTGCGCAGCACGTCCGATAGCAGTTGCCCTTCGCAGTCGCCATGGTTTATGTCGTCCAAGGTAGGGAAGTACGAAACGCGGCAGCGCAGCTCCGCCACCGTCTCCTCGCCGTGCTTCTGTTGTTGTTGTCCAGTCGCAACCGCAGCAGCAGCCGCAGCGTTTGTACTGAACGGTCCTTGCAGCTTGATGGACTCCTCAGCAAAGTGGTGCACCGTCTGCGTACACCGCTTGGCACAGCTCGTCATCACTGTCAGCTCCGTGTTGGATGGAATCTCCGACTTGAAGTAATCGAACAAAGCCTGGCTGTACGCTCGACCCCGCTTTGTCAAGCGCGAGTTGCCGCCGATGCGGCCGCTCAGAATGTCCATGTACTCCCCGGCGCGTGTCAGGTACAGGTTCACCGGCGTGTGACTCAAGTTGTGCAGCATGAAAGCCAAGCGGCTTGGCATCCAGCCTGAAATCATGTTCAGCGAGTACGTCTGCGTGTCCTCGATGCGAATGTACGACATGTCGCAGTCCGTGATCGGGCTAAGCGTCTTGTACACTGCCTCGTGCTGGGCCATGACCTGGTAATAGCGCTCCACAAAGTCTTCCGGAGGGTTTGTGAAGGTCTCCTTCGCGCGTAGGATGTTCGCCAAAATTGCGTCCGGGTTGTTGTTTACCACTTCCACAAACACCACTCGGGTCATGTTAATGCGCCTCGTGTCTCGAATCGCCCGCAGTAGCGACTGCCGGCGGGCGTGTGTCGTCTGCGTCCCATCCAGAATTGCCACGCCGCCCGTCTTACACACGTACTTTGTGAGGTCCTGCGCGAGCTCCTTCGACACACGACACTCCAGCTCCGCAATGCTAGCCGGCGAGTTCACGGCAACATTGCCGTCACCACCCTCCGCTCGCTCTGCCATTGCCTTCTCCACCCGTCGGCGGCATGCGTGGTGTGAGAAGATGGAGCATATCAGCCCGTTCCACTGGAAATAACGTCGAATCTGCTGCGCCACCATTCTCTTGCCACGGCCTGGCAGCCCAACCATGATGACAATGAGCGAGCCCAGCATGGGCTGTGGCACCGCAGAGAAATCGGGTTGGTGCATAGAGGCAGGCGAAGACTCCGTTGACGACGTGTGACCATCGAAAGAATCCGGCATCACCGTCTGGTTTGTGTTGAAGTAACCGGACAGTGTCTGCACGACATCAGCGAACCCGTTCTCCTCCGCCACCTCGAGCGGCGTACTGCCATCGCGGTCGACAAGCGAGGCATCCGCACCAAACTCTAAGAGGACGTTCACCACAGAAAGACGACCATTCATGCAGGCGATGTGCAGCAGAGTGCTGCCGTTGTAATCGCGGCTGTTTGGGTCGGCACCGCCGTTCAGCAAAATGCGGGCGCCGACGGCGTCGCCGGAGGCGGCGAGTTGGCAGAGTTCTACCGTCAGCATGTGCAGCACAATAGGATCAATGTCGTCCTCGGCAGTGGGGTTGTGCTGCTGCGTCACTGACTCCGAGTCCATCACCTTATTCTCACCCTCCTCGAGGGCCCCAAGGTACTTATCAATACGGGCGATCTCCTCCTGTATCATCGCCATCCGCTGGAAGGAAATGGGCTTCTGCTTTCGCTTGATGGACGCATCGACGGCCGCCGCGTGTACCTGCGGCGACAGGGAGGGGCTTGTGTTTGTCGTTCCTGGCGCAGGGGAGTTTTCAGACATGTCTTCTGTCCCTATCACGGGTCTACTTTGTTGTTTTGATGTTGCTCCTCAACAGCTTAATTGATCGACGATCCCTCACATTGAAATCGCTAGCTAAGGAGAAAGCGTCGAGGGCAAATAGGCGGAAAGAACACTGATCTCTGGCGCGTAACAGCCAAGAGCTTTTGTGAAGACTGTAGCAGAGGCAAGCGTAATGGTTCCTGTACAATACGCGGTATGTTCGGCAAAACGAAGCACCTTAGCATTCTAAAAAAGGGAAAAACTATAGAGAGAGAGAGTTGAAAAACAGTAGTCACGTTGCTTCCAACGGAGGACTCACCATTTGATAAAAAAACGAATGCGCTAACAGCACACTCCGGACTAAACGTTTAAGGCAACGGTGAAGATTGCGGTGACTTCGCCGCGCACAAACTAATCATGACTGTTGCCAGTACACAGTCATAGCAGGTTTTTTGCAGCAGCTCTCAAATGTTGGGTTCTGCTTGACGTGAGAAACGCCGACTCGATAACACAAACGTAGCGTGGACAAAGTGATTAGGCTGAAAGAAAACAAAGTAAACAAGGAGAAAGAGGTTCGGCTGGCTGTCGGGTGCACACACGCACACAAGAACGACAACTGCAGTCTTCATGAAAAGCGTAAGGAAGCCACGCTAAGGGGTTCTCCCGCTTCATTCCGAAAGCCCCAACGGCCCTTCCTTCACAGATCCCCCATAAACAGCCTGAAGCCGGAAATCGTATTCCTCAGCAGCATGGCAATCGTCATGGGACCGACACCACCTGGCACGGGCGAAATCCACGCAGCGCGGGCAGCCGCCTCGTCGAAGCAGACGTCACCGACAAGGCGGTAACCGGCTTTCTTTGTGAGGTCGTTGACTGGTGTCGTGCCGACATCGACCACCGCCGCCCCCTCCTTAATCCACTCCCCCTTCACGTACCCAGGCTGTCCCATCGCGGCAACTACAATGTCGGCTTTGCTCAAGTAATCGATCATGTCTGCCTGAGGCGTGCCAGAGTGCACAATCGTCACTGTCGCATTCTCCTTCATAAGCAGCGCAGCAACGGGGGCGCCGACGATGTTGCTGCGGCCGAGCACAACTGCCCGCTTCCCCTTTATCACAATTCCACACCGCTGCAGCAGCACAATGACTCCCTTCGCGGTACAGGGAGTGAAAAGAGGCTCACGACCTTTGCAGTGTAGCAGGCCCACATTCACAGGTAGCAACGCGTCGGCGTCCTTGTTGGGGTGGATCTTCGCTAAGGCGCGGTTTTCGTCCAGGTGTTTTGGCAAAGGCAGTTGCACGATGATACCGTGGCAATCGGAGTTCTGGTTTAGCTCCTCCACGCTGGCCTCCAGCGCCTCCTGCGAAATGTCTTCCGGCAACTCCACGTTAAAGCTGGCTATCCCCACTTCCGCGGCGGCCTTGTGCTTCAGCTGCACGTATTTCTGCGAGTCCTTGCGCTGACCCACGATGACGGCGGCGAGGCCAGGCACCTTGCCGTTATGCTTCTCCTTCAGTGCGGCCACTTCGTTCTTGAGCTCAACGCGGATAGCCTCCGCAATGGCTTTGCCGTCGATAATCCGCGCAGGCATATTGGCTTTTCGTTGTCTTTTGGTAGTAGGAAGACTGGGAAAAGAAAAAATGATGACAGGTAAGAGCGATGTGACGAAGTCAATAGTACAAACCTATTAATAAATGCTAACTGAACGGTGAGGTCAAGTCAGACAGAGCTTTAATCAACCCGTCAAAGAGTATCAAGGCAGAAGTAAACGAGCAGTAAGTGCGCGTTGTGTCTTTAGGTCACACGTGCTGATGACAAACTGAACCAGATGTTGATTCAACGCGATGCATTTATTTTCGGAATAGTTTCGAAGCAAACCTGCACTCGGCAACAGAGGCGCCAGAGTTCCACAAAAAGCGCTTTAGAAGAATACACTGCAGTCGGAACGCCCAAAACAACGCCCCGCCGCTGCTCAGCAAAAAACAAAGGTGTTTTGTTTCGATGCTGCGACTTGTCAGATGAATGTGCTTCTTTAAAAAAAGGAAAAACAGGTCTATGAGTTTTTTGGAAGCTCGGACGTTGAGGTCGCGAAAACTCATACGGTCCTAGCGCACGTGCATCTATCGAAAAAGCAAAGGGAGGGAATTGAGGCAACGTACAAAAGTGGTTCTGTGCATCTATAGGCGAGAAACAAAGGAGAAGATGTATCTATGTGGACACTCAATGCATGAATGGAAAGCTGTATCGGAGAAATAACAAGAAGAAGCCGTAAACGCGAGTGTGCAAAATCCCTCTTTCATAAAGTGGATATACGCTGCGCTGCTCAACTGCTCACTGACTCGCATTCAGAGAGCTGCGGCACGACAAACTGGGAAAAAGCACTCCCGGCGGCGTCAGGCTCACCGCGTGGTACTCCGGACGCGCGTAAATCTGCCTCAGTAGGTAGCCCGGGGAGCGCTCCACATTGTTCTTCTGCAACGCTGCGTACACCACCGGCAGCAGCACACGCACCGACTCACTCGGCTCCCCGGTCGGCAGTCCAGCAGCGTGGCGGCTGCTGTGCAGAGCCGCAGCGGCGAGACACGACTGCTTATACTGACCGTAGTAGGTGTGTAACGACAGGGAGGCGATTAAATACTCCAGCAATCGACGCTGCTCCGACGACGCCGGCGGGTCTTGGTGCAGCATGAGGGCTTCACAGAAGTGGTGCAACGTTGCGGCGGTGGTGTCGAAGCCCAGGACACGAATAAGCTCCTTCTCGGCAGTCATCACGTCTTCTTGAGTCAGCTTGATCTTCGCGGAGACAAAGTGTGGGTCCAGCGCTGGCCATGAATGGTCGCACTTCGAGGCCAGCAGCAGTGCCGCCATGCTGTACAACCGCAGTTCCTCCTTCTCAGCGGGGCGGAGGGCGAGAAAGCGGTCGAGCAGCGCCACAGCGAGGAAGTACGCGTCTAATGACAGAGGGACGCCGCAGAAGATAGTAAAAATAAAGAGCTCCTCGCAGGCGCGGGCACGCACCGCCTGAGACTGAACGCCGTGCTTTGGCGTGTATAAGGAAGTGTTCTGCGCCTGCTCGTCCATCTCAATTAAATCGTCCAGCACGGTTGAGTAGTAGGCGCCGGCAAAGGTAAAAGTGCCGAAGCGCTGCTGCACAAAATCGCGGAGGGCCTTGTAGAAACTTAACGCGTCCATCATATCGCCTGAGGAACGCGCCTGCAGCCGCTCCTCCACCCACTGCCGGTTATTCGGTCCCAACTGAATCGCCAGCTGACGCACTTCCCCCACTGACAGTGGTTCCTGCAGCCGGGCAGCCAGCAGCACCTTCTCCTTTAGTTCCTGCAAGGTCAATTCTGTCCCTTGCAACAGTGCATGTCGTCGGCGCGTCAGCACCGCGGTAATTTGGTCACTGAGCCGACGCGACGGGTCACGCGAACGCACCCATACCTCCCCGAGGATGCGTACCGCCTTTGCATCAGCCCTCTGGAACAACGGGAACAAGAACTTCTCCACCATAGCGGACGTCAGTACATAACGCTGCGCCGCCATCTCTATGTCTTCGTCTAGATCGCGCACAAAGTAGTCGCGAATGCGCTGCTGAATCATCGCGAAGGAAAGCGGTGACAGCGCCTTTTTTTCGCTCTTTTCGGCCCCCAATTTAGCGGCCACACAGGCCGGCATCCGCAACTCAGCTTTGGAGCAGTCCAGCGTGACCGACTGCGTGGGCAGCTCCTGATTCAATGAAAGGGTTCCCAGCACCAGACGCGAGGGCTGCGGGCTCTTGCCACCACTGGCGCGACCAGATTCGTTTTGCGTAGACATGGCTGGAAGTATATGAAGATGAATACGAAAAGCGGTCAAAACAAGACTTTGCGGGCTCTGATCTGTGGAAAAGGAAATGATGGCTAGACGCTCAGCACTGACGCGAAAGCCTGCAACAGCAAAAAATGGCGTGAATTCGGCAAGTGTAAAGGTGACTATCAGTTTTTCTCGCCGCCTCTATTTGTGCTCTCAGGCAAGTAGCCGTTTAATCACGCTCTTCCACGTGCACCGTTTTGTATTTGCTGTGCGTTGCGCAGGAAATAGAAAAATTGGTGATTGTACGAAAGAAGGGTCCATGGCACTGGAAAGTTGAACACCCGCGTTAAACATCGGTGACTCACAACACATAGTGCCGCAGTGGTCGGAGGACACTTGAAGCGTTGTGTAGGCAATTACTGTTTAACCTTCCATTGAAGACGTCACCTTTTTTTTCTTCGTTTCATCTACCTTCTTTCACAAGCCAAATACGACGAACGCCGTTCACGTCCTGCGGCACTGGGAAGCGTACAGAGCCTCCAAAGCCCCGCAGTGGATGGCTGTAAGGTTTATGGACGGGGCACGCTTAATTGAGAACGCACTTCGTTCCTCCGTTTCTTGTTTAGACCTCAACTGGTAGATGGAAAACAAACGCAACCATGAAGCTCACAAAGACGAGCCATATTAAAAAGAAAAAAAAAACAGTAAGTGGAGCTGACTTGAGAGGGAGAAATGCGAGAAGCCAAACAGCGAAGAGGAAAACAAAACTGAGTTCGAAGCAAAGCAGAAGAGAAGAGGAGAACGCAGGTCCTTCCTTCCTTTCCTCTTACCTCTTCACTACGCCAACGGCAATGCATTCACATTGACCAGATTTGTAAAGAAGGTGCTCTCCACAAGCTTCAGTACTACTGTGACAAGCTGCTTTTCTGCGCCCCCACGAGGGCGGTAGGAGCCGCCATAGCGCGGGTCCGTTGCTGCTGTGTACACCCGCATCGGAATTTTTGTCACTGTCACACCCGCCTGCACTCGCGTGTCCACCGCGTAGGCCGCGGCAGCGATGCCAACCGGCACATAGTTTTTCTTGTCCACGGTGGTATAGTACCACTGCAGGCCCTTCGCTACCTCCACCGCGCTCTTCGAGGTTGCCGACGGACTAGAAACGATAGCGGCGTGCGCCGACGAAGTCCACGTAAGGACGGCGTCCAGTGTCACCACCACCACCGGCCGGCCGTGCGTCATCCCGACAACGTAGTCAGCCGCCACAGGGTCCATGTAAAAGTTGCGCTCGGCTGTGGTGGCGGTGCTGTTCAGGTAGTTTGCATTGCCAGCTGTGTTGAAGGCGCCGCCAGCGACGTAGATGTTGGCCACGTTGCTGCGGCTACCCGGGTATTCCTGTAGGAAATACGCAGCATCAGTGCAGGGGCCGACGATTAAGAAGTTCACCGTCGTCGTCGCCAATAACGTGTCAAGGGGTGTGAGGAAGTTATTCGTGGTCGAGTTGTAGGACTCGTAAACCTTTGGCACATGCGTCTTCCATCCTTCGGCCTGCAGCGTGCTGACAAGGTTCGTCACGCTGGCGGTGTTCGCATTCAGCCGCGCGGTAGCCAGGGAGTTGGTGGCGACGATAATCATGCTGATCACCACGTCGCGACGCTGGGCGAGGTAGCGGATTACTTCGAGGTTGTACGGCGTGCCATCGGTGAAGAGGATCGTAGGAGTGATCGTCGTCGCCCTCTTGCCCGTTCGGCCAAACGCGTAGATAACGAGGAGAAAGAGAAAGAGGAAGTAGCAGACGAAGGAGATGAGTTTCAGAGTCTTGATTTTGCGTGGCTGCGGGATGTCCACCCACTTCGCATAGTACTCTTTAACCTGCTCCATTGGTGGGGGAAGGGAAAAGGGATCCTAATTATACTTTGTGGTTTACAGAAACGCAAGAAACAACGCTAGAGAACACAAAACAAAAAGGGCGAAGAGCAGAAAGGTGAAATACTCTCTACAGCAGCCCGTGAGAAAGGACCAGGTAAAGTAAACAGGGGAGTTGATGTGAGAGTAAGGCAAAAGGAGCAAAGAGAGCAGTTGGCATGTAAACACGAGGAATTCCACAGCACAAAACCTTAACAACACAATTAATATAAAAAGGGCGAGAAAAGACGCTATCCAACCAGTCACAAAGCCCAACTCGTGACTGATGTGCTCTCTCTGTAGCCGTTTCGCTTGGCAAAGACGAGAAAAGGCCACGTGGTTGTGGTTTGTCTTGAGACGTCTCTTCGTTAACAATGAGAGAGACAAACGGAAAGCCAAAGGCCTCCCTGTTCACGTTGCTTAGACATTCGTGAGTTTGCTGCAGTGGGACACGCAGCTAACGGTGACGGTACAGAAAACGACGGCGGGACGCGCCCAACGTACGAAACGCAAATGGGGCAAGAAACGCACATAGAAAAATGCGCTCACCAGTCTCTTGGCCCATCTGCGAACCCCATCCTCAGAAACCGGATGCGTCGATATGCATAGAGTAATTGCGCATGTGCTGCAGGATATTCTGATTCGATACAATCATTGTCCGAATTGGCCGTTGCGCAAACACCGCCGGGTGCGCTTCCACAGCGGTTGAAATGATCTTCAAGAACCGTGCGTTGCACAGCAGACACTCAATGCACACTTGCGCTATCAACTCGTTCGCCAACTGACTTTCGTAGATGAGCGACGTTATTTCTGACCGTAACGCATCCAGTGCGGACTTCCATGTCAACATAAATTGATCTGCCACCTTCACCAGCAGCTGCGGCGGTACCTCCTCCTCACTGCGTGCGACGTTGATAAACTCAGAAAAGTACATAACCAGGACTTCCTCTTGCAGCTGTGCCCGATATGAGTCGTACATGTCACGCAACTGCGAGAAGTCGAAGCGGTCCGTCAGTGCCACAGCATGCCGTTCCTGGCCGGGCAATATGCAGCTCTGTGCGGCCGCCCACATGTAATGGAGCTGATTCACCACATAGGCATCCCGCATTACCCCTGCCTTGCCGGTCAGAGAGCTGCCCGTAGGTTGGTGCGCGCTGCTCTGCAACAGCACGTACTTCACCACCTCCTCAGCGTAGTGGATCACCTGCACCCGCATGAAGTCGATGTTGCCCACCAACGCAACGAAGCGGTCTTGACTCTCCGCCGCGTCAGCCTCGTCCTCGGCCGCCATCACTTCCATCGCGCGACGTCGGACCTCGGCGTACGCGTGCTGCTGCGGCGCCTCATCCCCCTGAAACGACGTGGACACATTCAACGAGTGTTTGCTGCGGTGACTGCTATTCGGCAGACTCGCACCAGCCACCAGCCTCCTGGCCCGACCGGACGCATCAGCGTCGAAGTACGTAACGGAGTCCAACGACGACGACGGCGAACGTGCAGACGTACTGGAAGAGGAAGAGGACGAATAGGAAGAAGAGCCGTGAGGTGACTGTGACGTGTCCGCCACCCCGTCCTTCAGCTTTAGGTTGATCTCATCACTCACCATTCGCTCCTCTGCCAAGGCGGCGCCGAGGGCAATGCTGAGCAGCGCGCATGACATCGCAGAGTAGTTGCGCACCAGCGGGTGGACGGTGGCCACGCGGGCAGCGGTGGAACGCAGGTGCGCCGTGACGCTTGCCAGCGATGGTACCTGCGCACACCGCAGTGCGGCGAGCTGCGCGTCAAATGTCCGCTTAAACGCCGGCCACAGCAACACCAGCAGCGAGTCGAAGAAAGTGTCGAGACAGGACAGCTTGCGCACAGTCTTCATATAGAAGCGGTACTCGTGGCAGAGGCGGATGAGCGTCAGCAGGCCGTAGGTATCGTCTTTCGCCTTGGCGTTCACGCTGGCCTTGGGGTGCTGATTCAGCAGCTGGCGCACACCTCCGCTCGACTGCATCAGCACGACTTCAGACAGGTAGTCCACAATGAACTGCAGCGTGGGTTGAAAGACGTCCACGTAGACGGACATGTCGCCCGAAAAGAACTCAAAGGTGAAGAGGTACTCGTGTGTGACGGTGTCAATGAGGAGGTGCAGCACCGAGCGCAGCGTCTCTTCGTAGGAGTGCTGGCGACCCGCAGCCTTCTCCAGTGTTGGAATCAACGGCGGAGCAAAGACCCTAGATAAGATGTCACCTCGCTTGCCGAGTTCAAACGGATTGCTACTGCCAGTCGCGCCGAAACTTTTCTTCGGTGTCTCCGTCACCGGCGGCAGCGTGTAAACCGTGCTCGGAGCTGCGGGCTGCATGCGGGTGAACCCGCCGAGTAGGGTGCTGCTCACCGAGCCAAACGACGCGGAGGCTGTTGTGCTGTACTCCATCGCGTTCAGCGTCAGCATGTAGTCCTGAAACTTACGCAGGTACAGAGTGGACATAATGACGCAGTAGTGCTGTTTGAACTCGTTGTACACAGCACGGGTGATGCGAAAGGGTATAAGGGACGGCTGCTGTCCGCCCTGCATGCCACCGGCGTGGGGGAGACGCAGCAGTGGCGGTGCCGAACGCAGGAAATGCACGAAGAACGAAAACTGTTTTAAACTATTCTCTTGCTGAATACACACATTGGTGTTGGGGATAGTCAACACCTGCAGCTTGCGGGTGAGGAAGTCGCGCACCTTAATGCAGGCAAAGACGGTGAGGCTGTCCAGCAAGCTGAGAAGCTCGTTGTAAATCCTGAAGTCCGTCAGCGGCAGGCGCAGCTCCCGCACGTGGCCCTGTTGCGGTGCACCACGCCCTGGAGCCAGGTGTGACGTCGAGGATTCTTTCAACGGCAATGACGGTGTCAGGTCAGTTGGGCCAGGCGTGGTGCTCGGCCGCTGCCACACACCCTTGCGATAATTTAAATACTTCAGTAGCTCCTTCAGAGTCAGTTGGAAGAGCATTCCCAGTTCCCCGTCGTTCGTTTGTGTGACAATCTGCACGATTTCAGGCGGCACAACGAGATGCGAAATAGCGGTCCACAGCACCCGCTCTGTCACCTTCGCGTTGTTTAGCTCAATCGATGTCTTCGCGAGGGCCTCGCGGACATGACCGATGTCCTGTCGGATTCGCTCCAGCTGCTCAATGAACTTCTCCAGCACCGTCTCCATCCCCTCCAGCACAGTCACGCACTCCTTTAGCGACATGTGCAGCGACGAGATCCACTCACCCTTGTCGATGAGAAACGACTGCACGAAGGCGGTGCAGACATCTTGAAGGGTCGTTTGAGAGGTGTTCTCGTCAAAGCGAGCGTCGATGTTGGCTTGCAGGAAACCGTCGCCGACTTCGATGGTAGCCAAATCATCGAGGTCGCTTTGTTTGAGATCCATCCTGCATACGCGGAGCTTACTAGGAGGGAGAAAAGGCTTGTTGTCGACGAACAGCAAAGCAGCAACTCAATACACTCACGGCGGTGTGCCTGTTCTTTAAATACGTGGAAAAACAGAGCTGTACCCAAAAATGTGCACTGAGTTGAGAGGAAGGGCAATTACGTAACGTCAGGGGTGGAACCCAAGGATACACAAGCGGAACACCAAAGGAATAAGAACAGTGAGCCGAAGTACTCCCCCGTGAATCTCGTTTCAAAGTGACCGCGGTACGTAGAAGGGACTGGCAGGACACGACAGCACAAAGCTGTTTCCAATAATCCGTCTTAGTTTTATATAAAAGCCGCTTTACTTCGATGGCACGCAGAAGCACTGCGGAACTCTTTACTGTTCTTCTTGGACTGCAGGAAGGGAAAACAACGCACTTGGAAAGGAAAAAGAAATGTCTGCTTTTGCGATCACTGAAGACTACCGAAAGAAGAACAATTCAGTAAAAACAACTTTGGTTCAGATATCCCGCGAAGGCTTACCAACGCAACAAATCTTTCGAAGTCTCGCAGCAATCAACGGTTCTCGTCTCGTTCTCCATCTCTTGCTCTGCTGATCAAAGCTTGTTGTTCGTTATGAAACGGAACATACCAGCGTCTACCTCCGCCGTTGTCATAAGCCGCGACACGCCGAACACCTCCTTCACATGTCGGGCACAGGCGCCCACAACAGCGCACGCGTGTTTTCAGCGTCAGCCTCCTCGACCTGCGCCAGCACCTGTGCCAGATGCACCGACGACTCCCCCGGCGAAACAATTTGGCCCAGGCACAATGAAGCACGTGACACCATAGGCCGCGTGGTACACCTCCGGCGTGCAGTTGCGCTCGTAAACGACGCCGACCCCGCCGCTGTTACAACGCTCTCATAGACGACGATACTGCTGTGCGCATCGTCTACTGGCAGGTCCGCCAAGTCCGCCTGCTCGCACACCCGCCAGCCGAAGTAGCGACGCAAAAAACGCACGCAAAAGTCCTTGCGCGACACATCGGGGCCGCAGCGAAGGGGCAGCAGATGGTCATCACGTAAAACTTCTGTCAGCACCGCTTGCAGCCGTTGGAGGCGTTGGTTGGCTGACAGAGATGCGTCGCGGCACACAAGGCGCGACAACACAGCGGCCTCAGCGCGGAGGATTTGCGCCGGTGCCCACGTCGTGGGTATCCACGCCTCGCGCAGCAGCTGCACCGCGCCGTCACCGCCAGCTGCGTTGCTGGAGCGCGAAGCCGCAACTTCGTACATCAACTCCATCCCAAAAGTTTGGCTGAGCTTCAGCACCACATGGCCGTCCGCAACGTCGACCAGCTCCCCCAGAAGCTGCCTCACCTTCGTGTGAGTGCATTCTAGCAGGGAGACTCGTGCGGTGTTGCCCCCGACTGCGCCCGGTGCTGGGGCGGCAGATGGTGCATGGAGAAAAGCCTTGCCGAGTCGTGGAGTCGGTGCTGAGGCCGACGACGGCGACGGCGGAAACAGCGAGGGGGGGGAGGGGAAATGGGAAGAAGAAAACGCTGGCGGTGAAGCAGAGACTGGAAGTTTGTTGCTTCTACTACCCAATCTTTCGCTGTTTTGCCCGCAGTACCGCGCGACGCAAGTTGGATGTCCCGTGGCTGCTGAAGCGTCACTAAACACTGGAGCTTTGGCCATGCACTGTACGCCATAGAGCCGCTTGTAATCCACCTTCTCGGTGGAGGCGTAGCAAGTCCAGTGGCACATGCAAGCAAGGAGGTATTTCTCCGCTTTCTTTTTTCCTGCGTTGAGACAAGTCACATAGAAATTGCTGGGCGGTGTAGACGCGGAGGCGGTGCTGCTTGACAAGTCTTTAGTGCACAGCTGATCGAACTGGAAAAGGTTAGACGGCAGCGTCACCGTGCAACACCAGACGTTGTTGTGAAATGTGTGTTCTGTATCGAGAACAGCTGCCCTGCAGCCTAACGATGCACAGATTTTTTCACGCAGACCGGATTTGTTGAACTTCATTAAGGTGTCTACATCTGTCTCAATCGCTTTTTCGCCGATACCGTGCAGCAGCTGGCGGTGCAACCTAAAAACGATTTGAGGAACACAGGCCCACGCGGCTTTTTCCCGCGCAAGCAGTACAGGCGAGTCGTTGACGCTCCTGTTCATTTCGTTCTCCGCAGTGTGCTTCCACCCAAGGACAGATAGCTTGCCCGTAAGCTCGTCGTACCGTACCGTCACCCTTTCCAGTTGGTAGTGTTGACTAAGCGTGCGCCGCGCCGCTTCCAGAAAACCATTTCTTAGCGCTAGCAGTGCTAAAGCCGGGTGTGGAGCTTGAAACTGCTCAAAGGCTGTCGGCAAGGAGTCTGCCAGCAATCGTTGCAGTACGTCTGTTAACGAGTCGCCGGAGACTTCGAACAGGACTGGCTTCGTGCTGGAATCGGTGAGAGAGGGAGAGAGGGTGGCAGGCGATGACTTTGCCACACCCAGCGCCCTCGCAATAAAGTGCAGCTGCAGTGTGGTGTCGACAGCTTCGGCCGCCGAGCAAACAGTAGGCTGCGCTTTCCACGAAACGTGTAGCTCTATTGAGTCCGCAAAAACGCGCCGCTGTGGCAGCGTACTCGCAAACCAAACATCATGAATGCGTTGGGCCAAAGCGACAGCTTGTGGGAATTCGGGTGCGACGCCCTCGAAAAAAATGTGGCACAATGACTCGCGCCACCCGCGATGCCGCACTATCTGCGCGATGTCCGGACGCTGCTCACTGAAGGCGGCGAGACGTACCGACGCGTCGGGCGTGACTTGCACCCGTAATTCGCGCACACCGTCGTGATGGCTGTACTCAACTTGGTTGCCGAAGAGAGAGAAAAGGAGGTTTGTCAAGAGAAAGTTGCGATGGGAGCCGCGGCGGTTTATGGCAACGCACAGAGCAACGTACAACAGCTGCGTGAAAGTTGAGCACTGCACAAGCAGCCGTGCCGTGTCGTCGGAAGTGTGCTGCTCGTGCGGTTGCTTCATAGGAAGAAGAGAAGTAAGTGAACAAGATGGTTGCACCAGCGCACACCTCGTGAATTCCCTCCCTGGCAGGGAGAGCAGCGCGGCTCGAAACGCAGCGTAGGCCTCGCTGATCCATGCTCGTCCGTCAGTGGGAAGGCACACACGTCGCCGCTGCTGCTGCGACTCAGCAGATGTCGTTTTACTGTCTACGGAAATGGCTCCGTCCTCAGTGTCGATACAAAGAATAAACGCGGTTGGCCTATCCTTTTGACAGCTACAGAAAGCTGCCTCGTCCTTCTCCTCCTCTTTCCGTCTGCCGCTGCGGCCATCAGGTAGGCTCCCGACGTCGTCCACCGTCAACGACACACGGAGTGGGCCACGTGGGTGTACCCACGGCGCAGTGACGTTCCACACGTGGAAGAATGTCAAGTTCGCAGGCGGTGCTGAGGCCAGCAGGGGAATAAAGAAGAGTGGTGTTGTGCTGTAGTGCTGCAGAAACGTCAGTAGGCGTCGCACCTCTCCTGCGCGTGCCATACGAGACGACGCCAACAATCGCACCGTTCCAGCCTGAAATGGCAGAGGCAGGACAGCAATAAAACACGCATCTTCCTCTTCACTGTCAACCACTGATGCTACTTCACCGTTTGACCGTGCAGCACTCATGTTCCCACCGCGGTTGTGGCCGCTGCTTCTACTGTGGTTAAGGCTGCGTTTTACGTCTGCTTGACCCGGAGAGGCGCCCGCCCTCATCATTAGTCGAAGAATTACACTCAGCCATTTGTCAGGGTCGGCCTTAACAAAGACGTTCACATGCACCGCTGTTTTGGAGCAAAACTGCATCAGCGCAACGAGTCCATCTACCGTGTTCATGTTTGGAAATCGCAACGGAGGGTGATTTCGGTCGGCAGTGAAACAAACAAGCTCGTTGGCGGACGGGTTCCACGTCGCATGCGACACACCACTGGACGTAAGACTGTCGCTGATCGACATCACGGAGAGCGTTTGGAGCTTGGCTACCTTCCTCTCACTTTTCCTCACTGCTCGGCGAGACGTCGCCGTTTTACCTGTTGCCTCGCCTGCTCCAGCGGCAGTGGGAGTCGCAGTAGTGGTGTCGATACTGTTCGCGGCATTCTCGGCAGAAGGGCTGCAGCACAGCGGCAATGCCCACGGCGTGAGCGCCTGCGCTGCCGCAGCGACATCTGCGTACCACGCCGTCCCCACACGCAGCCGCGTTGCCTCTGCGAAAGCAGTGGAGGACGTACTTCCACCCTTCTCCCACCCCACCACCACCTCGGCATCGCATACAAACACAACGTTCGGCTCACCACCTGGCAAAGTAGCTGTGAACGCTCTGCGCGGCAGATAGCGGAGTCCGAGATCACTTCGGATTAACTCGCGAAACGCCGAGAGGCGGCACGCTGTCGTCTCTAGTTCCGATGGTGTGACGCGCGGCCACAACGGCGGCAGCCAGTGGCGGCTTGCTGCTGCTGCTTCTTCACATTCCGCTATACTCTGCAGAGAAATCTCGGTTGCTGCTGCAGCCGCCGCGTCCACAAACGTATCTACTACGCTGCGACCCTCAAACGAGGTCCACTGCACGATGTCGGGCATTCTCGTTGTCCTATGCGATTGAGGATTCTCGCCTGCCGTTGTCGCATTTGTCTCTCCCCAGCGTTCGCCGCCAAGCCAGTCGCACGCAACGGCAGGTGCGAGCAAGGCTGCCTGCTCGATGAAATAAGAGCACACACGCAGAGGTGTGTTGATCCAATCCGAGGTGCGAGTGATGGTGCCGCTGCTCAGACGCGCGGTGAGCTCCGTTGTGGTGAGCACGGCCTCTTGCAGAAAACCGGCGTTCACAACACTCGAATCATTCACGTAAACGCAGACGTCGCTTCCAGCCTCAGATTTCAGGTCGTCGACGAGGGGCACCAGTGTGCAGTTGGCCTGCGCCTCCGCGAGAACTACGCGCGACGGTGGGGTGCCGCGAGCAGCAGCAGCACCAGCAGCAAAACCATTTCTAACAGCGCTGTCTTCTCTCACGACGTGCGCAAGGCTCACATTCACGCCTACCGCTCTCATGGTGGATGTGTCCGTCCAACACGCACACGACAACTCCCAAGACGAGCACAGTAGCGTCGGTGCCGCTGTGCTGAAATTCTCCCAGCCCCAGTTGTTACGTGATGCATATGTTGCGGAGCTTCTCGCTCCACTGTCTCGAGCTCCTTCGAAGCCAAGGGATTGGAGAGCGCTGTATTGGAGCGCAGACGTTAGCCAACGTTGCGGTATGGCACCGCCCACCTCACGCGTGTACAGCGCTGCTTCATCAGCGCCTTCGTGCACGAGCGCAGCACAACGCGCAGACAGCTCTTCCTCAACCCTGGTCATCACGTCGGCCAGCACGGTTTGCAACTCTCCCTCGAGGCACAGCTTGCCCTCTGCGTCACAGCCCTGTTTGCTATTGTGTGAAAAGCGTAGCGGTGTGAATTGTGGTTGTGTCTGCCATGGATCATACAGAGATGCCGCGCAGTACCACTGCGCAACAGGGGGCAATGTCGATAACGGTGGAGACGGCCGCGCCGCAGACTCATCTGCGCCCTTCTCAGAGCGGCCAATTGTCTCTGACACCACCAACCGTAGTTGCAACGACAGGTCTAGGCTGCGAAGATGCCGCATCACCTCCGGCCTGCTCTCGCACACGTGTTGAATGAGAAAAGCACGGACCGAAAGACCCGTGGATCCACGGATATGTTCGGCGGCGCGCACCGCATGCTGGTGCACTGACTGCGTCACGCCATCCATTGTGGTGCCGGTACACTCCTCAACGAGGAAAACGCTGAAGGGGTAGTCGTCCACGGCGCACAGCAAGCTGCCGATGAGCTGCGGCCGCTTTACAGGGGCGATGTCGACTGTGGTGAAGACGTCGTTGTACATGTAGGCAAAAGCCGTGGCCACATCTGACGTCGTCTTCAGCGGCGCGGGTGACGCGGCGAGTTGCAACTCCGCCAGGGTTGAGGAAGTGAGGGACGACGGGGTGATAGGCGCTGCTTCCGACGTGCCTGCTGTGCGAGTACTGTACCGGCACAGGTGGCAGCTGAAAGGCGTTTGCGGTGGAGTCGCCCATCGGTGAAACAGTGCTGTGTGGCGAAGGCAAAATAGCCGCTGCATGGCAAATGGGGTGGCGGCCTCTCCCCGTGCCTCGCCAGCTAGCGTCTGCGCCCGGAAAATAAAGAAGGAAGAGACGAACGAAATCAAGCAAGAAAAGCGGAGAAAAGACCAAGTGGAGGGGCAGCGAAACCGGAAATGGAAAACTGCGGTTAGGAGCTTGAAAATAGTTCCATTTGAGGAGCGATTTACGCCCACAAGAGGATAGAGAAGGGAAATGGCCCGTAAAGCAAGCGTGGAGTGTGACGGCGCAGCAGACACCGACACACACACACACACACGAATAATAATAAAACAGCAGTGGTAAAACCAGGGACAACCCGTTTTGCGGAACACGCTTGCCTCTTATTGTTTTTGCTAGCTCTTTATACCCTCACATATGAACGGCGAGTAGAAAGGACGAAAACCAGAGTTTGTGAAAAGAGCAAGCTAAACACACCTCATGCTACACCGCAGTGGTGTGTGCATGGAGACACTTGTTCTCGTAAACACATCATATGCTGCATATTTGTGAGCCGAACGATTCAGAGGCGTGCCTAAAGAGATCAGTTACTACGCCGACAGTGCAGCAACAGAAGAAGAAAACACAAACCCACAACCCATTGGTCCGCCTGGTTTGACCGAACACGGTATTAGTTTTCAGTTTTTCTTACTGATTCACTTTACATGTGTACATGTGTGTTGAGTAACGTAGAACGCTTTTCAAGAGAAAGAGAAAAATCAGGATGATGCAAGCACCAGCAGACGATTAGCAGAGTGAAGAGGTCAAATCCTTTCGTTGGTCGGTAACAAAAATCACGCCTCAACGGGGTTGTTAAGCTCGCAGCCGGGCAGACACAGCTCCACGTACGGTATCTCAAATACGTCTTGACTTGTAAACTGTGCCAAGCACCCACTTTTGTCCAGCCGCAGCGCGGCGTCCCAATCCACGGCAGCTTCGTCGTACCGCCGCAGCTCCTTCAGCGTCAGCGCGCGGTTTACCAGTGCATTCCAGTTAACCGCAGGTATTTCCTGCTGCGTTGACTCGTTGCCCGTCGCGGTCGGGGATAACCGTGCCTCGCCACGCGCTTTTGGCAGCACACAGTTATAGTCCGCCAGCGCCTCCGCGTAGCGGCCCAACTGCTGGTAGACCTTCGCCCGCTCGTGGTAATACACCGCAGGACAGCGCAACGGACCACCGTCTCCCCGCTTCCCCTCCGCCGGTTGACCGCCCGTCACGACGGCTTCATCGCCGTGCTGAATAGCGGCGCTGAACGCGTCGATTGCCGCCTCATGTTGCCCCGCGATGGCCAATAGCACGCCGTGACTGTAGGAGAACACAGGCGAGGCGCGCAGCGTCGCATCGACCGCCAGCGCCGTCGTCAAGCTGTCCAATGCGCCGGTGAAATTTCCAGTGGCATGTGCAATGCAGCCCTGAAGATAGTACGGGTCAGCGGACGCGGCGGCATGTGCATCACCGTCATCACGCGCGTTAATGGCCTGGATGCACACCTGGACATCGTTCATGGCGTCCGCGTAGTTGTGCAAGCAAAAGTGAATGAGCGCGCGGTTGTACCGGTACGCAGGCACTTCAGTCACCACGACAGCCGCGGCCGCACCAGCAGAGTCGGCGCCGGCTGCTTGTGCATCCACCGCTGCCGTAGCGTATTGCAGCGCCTCAGAGAGGCGGCCGAGTCGGCGCAGCGTGACTGCGTATAGATGCGCCGTCTCCCCTGACGACAGCTGATGTAACGTCAAAAACGAAGCAGAGGCTAAAGAAGAAGAGCCCCGCTGTGCATTCGCACTGCGCTGCTGCTGCCGGCTTTGAGAGCTCTGCACCTTTTTGTGGCCCTCCGCACCCTCACTACCGCCCGAGGAGAAAGTCAGTGTGGCACCTGAGACATCCGTCGCGGTGAGGGTGACACTGATGGACTTCTGTGAGGGGGAGTCTCGCTGTCCAGGTGCATCTACGCGGTTCGTAGCGGTGAACATACAGGTCGACGACACAGCCATACTGGAGAGTTGGAGGGTCTCCAGGGCACCCCAGTCGTCGCGCAGTTCCGCCAGTGCGACGGCCTCGCGAAAGAAGCACGACGCTCGTTGCTCTGCGTCGCCGCGCTGCTGGGCACGCTGCCGGGCCTGCGCGAAGAAGCGCAGCGCGAGGTCGGCGTACCCACATGCACCGTAAACCAGTCCGACGTGCGTTAACACAAGCAGTTCCATGTCTGCATCAAACTGGACGTCGAAGGACGATGCCTTTCTGTTGCTAACACTGGTGTTATCACCGCTATTGCCGATGTTGTGATAACGTCTCGAGATCTTCATGGCAGTTACAACGTCAGACAGAGTACGCAGGGCTTCAAGTGTTTTGTTTTGTTGGTGCAGCACGATGCCCAGGAGAGTGCCCGCCAGAGTGCGCTCTTGGGGATCCAGCTCCCTACGCAGCGCTTCAGCTAGGCACAAGGCGGACATGTCCAGCGACTTCCCGCAAAAAAGGTGTACGAGCGCCATGGCAATCCACGCGGCCGCAAACGAAGACGGCGGTGCGGGGGTGAGTAAGGCCGCCCCTTTGCCGACGGTGCCCTCGACCTTCTTCGCGCCAACTGAAGAGTCATTACTTCCCGTCGCGCCCACGTGTTGCTCGGCGGCGTCCTGGAGGTCGACCAGTGCCTGCGGACCAAGACTCAGTTGCAGCTCGATGCAGCCGCGGTAGAAGCGCAGCAACGACAGCTCCCGCCCCCGCAACACCGCCTCGTTCATGCTTGACAGCGCGTCTTTGAAGTTGCCGCAACGGGTGTGTGTGAGGCCGAGGTGCATCGGGTACTCTACCGGCTGCGGGTCCATCTCCGTCGCCCGTGCAAAGAAGTCGAGTGCCGACGCTAACGCCGTCCCCTCGTGGTAGTGTGCCAGCCCGACGTCGTGCAGCACCGCTGCCCCGTCTCCACCAACCTCGAGTGATTTGTGCAAAAGTGCTTTTGCTTTTTTGTAGTCGCGACTCATGAGGCAGCTTCGGCCGTACAGGGCATAAAGTTTCGGCCGCATGCTCTCGTTAATGTGCGACCACATAGGTTCTTGCAAGACCTGCTGGAAATGCATCTGCGCGAGGTTCACCCGGCCCTCGCGCAGGTAGGCGCGGCCAAGCTCGAAGGCCCAGGTACCGTTGTCGGGCTCGCACTTCAGCGCAGCCCTCAAGTCAGCAATGGCGTCGGCGTGACGCCCTGCTCGTGCGAGCAGACTCGAGCGGCTACCGTAAAGTGAGGCGACGCGGCGCGTATCTGTGCTGCCGCGGTCCATCTCAATCGCGAGGGACAGGTCCGCCGTTGCGGCCGTCAGCTGGCCAAGACGACTCGCCAGGTTGGAGCGCAGCACGAGGGCGTTCACGAAAGTTGGGTCTTGCTGCACTGCGCTCGTCAAAAGATCCCCTGCTTTGGCGGGGGAGAAGTTGCTCTCCGACATGCACGTGCGTGCTGCCTCGACGAGCTCCTTACTCGTCCGCGCACCCTTGACTGGCATTGTGCAGCTTGCCGTCGGCGCAGCCGTCTACCTGCCTTCGGTGAGGAGTGAGTAAAAAAAAAAGCGAGTCAGTGAACCCTCTTTTATTGATGCAGTTGTCGCTTTTAATCGTCGCTTTTTGACGGCGGCCCCCAGAGGCAGCAAGAGTGCTGTGAGTGCAGAAAAGCGCTGGTCAGACACGGAAGTTTTGGAGGCAGAAGAGAGGCGCATAACGAAGTAGAGGGGGGAGGGGGAAGAATTAGAGAAACCCTTGGTGTTTTCATAAGATGTGACGCGTTTCATTTAACAGAAGCGTGACTCTATGAACATCATTGCCATGTATTTACGTGCATACCGCAACGCAGCTAGCAGTTCTTCCCCCTTGTGGAACCTTGAGAGTCAAGCGGCGGGTTTACAGCCCAACGCAAACCCTGCAGCTTGATTGCCGCGTGCGCTCTTTGTGAGACAAAGCAAGCGTTGGTAGACGAAACGGTTTGAAGGTTTTTCGTTCCTGCCCGTTAGGACCCACCTTCTTTGCAATTACCATTCCCTTTCTCACTCGTTTCTTCACTGAACTAAACTGTGAGTAAGGAGCAGTGCGATGAGTACTACAAACAAAGAATCGACATCGTGCTACTGGACTGCAATCCGCATTACTCACGGTTATTCGACGGTGCACCGTGGGATTAAAACCGAAAAGAAAAAAAGACGTTGTTGCGGTTTCGGACATCAGCAAGCAGGAGGTTCCGCCAACAATTAGCAAAAAGCGCAAAGCGAAATGGGGGTGGAGAACACACAGCAAAGAGCAGCCAAACCCAATGTAAACAGGGAAAAACAGACACAGGAAGTTTGCATAATGATCACGGCCGGAACTCTCCAAAGGCAAAAAGAAATGAAAGAGACACAGAAGCGCAGCTACACCCAAAAGTCCAAGATCGAAGAGGGAAAACAAAGGCTAAGCAGTGCTAAGCTCTTGGGTAGCAGAAGCACCTCGCATTATTCGAATTGAAAAGACAGAAACAGAAAACTAAGCGGTGACTGTTGTTTCATTTTCACCGTCTTTGTCTTTACGAGACGCCATGCGATTGTCGCAAATACAACTCCAGATCTCTTCTTGTGTTGGGTATTCTCCCTTAGGCGCAGCTCCCGCGCTTTTCGGACCGAATTCTCGGGCTTGCCGCCCCTACGGACTCGCACACAGGCTGTATGCGATGGTGTGGAAAAGCTTTTCATTTGTGTTCGTTTAGACAGTCATCAGCTGCATCAGGCGCTGGTCCAGTGCGTCGTACGGCGGCTTCAGTGGGGGAATGAAAAGACCTGACGGAGTGCGCACCGAGCCACGCACCTGCTGGTTCAGCTCCGCCCCCGTACCCGACACCACGCTACCTGCACCACTCGCGGCAGCCGCGGAGGCCACCAGCCCGTTCGGGTCGCGCAGCCGCTCCTCGTCGTAGCCCGTCAGTTGGTACTCGTTCGCGATGTTCGTGAGGTAGGCAATGCACTTATCGTTCGGCGGTGTGTACATCCCGAGCCGTTCCATCATCCGCTGGTTCACCGAAAACTCAGCGTTCGACATCGCCATCTCCACAAACTCGTGGCCAAACTTTGACTCGAAGTTTTTGCGCAGCGTCGTCAGCTCTGGCACGGCGTCGCCCACCCGCGCACTCGCCCACAACACCGACGTGATGGCCTCCTTCAGTTCCGGCGGGCAAGCGGAGCTCGGGTCCTTCTTGTTCTTGTCCGTCTTCACCGGCTTGCACTCCGCAATAAGCTGCACGCGGTTCGCTAACAGATCAAGGAAGAGGGAGAGGACTTCGTAGCCCTCGATGTTGACGTCTTCGCGGATGCAGTTTTCGACGCGAATGCGAGCTGAGTCGTATTTCTCCAATGCGAGCAGCTCGGCGATGCCGCGGCGCTGCGTCTTGACGCTGTTCAGCAGCTTGTTCTTCTGCATCCCGAGGCGGGTGGTTGCCATGCGAATGTTGGCTCGCACCTTCGACGGGTCGAACCCGCTAGACATCTTCGAATTGATGAAGCTTTTCATGAGGATTGATGATGAAAGGGAGGGCCGAAACGGGAAAAGAAACCAGAAAGGGGCGAGTACAATAAGTGAGCAAACAGTGCGTTGGCGAGTACTTGGTACGCACGCCGAATTCTCAACAAGAAAGATACCAGGACGGGCAACTTGACAGAAAGAAACTGCAGAAGAGAGGGGAGGGAGTACGGGGGAGAGGAGGGAGGAAGAGACACAAGAGAAGCAAACAGGGGAGGAAAACTCGAAGGATGGCAACGGTAGCAAGTTGAAAACAAAAAAAAACAGGTGCGCTGTAATCCGCTGGAGTTAGGACTTGAATTTGTGACGGTGACTCAAGAGCAGAGGTGTAGAACCGAGCACGTTAAGAGATGAGGTAAAAAAAAAAAAGATATATGTATGTAATTAATAATGGATAAGATGCATTGCACATCAGAGAAACAGAATGAGGTGCGGAGGGGTAAGATTTAAAATAGGAAAACGAGGGTTTTTGTTGCTCTTGACCAACCACCGGTGTAAGGTAAACCACACATTCGCATCACGTCGATGTGAAGGGGAGGTACAAAAGAGGGGAAAACAGCAGTACTTGTCAAACTACTGCTGTGCCGTGACTGCCGTAAACACATGCTGGCACGAGCGCTGCGTTGAGCGACGAGTTGCCTTGGACACATTTGCACTCATCATTACCAGAATTGTAAATTGAAACTTTTCTTTCTTTCTTCTTTTTTCCTTGTGTGAGTGTATTGGGATTCTTACGCGCTGCGCACGCGTGTGTGTGCGTGGAGCCCGTGGTAAGTGATACCGTCAAGTCGTAAAACTTCCTTCTTTTTCACTGAAGGAACACCAACCTCGCCTCTGTTGTCCAAAGCAGAAAAGAGTGCGCAGCCGCTTCATCTAGCAACAGCAACAAGAAAAAAGAGCAGCGAGCCAGACGAACAACTTGGGGATTGCTTCCAGAAGACAGCGAATACTCACCTTATAGAAAACAAACGGTAAGTTCACCAACAAGGCAGTAAAACAGTAGTCATTAAGCGTCTTTGCAATAACCGCACACCGTCTTCGGCGTATCAGTGATCGTAGCGATGGCGGTTGTGGTGGTTCAAAAGGTCGGCGCGACGCACGCCGATAATTGTCTTGTCTGGCGAATTCGATGGCACGTAGCGCTCCATGTTGTGCGCTGCGCGCGCGAACTCCTGCTTCACCTGCTGAAACTTAGCGGGGTGCAAGTGACGACCGAGATTCAGCCCGCCTACGCCAAAGTCTTCGTACGGGTCCTCGATGCCTAAGAAATACGAGTAGGTGCCCTGCCGGTGCTGTGGGAAATTCCACCCGACGTCCGCTCGTGTTGACAACCGGGGCCGGCTAATGCTGATAATGTTCGTCTCGTAGTCGAAGTGGTTGCTGTAGTAGATAAAGAAGCCGTGAAGCAGCTTTGCCAGCTCGACAGGGTCGCAGTCGACGAGAGGGGAGTAGTCTGGGTAGCGCGGCATATGCGCCGGGTGGGCAATGGACCACGGGTCCACCCAGTCCAGCTGGTGCGTCGCCAGCATGTAGTGTAGCAGCATAATCGTCACGGCGTAGGACGTGAGCATGGCAGCCGTGCCGAGGCCCACACCTGTCGCCTTGCCCCACGCCTTCGCTGCCATGGCTGCATGCCGAGCTGCCGGCGGGCCGTGGTGCAAGTAGTGCCGAATCAAATAACTGTTCTTGACACCGTACGCGACGAAGGAAATATCCCACTTGTACATGTACATTTCAGGCACAAAGCGGGGGTCCAGGACGTCGCGAGTGTACTCCTCGCGCTGCCCGCGCGTCAGAATTTTGCCGTCAGGAAAGAATCCGACTGCCTCGATCGCCTGCTCGCGCGTGGTGCACTGAACTGCCACTCGGCACCCGTACGTCGTCCGCTCCACCCAAATTCCTTCCACGTTCTCCCGCCCCATCTTTGTCGCAATGTACTCCAAGTCGCTGTTGTCGAGGCTGCGGTTACGGATGTCCCACAGTGCGGTGCGAGATTTGCGGTCTTCTTCCTCGGTGAGCACCGTATAGCGCGACCGGGCGACCTTCTCATCGTTGGCGTACCGCAGTTTCACGACCGGTGTGCGTGCCTCTGTGAGGCTCATTAAGTTGGCGCGCAGGTAGTGTGGCAAGTACCGTTTTATCACGCTCCACAACCGCTCGACACGCTTCGATTGGATTTGGTGATCGGGGTAAGGATCATCAAAGACACAGGCGAGGTCGAGGTCGCTGCCCCATTCCATCTGCCCGTGCGTCACCATCGACCCGCAACAGTAAATCTTCGCGTCGGGCGTCCACTTGTCGGCCAGCCCTTGCAACTGCTGCTGTGCGCGAATCGCTGTCCGGAACATCTGCTCCGGTCCGATGCGTTTGTTGTTTTCCTCCAGCAGTGCACGGCCCCACTGGGCATAATGATCGTTGGACGGGTTCAGCGGTGCCATAGCCACGGGAGGCGAGGGCGCGGCAACTTCCGAGGCGGTGGGCGATGCTGTTGGAGCCGCGGCGCGCAGTGCGCGCGTGGCAGCCACGAAAAAGCAGATATGTGTGGGCGAGAACATGATAATCGGTCCAATCTTTCTTTTCGGGTGGGTTTCAGAGGGTCGTAGGACAAATGTGAAAGTCCGCAACTGCGTGTTGCAATACGCCGAAAAGGCGGGCAACAAACGCGCGTTTCTTCTCGTGTTTTCTGCGGCTTGTTTTTGTCCACCAAATGTGTGCAAGTTAATCCCGTAAAACACACGAACACCCAAAATCACCGTAAGATGAAATCTGTAGAGGAAACAACGCACTCATTTCGAGAGGGAAGGTGCGGGAAGTGAATTAAAAAAAAAGTGATTTATGATAACGCAACGCCGCCCTTTTGTTGCATTTTAACGGCCGAGCTGCTTCCACCCGATCAGCTGGCTTCGGCCAGCCTGCACAAGGCAGTGTGGCTCCGCCACGTCGCAGTCAAGTGACCAATGTGAAGCTGTCGAAACCAGCTCAGTTTTGTTGAGTAAAGGTTGAAGTCAGTGTTTATGTTGTTGGTGTTATTTTATTTTACTGCCCGTTGTTTTCTCGCTGTTTTTTCATGTCACTTGATAAGGTAAATCAGCACCGTGACGAGAACTCCCATGTCTTAGCAGTCACCGCGGGTGGCGCTCACTCTTCGCCATCGCACAAGGCGGGGAAGGGGCATTCTACCTTCACGTGGCGCTGCGTCCGCCCGCGCCGCCACGTCAGACTCACTCGATCGCCGCGCGTCAACGTCGGCAGCAGCTCCGACACGGTATCCGTCCGCTTCTCCGCGATACAGTGCGTCCAGCCGTAGCGCGACTCCCCACTCATCACAGCCAGGGAGCGCGGCGGCAGAAAGACTCCCGTCGGCGCCTCCACCTCGGCCGGCGAGTCCCACCGCGCGTAGTCCATCACGGTGTAGGAGCCGAGTGAAACGATAAAAATGGTGTCGTCAAAGGCGTTGTGCGCATCGACGTGCGTGGCGATCCCGCACGTGCCCATACCGCTGTAGTCGTAGTAGTTTACGGTCAGCTGGTCGCACGCGAACGTGCCGGGCTGAAAGGGATAGTCACCCACGATCTGCATGGAGTGGGTTGGGTCGTCGTTCTGAAGGCGAGCTCGCATCCAACCGTAAAACGACGGTCGCGCGTTGACGTTCTCGCCCTCTCGTGTGAGTTGGTTTGAGCCGTAAATGAAGCGGCGATTGAAGTGGGCGACGCGGCGACGCGACAGGTACTCCAGCTGCAACTGTTGACGGTCCGTGTAGAGCTCCTTCCATATGGCGGCCTCCTCGTCTTCTGTGAGAAAGTCGTGTACCAGGTACAGCCCAGGAATACCAGGTACTGCCTTGGAGACACACGTCCGTGGCCGCGAACATGCATAGGGTGCTTCCATATCATTATCACTACGTGTTGACTTCGCTTCTTCAGAACTGCGTGTAGCAGAAGTTGCAATGCATGTTTGCCTCAGTACACGCTCAATCCCTACAACCGGTTTCTGAAAAACGTGCTGCAGCATTGCCTGCACCAACGCCGCGTTGCACGGCAGCAAATACAGAAACCCACACCCTCTATTCGCAGATGATGAGGAGGCAGAGGTCAGGGTGGAAGTGGAGGTGGAGCCGCCTTTCCAGAGCTGCGCAGACGGCGGCAGTTGCAGGACAACGACACCCACGCACAAAGGCAGAGAGATGGCGTCACCGTTCGGAGTGCCAGAGCAACCCCCGATTTGTCGACCAGAAGAACCGCGGTCTGAAGTGTAAGTGGAATCGGTGTCAGCCTCACTCCCGGAGGCACGTATGAATGCCGCACAACGGCGCAACTCCATTGTGGGAACATACAAGGCAGACATATTCTTAGTGGTCACGGTTCCATTGGCCGCTTCAAGCTCCGTCGTCTTTGCTTCCTCATCAGCCGCAGTCAATACGCTTTTTTGTCCTTTCGGTGATAGCGCGAGACACCGTGAGCACAACACAAAAGGAAGCGTGGAACTGTACGATAGTATGGTTTCCGTGGGCAATGGCAAAGGTGGCTGCAGCAGGCAGTAATTCAAAAGCACCGCGCGGACGTCGTGTGGGGTGCAGCCGGCCAGGATACCCCCGTTCAACGCTACAAACCCACTAGCCGACGCCCACACCGGGCACACACAACGCGCGATACGGCATACCTCGTCATCGCCATCGCTGTTTACGTCCTCCTTCGCTCCAATACGAACTCCACTGACTTGGTCAGAGGGTGTCATAGTTCTGGTAGCGGCTACGACAGCACCGGTGTGTGCCGCGCGGGATGCCGACGCAAGGGTGAGCAAGAATCGAGTCAGCCATTTCCTGCACGAGATTTGTATTTTTTTGAGCTGTCGAGGTGGCAGCATGATGGGGGAAAGAGGCAGAGCCGATTCCGTGAAATCCGCCAGTGGTGGGCCTTTCGAGGACAGTGTCATTTTTCTTTTGTCACCTTATTACGTTGTGTAAAGAAATGCGGTCCGTAGAACCCTCCTTTCGATAATACTGATCCGGTAGTGTTGTGCTCCTCGTTTCTAGGCAATGATGCAGCGTGTCAAGTACTTCGCGTAGCAGTGTCTCCATTGCTTACCTGAGGAAGCAAAGAGTGAATGATCAACCAGCACGAACAAGTTTGTTGAGATCACTAAAAGAGTTAGGAAGTCGTAGGTAGAAGTTGATGATGCTCTTCAAGCAATACCACGGGCAGGAGTGCACGAAAAGCACACAAGACTTGTCTCTACTAATTAAAACAAAACCCGCAGGGAGGAAGCAGCTGCAACCGGCAGATTGTCTTCCTCCGCATGACACAAAAGCACCGCCGACGTTTCTAGTTGCTTCTTAACAGACTACAGTTGCGCGCACTCATCGACAGATAGCAACTTTGCTTTACAGAGAAAAAAACTCCAAGTTCCCCGTTCTTCTCTCCTAAAACTAAAATAGCGGGCAGGGAAATAAAGAACTAAGGCTGGCCTCGACAATTACAAACCTTAACAGTCACGTTCTCCAACAGACGTTACTTTCCGTCGATGATGCACTGTTATCATCTCTGCTCTTCTTTTGGTGTTTTAAGATCTGTGATGGATCTTCTGGCACGCCGGACAGAGGCAGATCTCGCAGTACCCGCAGTACCAGGCCCGCTGCTGTGACGTCGCCTCTTCTCTGCGCACAACAATGTCCTTACAATTGTAGCAGAAAGCAACACCTTCGGCCATTACGCTGGGGATGCGCTTCGCCAGCTCGTACGCGTTGGCGGCAAAGCGGCCACGCCGTTTGCAGTATGGGCAGTCCATGGGAATCAAGCTGGCTTGCTTCGACTCCTTGTAATAGTCCCTCTGGACCCGATGCTGACTAATGTAGTCCGCCATGTATTCTCCGCCCCTAAGACGTGGCTCAGTGTGTGTACAGTCGAGTGTCGGTGATTATACGCTCTGGTGTACTTCTTAAACTCAAATATAAAAAAATGAGTGAAGGTTCGCCCTTCTAAAGCGAACGTAAAGCCCTTTGCGGAGGAAGAAGAACGAGGAAGTGAAAGCGGAGCAGAGAGATGCAGTGGGGGTACCACCAAGGGGAAAAAACTCATACAACGACTGCGACGGAGAGACGAGCAAATCGAATGGTTTTTTCCTTCTTTTAAAAACAGGACCTGACACTTTCCTTTTTTTCTCTCAATTTGACCTCCCGTTGGCAACCCGGGATCGCGAGTACCAATCTGCTCAAGCACATCGGCGGAAGTTGTGTGCACCATGTTGCTCCTATTTTATTTTGGAAGGCTTAAACGCGGCGGCGTCTTCCTTGTCGCTCGTCGGCGCCCATTCGAGAATTCTCTGCTTACTACGGGGCGCAAAGAGCGCTCGCATTAATCGAGTTGCCAAGAACACATTTAAGCGCAGAATGAATTCAATGCAAAGAAACAATCCGCTAAACCACACCTAAGCTTCGCAAAGAAACCGCTCAGAAGACACACACACACATATATATATTGCACTTACAGGGCAACTTTCGCTTCTATTTGACACGGCACTTTCGCGTTGATGGGGCGACGTCGACGCTCTCCCCCTCGTCGGCCTCATCGTCTTCGCCACCGACATCCGCCGTGGCACTCGCGAACTCCCATGGACGCGCGCGCTTCCACCGACTTGCGAAGTATGCCTGTTGTTGTGCGGCCGCCTCTGCCGGAGAGTTGGCCGGGTAGAGCCAACCATCCGTCCCACCAGCCGGTATCTCTGCCCTCTCGCTCGCCTCGTCCACAGCGGACGGCAGGCGTGACGACAGTGCGTCCTCGGACTGCGTCGCTGTCGGGTCTGCGTGGCTGGCACTTCTCTCCCCCACCGCCTCTGTGGACGCCGGAAGCGCCGCGCTGGTAGCAATAACAGCAGCCGTGGCCCGCTCTTGGCGGTTCCGCACTTCCTTCAACGCCTTGCAGTCCGGGTTGAGGCGGATGGGCCGCAAATTCCAGTTGTGCACGCGCAGTAATCGCAGGAAACGTGTCATCTCACTGCACGCCGGCCACGGTGTACGGCTCGGTAGCACCGGCTTGTACTCCTTCATCCCTCCGAGGTGGGCGTCCTCGGTGGCAGTATGCGGCCGGCGCACCGCCAGCGCAGCTTCGCGGGCGGCCAGCATGTCATCCAGTGGTGGCAGGAGGTTCAAATCAGCGTCGACGATGTCAGCGGCGATGTCGCGGAAAGCGAAGTTCTCCGCCACGTCGTCGACAGCTCCAGCCCACGCCTCCTGCACCGTGGAGAGCCGCCTCTCCTTCAGCCCGCCGAGGGATCGGTCGTAGCCGTGGTAGGTGGACTGGGCAAGGTACAAGTACGGTCCGGGGGCAAGTGGAGTCGTGACTCGGCGCTCCGGGTTGAGGGCGTCTTCGAGAACGGACTCCCGCGCACCGCGGCAAACCGCTAGCAGCGACCCGACTATCTTGCGGATCATATTCAGCAAAAAAGATCCACCCTCAATTTGAAATAAGACAAAGGGTAGAACGGGCGGGCTCGCAAGGGGCGCAGGCGTCGCCTGAGTAGATGTACATATACCGCCCACAGCCGCACCACCAAGTTGCATGTTGGCCTGATATTCGAAGAGACTTGGCCCGTGTTGCTGAGGCGTTGCGCAAGGGAAGAAGAAGACGCGTGGAAAGAGCTCGCAGCGGTAGATGACGCGCAAGGCCTCATCCGTGTCTGGATGCACGACCTTCACGTTGACGCTGGAGCGGTTTGAGTCGACGTCGACCGAGAAATTGTGGTAGCGCCGCGAGCCGGTGAAGTAAGATGCGAGAATTCGATTACAAAATGCAATCCTCGCCTGCGTGTCTTGCGCCCACGATCGAGCAGGTGGCACCTCCGCGGGGGTGGAGGAGCCGATAGATGCGCCAGGCGACGAAGACGAGGAAGCAGAGGCGAGCGCGCCCATGCCGAGTTCTCCGACGTCCACATAAGGTACCCCATAGAGAGTGCGTTGAGAAGCCGTGATCCCCTGCGCCAGGGCCTGCAGCTCTGCAAAGCAGCCAGGGTAGTACTTCTCCAACGTCGCCCATGAGTCGCATGGTGGAAGCAATGCGTAGACAGGCAGCATGTAGCGGTACACCCGGCGGTTGCAGCAGTGCCGCGGAATGAAGTTGCCGGCCAGCAGCATCGCATGTGCTACTCGCACCGTGGCGGGGAGCCGCGCGTTTATCTGCGACCGTGCCCCATCCAGCCCACCAGCCTTCTCCACAGCGTCGCGGTGGAGGAAGATGGAAATCATGTTGCGAATTGCGTGGACACCGCGGTCGGTGCGGCAAGCGCGGGCAAAGTGGTGCTGATCTCCCTCAGGCCGCCCGCGCACCACGTCACGGATAAGTCCTGCATCCTTGAGGGCCTGCACCAAAACCCCTTCGACGGTGTGGCAAGTAGGGCTGTGCGCCTGCAGTTGCAGCCCGCGGAAGGCGGCGCCGCTGTAGGTGAGACAGAGTCCGATGTGTACATGGTCCTTAGGCGCCTTCGAGAGCGGCATAAGTCGCGGGTTGGGTCGCCGATTTGCGTGATTTCCTCTCATCGCTTGCGGGGAAAGGGGGAAGTAGCGGGAAGTCACAGCGCAAGAAAGCCAAGATAAAAGCGGTGGTATTATCCGGAGCCTAGCAACGATACGTTTCTTCTTTGTTGCTGTTATCTACACAGTTAAGGGGGAGGGGGTTTTTCCTTACAGAGAAAGAAGGCACACAAAGCTCTTAGAGTAATGGTGAAGCAGAAAAAGAGGGAAGAAAGGGGCAGCTAAGCGAGGGATGCGATCACCAATGCGGCACGGTCATGGGGTACAAAACTTAAAAGCATCAGCGTAAATTGAGAGAAAGAATCGGGCTGCGTTTTAGTCCTGATGTTTTCACCGCTTGCAAACATCTTTACAGACTTTTTCCTAAAGCGAAGCAGTTCTTACAGAGCACTTCAACCTACTCTTTTTGGCTGCACAAGTCCACGTGTTTTCCTTTTCCTCTTGTTTGGTGTTTTAAAACGCTTATAAATAGTAGTATAAGCAGCTGGCGTGTGACGCACAAAACAGTTGCCCGTTGTGAAAAGAGGGAGAGACAGACAGACAGAGCCAAAACAAGAACTTTTTCAACGCAGCAAACAGCCATCTCTTTCGCCTTTCTGGCGGGCGTATGTGTGAGAAATGCCGCTCTCTCTTCGTTTTCCCTTTTCATCCGGCACACCCGTTTTTTTTTTTTTCACCACACCAACCCCGACTCACGTGCAGCGGCGAACCGCAGGCATCCGCAAATACAGACACACACACAAAAAAAAAAAATAAAAGGACAGCTGTTAAAATAAGAGAAAGTCGGCGTGTTTCGACGGTACTAACGAAAGATCGAAAGGGAAAGGGGGCAGAAGAAAGCCTCGCAGCAGGTTGCTACGGTAATGAGACAGCATCATTACTGCACTCTCTTGTTTGTTTCTTTTCCTACTTCCTCTCGAGTCATCGCAACACCGACCAACGGGCCCCCCTCACACGTTACCCTGCTCTGTCGCCCTCTCCACCTGCCGCATGATGGCGTCGATTACGGATGTGACGGCCTCCACTGTCTGCGACGGCTCCCCCGTAACGAAGACGCGTCCTTGGTCCTCGGCGAGAGACAGGTTCGGGTCGATCGGAATCGCACCAAGAAACGCCACCTCGTACATCTCCGCGAGCTTCTGCCCGCCGCCGCGCGAGAAGATGTCGGTGCAATGTGCGCAGTACGGGCAGACAAAGCCGGACATGTTCTCCACAATGCCCAGACACCGCAAATCGAGCTTGTGGCAGAAGGACAGCTCCTTCTTTACGTCGTCGGTCGAAACGTCCTGGGGGGTCGTGACGACAACAGCACCGGCGGGGTTGAAGGCGCGCAACACCTCGCAGAGGGTGAGATGCTCGTCGCTCGTACCTGGCGGGGTGTCGATGATTAAGTAGTCCAGAGGACCCCAGTTAACATCCGCGACAAACTGTTTGATCATCACGTCCTTCTTTGGTCCGCGCCACACGACGGCATCCTTGTCGCTAGGGAGTAAATAGGCGATGGACATAACTTTCAAGTCGGCAGACTCGGCCGCTGCCTCGCTATTGTCACTGCTGTTGCGACCGACGTTACCCTCCGCTGTCGTCGCGGAAGTCAACGACACAGGCACCCATCCCAATTCGCTGCGGTAAACGTCGCGCCCCTCAAGTCCGCAGATCTTTGGCACGCTAGGGCCGCAAATGTCAACGTCGAGGAGACCCACACGCTTGTGGTAAACTTGCGACAAGGCGAGCGCGAGCTGGCAGGCCACGGTTGACTTGCCAACCCCGCCCTTCCCGCTGAGGATGAGGATGATGTGTTGCACCCGCTCCAGGCCGGACGTAGCAGTGGAAGTGGTTGTCATAGACATGGATGAGCAAGCGATAATAATTGATGTACCAATAATAGAAGAAAGGAGGGGTAAAGTGCGGTACACTCTCGATCAAAATGAAAAAAAAAAACGACGTTGCTGCAGTTGTTGTTAGCCCCAAGAAAAACGTAATCACGTATGTGAAAATAACAAATGCATGTGAGGTTGCCAAACACTGGAAGAAAGCGCCGTGACAGTTGAACGGTGGGAGGTGGCACGAAAAAAGGAAATACTCCATTCGAATTCGATTTATAAGCACAGAGAAGTAGGTGACGCAATGCGAGAGTAACCGCAGGAAAGTGCCTCCCGTCAGCACGCGGCGTGCGTTTATGCTAGCAAACGTTTCAGGTCAGTATTTCACAAAAAGATATGAAAAAGCGATGGCGGCCAAGAGAAATTTCCTTCCCTAGTGGCGCCTGTGGGTGTGGGTGGATGTCTTCGGCATTAGAAACCCAAGCAACCAAAAAACGATTTAAAAAAAAAAACGCTGGTGTTTTTCTTTTGTTTTTTGGCCTCTTCGTTGTATCGTTCGTAGACCGTTACACGTTTATTTTACCGAAAGCACCGGTCCAAATACAATCCACTAACCACCTCACAGTCATCCCGCTCTTGTCTCCATCGTCAAGTCAATGCGCCCACTTGGTTCTGTTCTTTTTATCTCTTCTTGATCGATTGTCGTTGCCTCTAGAATGGGGGTTTACGTCTTGTCTCTGCATCCTCCTCCTCCGCGAGGCGCTGTACCGCCGACAACGCCTCCTGAAGCTGCCGCCACGCCTCGGTCGGGTGGGTGAGATCAACCACATAGTGCTCCACCGTCGTCGCGTCATCGCAGCCAATCGATGCGCGCAGGCGGTCTTCATCACGCCTCATCTTACCCCGCACACCGTCCATCAGCGCTGCCAGGCTACCGTACCCGCACACGTACATGGCCGCTGCGACGGTGGCTGCAAAGCCTACCACAGCGTACACGGTGCCCCACAGCAGTGCACTGTAGGCCAGCAATAAGTGCTGCCGCCGTGATGGTTGACTTTCTGCTGTTGCCGCCCGCGGCGCTCCACCTTCCTGTGGTGGCCCAAAGAGGAGATCCTCCACCGGATCCGTCGTTTGCTGGAAAATGCTCGCCGTCGGCAGTTGGCTGCTACCTGCGGTGCTGTCCGTCCCAGCGTGGATGTACCGCTGCTCCAACACACGCGCGTCCGGCAGCTGCGACCGCAACTCGTGCAGCGTTGGAATCATCCTGCCAACCTCCTTCGCGCTTGGCACGTTGGACTCATTCACCTGCGCAGGGGACAGTTTAAAGTTTGTGGCGCTGCGAAACGAGCTGTGCACCGGCGAAGAACACGGCGTCGGTGGCGCCTCAGTGGTAGGCACCACTTCTGCGGGCGACGTTGATGACGACTGTGGCGGCGGCGACGGCGTGGAAACGTGACGGGCAGTAAAGGTCCCTGCAGCGAAGTCACAGCCGTGTAGTGCGCCACTGTGCGTGGATGCCGGGTGCGTAAAACCGCGTCGCAGCAACGAGTTCGTTGCGTACATGGGAGAGCAGAAGTACGGCATTTACATTTCTAAGAAAGAACTACAAGAGTTCAAAATGAAAAAATGATTGGTTTGTGAAATAACGGACTTTCAGGTGGATAGTTCTCTGTAGCCTTCAAGGAGGGAAACGGGTAGGGAAAAAGATGAGGGAAAAAACACCAGTGACATCCCTACAACTTGTCGACACTAGCCTTGGCCTTACACGCAACCGACAAACGTATCAGCTTTGGGCAATCTAGCAGTAATTAAAAGTCAGAAAGGGGCTTTGTGTTCCGCACCAGCCGTGATACTCTTCCCTTGCCTTCTCTCTTGTTGTTTCAGGGTAGCTGCGATATCAGGGACACTTCCATTCAGCACAACGGCAAGTGACGCAAAAGCGCAGGTGATACGCGTCACCCGCCAGAAAACACCACAGAATAGAAAACAATGTGGGCGCGTGTCTGTCGGAGAGGATTAACGCTCAACGATTCACTTCAGAGCAGCGCACAAAGAGCACGCAGCAGCAATTAGGTATAACCTTGTCGCACACCACCACACGGGAAAAAAGAAGACGAAAGCTACGGAGGAAACATGGAAACAAAGAAATTGCGACTAGAGCACAACTAACGGAAACATCAGCACTAACAAACATTACCACCTTGCGCAGGTGCTGGTGAGAGTAAAAGCACTACAACACGCAGAGTTAACAACGTAGACTGGCTGGTAAAGCGCTGACTTAATAATAAAAATGAATTCGTGTAACGCCTCTACTGCTCATTTCCTTACTATTACACGGGAAGGGGTCGCAATGCACAGAACCGTTTTTGTTGTTGTTTTTGTCGTTGTCCGTTGCTGACTTGCGGACACCGAAAGGGGAGCCCAGTCATCTTTTTGTTGAAGGGAGTTGAAAATAAAAAAGAGAAAGCGTTTCATCTGAGAAGCCGCTCACTAAGAGTAGCTGATTTCACCCACGTCCCAACTGCGTGGCACATTACCTTTTGCTTTCAAAAGGCACGACGCAAAAGCCCTCCCACCCGCTGGAGAAAGGTGAAGACAGTCATCAAACATGCTTGCCTCAGCCGCAACCCCAAAAGTGCCGTTTTCGAGCAGCGGCGCACTGCCACTTAAAACATCGACGTAGCAGTCGTAGTACTGTGGCGCGGCAGCCAAAACAGTTGAAAACAATTGGCCATTTTTCAACTGCTCTATCGCTGCCAAGGATGTCACGTAGACGGCGACTTTGTTGTATTCGTCGTACTTGCTGCACCCCTGCAAACACAGGGTCGCGTGTGATTCATTCCTTGAAGCGTTGCAGAAAGCAACAGAAGTAGACAAGTCCCTGACAACTTTGGGCACTGCATCTGCAGCAGTCAAGTTTTGGAGTGGTGGCGGTGCCTCCGTCAACCTGAAAAAAGGTGTGCGAAACCCATTTTTTTCCGACGACCAGTCAATTTTATCAAACTGTCGAGAAGGATACGCTACGTACAGATAAGCATGGTGCACACCCGTTAAGTACTTTAAAAAGTGCTTGTTGGTAGCGATGTAGCGATTCACCGCCCCGCTAATAAGCGGGTAGGCTTCCTTAGTGCTCCCTTGAGCGAGCTCGGGAGACTCCCACAACACTCGAACGCTGGCAAGGGGGGACACGAGCGTGTAAACGACAATGTTGAGGGAGTCGCATGCAGAATCGGCCGCAGTGCTCGTCTTGCGCCGCGATACCGCTGCATGCAAAGCGTGATAAAGATTCGGAAAGTGCTTTTTCAGCTGTGTTGGGTCGTCCAGTTTACTGGTGGGTAGCACTGCCTCTATTGCCTCGTCCCAATCGTTATGGCGCGCCGCTTGACCGACCTGGTGTAGCGGAGTCCGAATGATATCATTTGTAACCGTGTACTGTGTCGTGTTGCGTGGGCACTTACGTAATGCTCTCAGGGAACTGGAGAGCATATAGTACTGGTTCACCATCTCCACATCACGAAGTAAATACGATGCGCCCCCCGGTCCGGTTAAGGGGTTAAACCACAAGCTCTCGAATTCGCTTTTTTTGATGCGCTGGCGCAGCTCATCAACCATGTAGTCGCTGACACTGTCGCCCCGCACTGAAACGAGTGACGGACCTAGCTCCACAAATGCAAGCAAAACCTCCGACGTTCCCTTAAACCTGCATGTTTGTTTGACTCTAATGGGGGAATGACCAACTAGTTGTTCCCGGCACGGGTAAGAAGCACAATGATATGGCGCCCTACCAGAACAGAAACGAAGCCGGCCATTTTTGTTGCATTGAAACTGATCCGCGGCGATGCAGAGGAAAAACACCACGATCATGAGCAGCGCCACTACACGTGTGGTGAGCAGAGGTGCTTCGTTGATGGCCATTCTCGCCTCCCCGCCGTAAAGCACAAATGGTTCGGCTGCCCGTGGGTATGTGTTGCTGTTTGTGTGCCAAGTCTCGCTTCTGCCGTCGAGGGCAATAAAGATGACTACCGGCTTGTCCGATGATAGTCCCTGCTGTTCTCCTGGGTAAATGCAATTGTTCAGCTCAAAAGTAGCCTGGGGTTTCGATGGAGCACTTCGAACCGCCCCCCCCCCCTTACGACTGTCCGAGATGGAAAACGCTAATAATAACAATAACAATAAGAGTGACTCAAAGATAACAGAAGGATTTGAAAAAAGAAAAAACGGAGGAAAAGAACAACTGTACTTCCCCCCCCTCCTCTTACGCCCAAGAGAATACGTGTGAAGATGCAGATGCAGGAAAGGACAGTCCTTTTTTTTTCCTGTTTGTCCGCAACGATGCCGCACTTGAATTGAACTGCAGTGTTGTGTGTGAGACCTTTTTCTCGTCGGTATTGTTGTTCTTCAAACCAACACAACACGAATAGACAATGTTAAAAAAAAAACAAAGAGCAAAAGTCTACCAGCAGGAAAAGGGCGTTGTAACACAACCTCTCATGGTAGCGGCAAAGCAAAAGAGAGTCCAGGATTGTCAGGGCATAGCAGTTTTGTGAAGGCAACCGACGCAAGTAGCACGCTGTCCCGAGAAAACAGAGCTGAGAACTCGAAACAGAACAAGAGGCTCGTCGCCGTAGAGTGCAGTCAAAGAACCAGAGTTTAACGAGAGACTAGTAAACCCAAAACAAAAAAAACGCTCCGTGCAACTGTTGCAGCGTAAAGTCGCGGTGGCGTCAACGCCCGTACCAACGTCAATTACGTCACCCAAGAAAGAAAAAGATGGTAGAGCCTCAGTGTACTTCAACACAAAGAAAGACAACTGTGTGCAATAAAAGTTCAACCTTAGAGAGGAGTTCGGCACGTACGACAGTAGCGCATAGGCGCACGAATGGAAAAACGAGGCATCAACAAAAAAGAGGCACAGAAAAGAAAAAGAGAATGGTGGGTTCGTGCTTGCGACTGTAGAAGCTCAAAGCAATGCAAGGCTCTTTTCAGGTGAGAGGGTCAAGTGCCCCAGCACACCGATCTACACCACCAGAAAAGAAAGCTCTCTTTTTTTTTCTGCTCGACCTTAGTGGTGGCGGAAAGCTCACATCTGCGACTGGCGAGACGCATCCAGTTGCCCCCATAAAAAAAAGGTGACGGGCTAATATACACTTTTTTTTCTTTTTTGCCGCGCGTAAAAGCTACACACAAGCGATAGAAACTCCGCTGGTCAGCAAGAATCGCCGGAGACCATCGACCGCAACCTCGGATTTGTGTTTTTCAGCGCAATCTACGGAAGCAGAGTGTTTTTAACGGCCTTGATTGTCCTCTTTCGGTGGCCAAATCTATCCTATTTCTCGCTACCTTATCCTCTCGCACTTTTTCTTAGTACTTGCTCTTGCCTTTTCAGCACATGCTACTACCTGACTCGGTCAACAGAGGAAGTGGAAAAGTTGAATAAAGGAAGTACTTTAAAAATACAGAGAGAAACGAAAAACCGAAGTTGGTCATCGCAGTGACAAGAACGCGCACAGACACAAACAGGTTTTCTCCCTTTGCTCTCACTACCTGGAACACTTAAAAAAGAAGAGCTATCGGTCACGCCGAACCTTTGCTAATGGTATCCCTGACCCACTTCAAGACTACTGTCAATGCAATTGCCCTCCTTTTCTGCGCCAATAAACAAGAGTAGATGGCAGGAGGAGCTCGTTGACTGCGCCTTTGCAAACCATCCCAAAGAGGTTGTACAAAAGCCTGGTACAGTGGCATAGACTACCTTTACATATCCAATTCAGGTGAGGGAAAAAAAAAGCTAGATGGGCTCTGGAGGTCAAAAAAAAAAATATATATATTTAAGGGTTGGGCGAGCATGAGAGGTCCCCTATTTACAAAGGAAAAGAAAAGGTGTTGTTCTAATGTGCCAAACACACTCTCCAGATGAATTACCGTGCGTGACAGTTGTGTTCTGCTGTCGTCCTTAAGTGCGGTGAAAACGAGGGTTTTTCCTTCACGACCGTCCTTCGGAAACAGCGTTTCGTATTCTCTGCCGTCAAATGCCCACGGAGTGGCTCCTATTTGCTTTTCCGTGTATGCGAGAAACTATCGAGGTGCGCACATCTTTTGTTTCCCTTTTGCCTCTTTTACGCCTATTCCACCGTGAGGCAACAGGAAACACAAGGAAAGTAGTCCCTTCACCTCACCTCTCAACCACAGGACGGGCGCGTCAGCGCATGAAACCCAATGGCAGCGTAGTGATCGAGAGAGAAGAAACATTCTTTTTCCCTATCACCGGTACCGCGCTGTTAATGTTGCCTCTTCTCGTTCTTTTCTGGGGCGCTACTTCTGGAAAGAAAAAAACGATAAGCACAACAGTGTAGCGCGTTTCACTGTCGTCTTGCACCTTCGCTCTCCCGGGCGCGTTCCCGCGCAAAGCAGAGCTGGTTCTCGATCCAAGTGTGTATGTTCGCCTTTTCCCACCTGTGGGTGCAACGCAAAAGAGGTAAAAACGTATTGAGACCGAGAAGAGCCTCTTTTCCACACACTCTACGAGAAGAGCATCAGGAAGGCGAGCATAAGGGCGAACAGACCAATAGCCTCCGTCAGAGCGAAGCCCAAAATGGCGTAGTTGAAAAGCATCTTCGTCAGGTTCGGCTGACGAGCGCAGGCGATCAACAGGGAACCAAAGATCGTGCCAATGCCCATACCCACACCAGCGAGAGCGATGGCGGCGAGGCCGGTGCCGACGTAGTGCAGGCCCTGGACTGAGATGGCCACGGTGGAAGCTTTGCGGGGGCACACAACCAGCGCGCTGGAGGCGGCGGCCGCGCGGCGGGCGGCGGGCTGAGCGAGGGCACGGCGCATCATCTTCGCGTTTTCGAACAGGGTTATTACCAAGATTGTGTTTTTATTTTTTATTCGTTAATGGGAGGTCGAAAAGGGCAGCACGGCTGAAAGCGGACGATACTTCCGGCGAAATGTATTTGTTTCTTACTGTCAGAACGAGAGGGAAAACAATTAGAGTGAGTCAGCTTGTGAAAGAGAACACAGTGGCAGGCTTCAAAAGATCTAGAACGAATTGCAAACATGTGCCTTCGCTTGGCACAAAGGTCCCGTTCTACAATTTCCGTGAAAACTGAAAAGTGCGCTACTCAGCCAAAAAAGCTTCGCACCGAAGGCAACGTAAGGATTGACTGCTGTTTGCCCCTGATCCGTTTTTATAAAGAGCCAAGTCGACACCAGCGCTCGAATACACAGTTTTCCTTTTTGTTACGGCGCACTCGCTTATCAATTGTGTAGTTTAGGAAATCACCAACGAGTTGTAGACTTTAATTACGAGGCACCTTGCGTTTCTGTGAAAAGGATCGAAAACAGCGTTGAGGATTACAAGACAGCGAAGCCACGGCCTTTACCACCTGGAAAGCGTTGCTCCACTCTCCCCTCTCTCGTTCTCTCCCTTCTCGTTGTGCACTGACTCCGCTACTCCGTTCACGACAGTAACACTGCAAACGTGCTCATCACGCGTGATATGTGCGGCGAAGTTGCAGGCACGTTTTCGTCTCCCAGCCACTCCAGTAGCATCTCCTGTGGCGAGCGGATCTCCTCGACCTCGTCTCCCGCCCAACACGCACTCTGCGCGGTACCACTGCCACCTACAATACCGCCCGCCGCGCTCGACACCGCCGCGGCCGCCACAACGCCCTCCACTGCGCGCTGCACCATCTCCCGATCCTCCGTGCTGATGGACTGCGGCGCGACCTCGACACACGTGTGCAGGAGAGACGCCAAGGCACGGTTGACCAACGCACTCGGAGATACGTCCAGCAGCAGCACCAGCGGCTCCAGCACGGCAGACATACTCGGCTGCGGTCCGCCGCCCCCACAGGCAGCGACGGCGGTGTGCAACTCCGCCAGAAGCCCGTGCAGATCCCCGGCGGACGCGGCGGAGGCCACACTGAGTGCCAGCGCCACCGCTAACGGCACGGTGTGCGTATCCGCCTGGACGTCGGCGGAGGTGAGCAGAGCGTGCACGGCGTGCCGCGACAGCGCGACGCGCAGGGGTCCGGCACTCATGCGGGCGACCGTTGTCAGCGCCGCCGTTACGGCACCGCAGAGTTCCGCCGAGGGGCTGTCACGCACAATAGCCACCCATGCATCTACGTCTGCCGGCGCTACGATGTCATCCACAGCCTCTTGCCGCAGCAGCAGCAAACTGTAGAGGCTGCGGAACACAAGGGGCAAGAAGCTGAAGTCGCGGTGGGTGTGCTGCAAAACGGCGGGCAGTGCCTGCGCTGCCGCCGCTGCTGCAAAGGTGCACGAAGACTGCACCATGGTCAACAGGAGCTCCCATGCGTTGTCCTCTGCCCACGGAGTAGCGGCGCAGGTTGGCGCGATGCACGGCTGCACAATGGAGGGGAAGAGGGACCAAAGAACGGTGTCGTTGCGACACTGTCGCACACTGCTGCCGATGCACTCGAGCAACATACTCAGCGAGCTAACAGCGTCATCTGCCTCCTCGTCCTCTGCCATGTCGTCCACGCCGACACTGCAGCTGGTCGCGGCAGCGCTCGCCTTGGCGGCCTGCACCTCATAGGAGTGAATGATGGCTTGAGCCGGCGGCGCGAAAAGCTGGAGCAGCACCTCCCCACGCGCCTGCATTACCCCCTTCTCTATCAACACATGCACGAGACCGGCAAGCTCCTTGATGGTGGTGGGACTGTGCACGGCGGTGAGCAGCAGCTCCACCGTCTGTAACAGAGTCGTCACCAGTGTAGCAGTCACGTCGGAGCGTGCAAAGGTGTTGTCGGAGATGAAGTTCTCCATCGCCTTGAGCGACACAAGTACCAACACCAGGTTGCGCGTCTGTAAGGCGTGCTCAAGCACCGCCTCCAGTGCCGCCAGCACGGTGTGGCGGTCGCGTGTGTCGGTGACGGACTCGCACCACATGCCGACCAGCCACACCACCCGCCGTGCGATGAAGGGGGAGGTCTGGGCGAGGGTGTTGGGCTGCAGCAGCGGCAGCAGCCGCGCACGCAGGAAGTCGAGGTAGGCGGTCTTGTCATCGGCAGCCATCGTGTAATAGCCGATGCCAATGGCATGCAGGGCGGCGGTGATGGCTGCCGGCTCGCCCGCTTGCAGGAGGTTGTGTACCACCTCCCAAGCGGCCGCGAGAGCCGCCGCTGCGCACTGCGTCGACCCCGTGAAGGCAAGAAAGACTTGCTCAGCGCAGCTCATGGGTGACGCCGCGTCATCCATGTCGACATCTAGCTCCGCCGCCACTCGCTCCGGCTCGTGCACCCACGCCGCCAACGCCTCGGCCGTCGTCGAGTCAGCGAGAAAAGCGGAGATGACGTGCTGCAGAAAAGGCGAGAAGAACACCGGCGACGCGGCGAAGCGATGCAAGCAGTGTGCGATGAACGAGTCGCCGTCCTCGGCGCTCAGAAGAGTAGTGAAAAGGCGCAGCGCGCGACAAACCGCCTTCTCCGAAACCACCGTCTCCACCGGGCTGCACACTACGGCGACTAGCAGCGCAAAGAGCGACTGCTGCGATGTCGCAGGCAGTGACGATGACGACGACGGCGGCGCAGCGGAGGCGGAGGACAGGGTACCTGCTGCTGTTGCTGCCGTTGAGTCAACACCACCACCGCTGCTGCTGTTGCCGCTGTTGCCGTCCGCACCGTAATCAAAAGCGCTAGTATCCACAAAAAAGAAATCCGCACCGAGTTCCTGCAGTCTGCTGGGGAAGTAAACCACCGTCGCCTCTAAAATCTTCAGCGCGTACTCCAGCAGACGCAGACGTCGTACCGCTTCAGTCGAGCTCATGTCGCCGTCGGCGCTGCCACCAAGGCCTTCGGTCAGTCGCCACGTCGTGCGCAGCAGAAACGTGCTGAAGGAGGCGTCGAAGACGGCGCGGCCGAAGGTGCGCAAACTGCATTTCAGAAGATATAGACACACGTCGTAGTGCGCCAGCATCGCCGTCGCGTCGGGCAGTAGCGCAAACACGCACGAAAGCGGCGCCACCATGGCACGGCACACGTCCTCGAAAATGTGCCCTACCCGGCAGCCCTGTATCTCCTTCAAGAGCAAGTGCACGGAAAGAAGGAGGCAGAACACGCGGTCGTACGCCTGCACGTGCGCGGCACTCGTCAGCTCCGCCACGTAGTGGGCGACGACGTAGTCAACGACCGGAGGCAGCCCACCAACCTGCGCCTTGCGAGACCCGCGGCGGGCCATGACGGCAACGATGAGGCCCACCTTCCGCGCCAACAGTACTGACGGAAAGGGCTGTGATATTACGAGCTGCACGTACAGGGCGGTGTACCGCTCCTGCAGCGCCGGTGGTACCCCATTGTGCCACGACTCTTCGAGAAAGGCGAGGACGAGAGTGCATAGGAAGAAGCGCAGTTCGGACTGTAGCTGGGCCGAAGCAATGCCGTCGTAGGTGTGCCGCAGAAACGCGTCCGGCTGCTCAGACTGTAGTTGGCGCAGCTGTGCAGCAGCGGCCCTGCGGGCATTGTTGTCTGTCGAACTCCGCAAGACCTCGAATAATGCGTCCATAAGAAAAGGAGTGCGTTTCTCCCCTTAACTATGCGTGCAACTGCTTATGATAATCTACACTCTCAGCCAAGCTGAAGCAGAAAAATGTGTTGTACGTGGTGAGAATAAAAGAGATGGTTACAAGCACTGCTGAGGCTTAGAAAAAACAAAAGAGGGATCGGAAGCGTGTGTGTGTATCAATATGCAACCATCGTCCGACCACGGTTGCCGCGCATGTATTCTACGGTTTCAAGATGAAACCGCCTCGTCACATTATGAGTAAAAAAACTCGTACGTGTGTGTACGTGTGTGCATTTTCCGTTGAAACCCGTCACCTTTTCATCCCGAAAGGAGTTTTTCATGCATCAATTTCATCTTTTAGGTTGCTCTCAAGTACCTCCACTAAAAGCAGATACGGGCTAAAACAAGTTCCCCATGGCATTATCGACTTCTTGAGTCAGGCGCAGCATCATCTCTTGATTCTGCACATCCAGCGGCACAAAACCAACCATGTTGTAACCATCCACGACGTCCATCAACAGCCGAGTGTAGCGGTAGATACGCCCGCCATCCTTTTCCAAGTTCAACTGAGCCAGCTGTGCGTCCTCTTCTCGCTCCGCAGGCGTGAGGTGTGGCACTGGGTAGGCACTCGTGACAAAGTGCGTCGCCATGCGGTGCTCGTTGCGTCGCCGTTGCAGCTGCCGTCTCCACAGACGGTCAAAGTTGTCAGTAAGCAGCACTGAGGCGTTAAGAAACGTTTCGCCGTCGTCGCCGGTGTCCTCGAGTGTGTCAGCAGGAATGGTGTCCCACTTGCTCAGCACGTTGACGTGCGGCAACTCGTGGTCGATCATTGTCGTCAGTGACAGCACGCATGACGAAACGTAGGTGGGGAGGTCACGCGTGGCGATCCCCGCATCGACTAAGTGCACGGTGCACAAGCTGCACTGAAGATGTTTTTCCAAGGCCCGCGTGATGACCGGCATGACCTGCGCACCAATGTAGAACTCCACCTGCCCGGGACAGTCAATTAAAAGGTAAGGCGCACGAAGGGTCCGCGCCGAAGCAGCGCCACAACTGGCGGAGTGGCCATGCTGAGCTGGCGACGGTCCTGCGGTCGCCGTCAAGTCCATCTCTGTTGCCAAAACTTCTTGCACTCGACGCTCCACCGCCTCCTCGACCTTTGCTAAAATCCAGTCCACGTTAGCCTGCATAACAGCGCCGCAAAAGAGGTAGGTGCCGTTTGGGCCCAGTTGCTCATCCCGCATGACACGTCCATGGTCGACGAGTTCGCGGATGTCCACGTCGCAGGGGTAAGGGAAGACGTCTTCATTCGCCGGATCCAAGTTGAGCACCACTACCGGACGCGTCGGGTCGTAGACACTAAGGAACTGGCGTTTGCCCTCGCAGTAGGTGGTTTTCCCGCTGCCGGGTGGACCACAAATGAGTTCCCCAAACATGCCCTCTGTGCAGTAAAGTGAAGTGAAACAATGGATGTTGCTGCGTTTTTTTTTCTCTGTGTGTGTGTGCGTGTGTATGTTCGTATCCGCCCCTCTTAGCTTGTCAATGGCAGAGAAGTAACAGCCTAGCGTCACTCAATAAAAAAAAAAAAAATGTTGTACCTTGACAAGGGATACCCAATGTACCGAAAGAAGAGAATCAAAAAGAGAGCGGTGGGGTGCAGGAAGTCTGCAGCATCTTTGAGCTGTTGTTCGAAAACCCGCAACTCTCTCGTGAAGCTTTTCCCTACGCTGGTAGAAATGGCGCTTTCTCTTGTGCCTTTTTCACCCTCTGCAGCAACTCTTTCGTTTCCATTTCCCTCCTTCACGTTTGTCGTTCACTGGGCGAATTCAGTTGGTGGGCCAAGGAGGCGTTTGTTTGGTAAAACCAACTGCTCGGGGACGGATCCATCCAATAAATGTAAGGCAAGCGACGAGCAAAACGGCTTTTTTTTCCCTTTGTGAGGCGACGTAGTTGTTGGCTTGCGTCGCTGCTTACACGAGAAGAACACCCAGACTCAGCTTTGATTAGGGGTACGTGAAAAGCTTCTGGTTCTTTGTTATTGTTGTTAATGCACAGTCTTAGGAAGAAAACGTTCTTCTTCGAAGACTGAATGGTTACACGCATAAGTAAAACGAGAGTGAATGGTATATTCTGCACACGCGGTGTACACGTGTTGACAGCTTCATGTCCCAACTGTGTTCATCGTCTCTCTCTGTTTCGCTTCCTTCCGTTGCAGAGGATATGGAGTGCCCTTCTCGGGAAAGGAAAGGGAAAGGGAAAGGGAAAGGGATAGAAGTCGGTTTGGGCCGGCATAAAAGAAATAAAAAGAAAACTGCTTCGTCAAACGAAAGCCCTCCTCAGAGGACGCCGCCCATGTAGAGGTTCGTTGCTTGGTCCCACATGTTCTGCGGGAGGTGTGAGCAGTGCGCCGCCGCACGTGCTACGTCGCGCCACTCTCGCACCCCGGGCAGCGCCTTCATGAAGTACTGAAGAACTTGCTGCTCCATAGCGGTTGCAGGCGTTTTCACGTCCAGCAACGGCGCCAGCGCCTCCGCTGCCTTTTGAAAATGTGGCACGACGCGGGTGGCGAAGAGGGTCGCAGCCCTTGCACAGTTTGTTCCGGGCCGAATTGGGTTCACAATGAACAACTCGTTCGCCGGGGCTTTTGCGAACGTTTTTTGCTGAACGTAGTCGATCCCCTGCCGTTTGAAGTCGAACTCCGTCCCGTAGTACTGCAAGAAGCCGACCAAGAGAACGGCGATGCTGTGGCGTAGCTCGGGTGCGTAGCGGGACGGCACGCAGTGTTTCAAGTACCACAGCACAAGCAACGAAATCGGAAACGATCCAAGGCCGCCAATACTGGGGTCGTCCAGGCCACAGTGGTTCACCAGCGCCTTAATGAGGACGATGAGGGGCCGAGCCAGCTCATTGCCCGCCTCACAGAAGAGTTCACACAGGTAGTTGGACGACACGCATCCGTCCTTTTCGAAGGAGAGATCGACCTTCACGTTTTCGCCACGGTGTCTACACTTGACGATTGGCACCCTGGCGTGGGCAATGCAGGTGACACCGGTGAATCCGGGGTGGCGACGCATACGGTCGGCCGCGGTACGAATGCCCGTCGATAGCGCCGCCCGCGCCGCTCGCTGCGGCAGCGAATTCGTCGCCGCAGAGGCGATGTTGAGTAGTGCATTTGAGAACCCCACAGACATGGTCGCGGCGACGGTGGGATCGCTGCTGCGCATCATGACGCAGTCCACGTCGCTCGCCGGAATGGCAAGACCGGTGCAAAGACTCCCGTAGATTTGGATGTCTAGCCCAGTTCGCCGGAGGCTCTGGCGCACCTCATCAATGACGCGCAGCTTGCTGTCACGGTCATCTGAAGTGGGAGAGAGGGCGTAGAGCAGCTCAATTAGCTTCGCATCGAGCGGGAGGACGCACATGGCGACGGACGTGGCGGGCAGCAGCGACTGTACCGTCGCAGCACTAAAGGAGGACGCAGTTGCGGCGGTGGCAGTGCTATGTACACTTCTGTTGATGTTGCTGTTGTTATCCGTGCGTGTTCGCCGCGATACGCGGTCGGTGAATCCGTGGTGGCGATGAATGCGGCCGTCGGGTTCATCGCTTCCTTCCTCCTCCCCTCGCTCCCCGTCGCGGGGACGCCGACGGGGCCGATCCGTCGAGCTACCGTGGTGACTAGAAGCACTACCATTGCTAGCGTTATGCTGGTGACAGCTGTCTTGGGTGCGCAATAGAGGTGGCGAACCGGTACGGTGGGAAGAGTTCGTGCGCTTGTGCGACTCATGTGGTCCCGAAGAGTTTTGGTACGATGCCTGAAGAACCGCGGAACGCTGTGATGGATACATGGACTCTGCATTGCCGGATGCAGCTGTTGTTATCTCCGCGTCCCGATCACCCCAAGGACGATGCCTGCGGCGCACCTTGTGACTGCTGTGATTAGAGGGAACGCTCGCCAGCGGTGAAGATTCACTGTTGCCGCTCATGTAACGTTGTGAGTACAGCGAGCTGTGGTGCTGGTGGGTAATGGAGAGCTCGACTGCGCGGTGCAGGGACTCGCGCTGGGCGGGATTCATGGACAACTCTCGAGAGTCCAGCTAGAGTGCAACTTATTTCTTATAATGGTACTGATCTATCCGACCCCCTTGTTTTCAGTACCCTCCCAAATATTACTTGCTCTTACTGTTTGTAGGCTACCCAGGGGTGTACACTAGAAACCAGAGAATGAGTGGCAACTGTGTCAAATGCGGCAAGTGAAAGCAAAGTCTGAACCCGTTGTTGTTGTTGGGGGGAGGATCCTTCTTCCTTTTGACGAGAGGCAAACGAGATGTGCTAGCGGTGCGCTGCTTCGGCAAGGAAATGCGTAATATCGCTTGATAAGAAAAACGGCGAGGGAAATAAAGGCAGAAACTACCACTATCGGACAACAACACTAACCGCCGCCAGGCGCTGCTGCCGCATCTCACAAAAGCAATGAAACCACAAAACAACAAAAGAAACAAGAAGAAACTTCGAAGGCAATCGAAGTGAGCGTACTTTGACGGCCACTGTGTAAAAATATACCTCTGCCACTCTTCACAGTTTGGTGACGCGGCATTGAGCGTGAGCGCTCTTCGGCACAGTCAACACCGGATCTGTGCTTCTTAATTGTTTGGCCATTGATTTCGTAAAGCCCAATAAAAGAGAGAACAAAAGCACTCACATGTGCTCTTCTCTTAAATTCGGATTTGATGTACATCCAGCAAAACAAGGAAACGCAGGTGAACCGCCTTCCCACCAAAAAAAGAAAAAAGAGAAAGAGACCCGCTGTACTGTACATAACGATCAAAGCAAAAATCAGCTGGAGCTTGAGGTCGAATGTAACGAAAAGAAAGCCGCAACGCAGAGAACAGGCGGTGTTGCAGGTAAAAGTCGACCGGATGCAGCAACGCAAAAAAAAAAAAGTTACCCAGAAGTCAAATTTATCAGCACATGTGGATCGGGCGACAAGCAGCTGTCAATGCCTCAGCGTCACCAACACTCTTTTCTTCTTATTTCTCTTCTTCTCGCTCTCGCCCGCGCTCACGCGTCAAGCGCGAACGCTAAGAGGTGACGGAAGCCACGGCGGTGCTAGCGGCGGTATTTGCGCGCGCGGTTTGCTGCTGTTGCGTGAGCTTCTGTTGCTGATACAGCGCCGTGTTCCGGTTCAAAACACGGTTCTTCGACAGACGCTCCTCCAGCAGATTGTCCATCTTTTTCTGCGCCACGCGGGAGATGTTGTTGCCGTGTATAATGAGCGCTGACAGCTGCGCGTTACGCAGAGCCGCGTCGATCAGCTGCGAGGCTCCCTCCTCACCAATGTCATTGCACGAGACATCCACAAGCGAGATGGCAAAGCCGTCTGCAATGTTCTGCGCCAGACACACCGCCGCCTCGTCGTCGAGGGAGTTGTCACTTAGATTGACATCCTTTAGTGAGATCGAGGTGCTGAGCAGACTCGCAATGCGCACCCCACCAGTGGACATCAAACCACAGGAGCTGAGGTCGAGCTGCTCAATAACGCTGCGCTGGTGGGCACTCAGCACATGGGTCAGCTCATTGGCCCCCACAGGCCCCACCTGGTTGCCAGACAAAGTGAGGGAGCGTAGGGACGTGTTTTTGGCCAACCCGTGATGCGCAATCGTCTTCACTCCAACCGCAGTCAGCGAGTTGAGCCGCAAGTCCAGCTCCTCTAGCGTATAGTTCCCCTCCAGCATTGCCGCAATCGCAGTGGCGGCCTCGTCGGTGGCGTGGTTGTTACCGATTGTCAGTCGCCGCAGCTCCCTGTTTGTCTTCACCGCCTCGCAGATGGCTGCCACACCAATAGCACCAAAGTAGTTACCGTGCAACTGCAATACCTGCAGAGTGGTGGCCGGTGTGCGAAGGAGATCGGCCAGGCACTGGGCTCCGCCCTGACCCAACTCATTCACTGAGAGGTCCAGCGAGGTGAGGTAGGTGTTGCGCTCCAACGCCTTAGTGATGAGAGCGGCCCCTTCAGGTCCTAGCTTATTTGCCCCGAGACCGAGCCGTGTCAGTACGGTGGACACCGCGACGGACTTTAGCAGTCGGCGCACATCACTCGCGCTGAGGTGGTTGCCACGGATGTCGAGCACCTGCAGTGTGTGAGAAAGATTCACCACCGCCGCCAGCCCGTCGCACCCGTCCTTGCCAATGTCGTTGAAGCGAATAAACACCTCGATGACAGGGGAGGACTCGAGGCAAATCGTGATCTTCTGCGTCGCCGCTGGGCCGAGTTGGTTGTCGCTCAAGTCAATAGCGCGAATGGGGGCGTCGGTGTCGCGGTCGAGCAACGCGCGGCAAATGCTGTCCAAAGTCTGTGCGGTGATCTGCCGCCACGGAATTTCCATCCTTCGGCGATTGTCACCGACGCTGCTGCCCGCTATCGGGAGCGACGACCGTGACGAGTCGGCGGCCGCCGCGGTGTTGGCGACGGTGGCGTAAGACGATGCGGCAGCCGCCGAAGTCGGCGAGACACCTGCGCGGGAGGCAGACATGTCGGAAGTATCGAAAGCTGTGTTGCTTTGTGTGTGTGTGTGTGTGTGTGTGTGTGTGTGTGTGCGTGTCGATGAGTTTATAATGCACAGTTAAAGTGACCGGCTTACACTCCCGTAGGTTTGGCTGCAGCTGCTAGGCTGTCTGCAACAACAACAACAAAAGAACCTGTGGTGACTAGTACGCTTGCAGGAATGGAAGCAGCAGAGCAATGAGGTGCGTTAAAGAGAAAAAGTAGAAGCAAAGCGCTTATGCCAGCAAAGGAAGTACGCTCTCAAATTGGGCAGCTCCGCCAGCCGCGTACACAACGTGGAACAGTGACAGCTTTCTCGTCAGATCCACTTGAGCGTGATCACCTGCATGTAAAGCAGCTGCGCATAACTGACGCCATAGGAACAATGTGTGAGCTATAGTTTGCTCTTGCAGTGCTTTAACCCCCGGACGAGAACAGAGTTACGCCGAACCTGCTTAACTTTCCGCGTTTTCGTTGTTAAAAAAACCACCGATGGTCGTTGTGACTTCCACCACGTAGAATAGGCACGCTGGGGGTCCGTTACGTGCATGCTGTACGGTTTCACAACAAAGAAAAATTGAAAACGCGGAGATAAACATCTGTAGACACGTCCGTTCACGTCGCCATCGCGTTGCGTCAGTAGCAGTCGAAGTGTTCCGGAGACGAGCTATTGGAATCAAGAAGCGAGTTAAAGTAGAATAAAGGAAGAGAAAACAAAGAACGCGTCAGTCGTAAGTCAGGCAGAGGAAACACGAACTAACGGTGTTATAAAATAGAACGAAAGCCAGTCAACTACAAGAGGTAGCGGGGCAAGGGAAAGAAAACGGCGCCCCATTTCAGTAACTAAAAAGGTGGGACCCTGGCTTTTCGCCTCCCCTGTCAATGCGAAAGGGTCAGTAAGGAGAAGCAGAAAAAAGGAAGAGAGAGGGCATATGTAATATGGGCCAAAGGTGCTACTGATTAAAAACCCAGCGCACCCGAATTGTAGTGGTTCTGCTGGCTCGGTGTACTGCTGCTTGTTCCCTAGCGTGTGGCCTAGTATCAGTACCACCCGAACCCGTTTTGTGCCGCGTAGTCGTCTGTGTAGAGGTATTTTGCGTCAGAAGAGGTCAGAGCCTCCCCCGCACTGCTATCAGCTCCAGCGACAGATACATTGTAAGGAAAAGCTGCCACTTCTCCATCACTGCTCACATTGGTACTTGTGTTTGCGCTTGAGCAGCTGTGCCGATGCAACAAGCCCATCTCTTCATATGCTTCGTGGTAGGACGCGACGTCGAAGCTGTCACCGCTGTTGCTGTGGTTGCCGCCGCTGCTGCCGCGACGGTCGTTGGGTGAAGGGTGTGTTTCGGCCCTGGTGCCGAAGATGTTGTCAGATAACCGGGGGGTGGCAGCCATCGTACCTCCACGGCCCGTTGTGGCGTCACGATTCGCCTTCATGCTGCTGTACTTGGCATCGTGTCCTTCCATCGCACTCTCCTCTGCGTTCCCGCCTTCCTCATCTCCGCTACTGCTACTGCCGTTGCGATTGGTGGAGTTGTGGTTCGCGTTGCTGTTGCTATGGCGGCCAGTGTTACTCCTTGCAAAAACGGAGCCAAATGAGTGCAGCATATTAGGCCGTACAAACGACGCTGTGTGCAGCATCGCGGCGGGGCGGTCGCCAGCGGTGCTCTTCAGCAGCTGCCGCATCGCGTCCACCGTCCGCACACCCGCCAACAGCGTGCCGTCGAAATCGCTATCCCCGCTGTCGTCGTTGCCGGCCCTTTTATCGTCTTTGTTGCCCTCCATATCGCGCCCGGCTGTGAAGTCGAAGTCCAGCGATTCGCTGTCGCTGTGCGACAGCGAGCCCGAATCAGAACCAGAGGGAGAGGAAGAAGAAGAAGCTGAGGAGGAAGACAAAGACGAAGGCGAAGACGGATATGAAGCGCCGCATGGAAAGACCAGTGACTTTCTCTGACGGCGTGCGATGGTTGCCGCCGCCACCCTCTGGGTGGACTGGAGGGGTTGTGGCTGCTGGGGATGTGAGAGCTGGCCGTCAGCTACCTCTGCTGATGTTCTCTTCGATGAGCTGGCCGAGCCCGTTCCTTTCTCGATGGTGGTAATAGGGGCACACAGTGGAGCCTGCGAGACTTGCGCGTACAGCACGTCCGCCGCATCTCCCTCGAACAGGGGAAAGACGCGGTAGCACTCCGCCTCCAGCTGCGCCTCGGCGAGAAAGCGGGTTTCCATAGTGCAGTGTGACCAGGCGTAGAGCCACTTTAGAATGACAACGTGAATAAAGTGTGACCCGCTACCCGTCGTGAAGCGCTGAGGCATTGATTTGCTGTCGTGCGCGTGCAACAGCAGTCGTCGGCGGATGCTGCTGCTTGGCGGCTGAAACCCTTTATCGTTGCTCGGCCGCTCCGCTGGAGCGAAAAAGTAGAAGAGAACAAGCATGAAGGGCTCAAGAAACGCAGTTATGATGTGCGGCACGACTATGAAGATGGCAACGACTGTGTCCACGCTGAGGATGGCAAGCCACGACATTAAGCCCACATCTGGCTCATCGATGGAAGGCAAGAACCAAATGCGAGTGGTGAAAGGCACAAACAAGATGGCTAGGAAGAAATACAACACAAAAGTGGCCGAGCCGCTTTCGAAAAGGAAATTGTTGCCAAGAATGCTAATGAGCAGAGCGTCGATGAAGTTGATTAGGGGGATGCAGCGCAGGCAGAAGAGCGCGCGATTAAGCGGTGTGTTCACAAAGAAGAGATCGGTCAGCAAGGTGGCGATGAGGTTCTTTGTTGTCACGGCGGCCACAATAGCGTGAATGACAAAAATCGCGGCAAAAAAGAGTGGTGCCACAGTGGGAAGCTGCATGCGCACGGCCAAGTACCGCAGCCCATCTGGCATATTGCGCACCGAAGGCACGTTTACGTATGCAGTGAGACACAGCACCACCAGGTTCGCGGCGAGCAGAATCAGCACTATGATCATGCGCTTCGTGAAAACGCGTCCGTGCGAGCCGGGCTTGTACTGCGTGGGGAGAAGCTTTCGGTAGTTAAAGTTGTACGTTACGTGCTTCTTTTGCAGCATGCGGTGAAGGCTGATAACCTCGCTGGAGTGCGGGAATGTTTGCAGGTTCTTGCGTGCATTGTCTACGGCTTCGAGGATGTGGTGATCAAAGTACAAGGCGAGTGTTAGCACGTTCTGCGTTGCAGGGCTGTAGGGGTAGCGGCGGGACAGCGCAACGGCCTGCGCGAGGTAGTCTTTACCACCGCATACAATTGAGACCTGCGCCCGACATAGCTCCGTAACGCGCGAGTGTGGAAAGAAGTGCTGCATGCGCTGGACGATCTCTTGGCAGATGTGCACAATCTCCTTGCCGAGCTGCTCGTCTTCCTGCAGGCGGATGTCCTTCTCCTCCATTGTCTTCTGGTCGTCCGGGTTGGCGAGACAGGCTTTGGCTGCCTCAAGATCGGCAGCAAGGAGCTTCCCCAGCAGCTGCAGTCCGATAATAACCGCAAAATTATAGACGCGTAGTGGGAAGCAGTCAGAAAAGGCAAACTCCACCGAGCCGACCACCTCATCCGCTGCGGCCACCGCGCAACACGCGTCGTCCCAGGCGCTGTCGATCTGCTTCGCGTGATAAAGAAACATCGCACGGTTCATGTGGAAAGGGATCACCTGCCGTGTGGACGCGTAGAGGGGCAAATTCTGTGGGTACAGGGTGCGGTGCGTCGCCGAGTGCGCCTTCACCCGAATCCCGTTAGCGCAAAGGCCGCCGAAGAAAGCAGGACACACCGCGAGGTACACCAACCGGTGTGCGGAAAGCGGGACGTCCAAGATGGCGTTCGAATCCTCCATGGCGGTAGCGGCAATCACCAAGACATCCCGCAGCGCGCCGAGCGGCAGTGTGTCCTCCTCTGTCAACTTGCACGTTTCGACGCGCTGCAGCGCAGCCTTGGCGACTTCGGTGGCGGGTCGCACGAGACCCAACTGCAGGAGGGTTGTGGCGTGCACGGCCTCTGCCAACAAGTACAGGTAGCCTTGCAAGGAAGTGGAAAAAGAGGTCACCGATGGTGTGCCTGGGCCGGCTGTCCGCACCTTCGCGTTCGTGAACGCGTGGGCGGCGGCGAGCACGGTATCCCTGGCCTCTGGTAGCGGCAGGCCGTAGAGCCCGAGTGCGCAGCCGACGTGGTAGCTCAGCGAATTGTCCTTTTCCTCGAGGAGGGCAATAATGTCTTTCCCGGCCTGCAGCCGCTCACCAATCTGAAGCGCTGCCCACGCCCGCATAAACAATGCAAGCCGATGCTGGTAGCGCTGCAGACCTGGCACCGTGAAAAACTGCAACGGCGACGAGCCCACGGCACTGCTTACGGTGCCGCCCCGAAAGCCACCGCTATTGATAGGTGTGAAAATGCTGTTGATGTTGCCCGGCTGGTCCACGCGGCTCGGAGCGTTACTGCTGTTAGCGTCGTCACCGCCGCTTCCCCTTATCCCTCCGTGCATCTCCGCCCAGTGCAGAAACCGTGATGCCGCCATCATTGAAGTGCGGTAGTGGTGAGTGTAAAAGGCAGTCATGGCAGTGATGAAGTACACGTCCCACTCCTCCATGTGTGAGAGCAGCAGTGAGCATGTCTGCTCTTGATCAAGCGAGACGGTAGCAGAGAGGTGCCACGTCGGGGCGTCGATCATCGACGGGCTGGCACCGTTGAGAAACGAGGCGTTGGCGGCATCGTTGCGTCCCGTCTGTGAGGTGGTACCCCTGTTGCGGTCGCGAAACCACGACAGCGTCCGTGCTAATTTCCCAGGTGATTGAAACCCAGCAGAGCTTTTTCGCCTGCCGTCTTTGCTCCCCTCGTCTGCCGAGTCGAAGGACGCTGAGGAGAAGGGTGAGCCACGACGCTGATGTTGCGGATTCTCCACAACGACGGGTGTCGCTCTTCCAAGACCGTTGGTGCGGCGAGACGAGACGGAGTCAGGGACATCGATATCTTTGCTCTTCTGCCGCCTTGCCCCAAACGACGTTCGAGCAGCCCCAGATGCACCTCCAGCCCCGTTGCCACCTCTGTGAGCGGTATTATTGTTGTTTCGGTTGTAACCGTTCGGTGCAAGCGTCGTGACAGACTTGTCACCGTCCCGTGAATGAATACAGTTACTCTTGTTGCTGTTGCTGCTGGCGTCGCTGTTGCGACTCCCCTCGCCTGCTGCCCCGCACTCATCCAGCGCAAAAAAATAGCGAAACCACAAATTTTGTGGCGCGCGGTAGCCGTCGCTAGCGGAGGTGTGTTTCCCACCACCACCATCACCAGCCGCTGCAGCCGTGCTGGAAGCGCTGTGCATGCTGCGTGTTTGCGAGAATATCGAATCCATGTCGCTTACCAAATCAGCATCCGTTGGCCCATTTGGATCTCTCTTCTTTGCGCCCACAGCGCGGTCCCTGTCACTGTCGCCGTTGGTCTTCCTGTGACGGGAATTGTGTCTGTGACGGTCCCCCGTCGATGTCGAGTACGCATCCTTTCGGCGCGTTCGCCTCGTCCCTTGACCAGATGCACTATCGCCGCTGCCACCGCTCCCATGCACAGGAGCAAAGAGCACCAACGCCACAATGTACCATCGTTGCACCTCGATCGCGTCTATCAGCGTCATCGACATCAGCACCACCTGTCGCACCGCTGCCTCGGGCGTTCGCAGTATGTTCACGTCGTAGCTAACCAGCTCCGCCGGCAGCTTCTCCGCAGATGACGTGCGGTAACGCATCCACGTCATCAGCACTTGGTTGTGCCGCTCCAAGCACTTCCGCTCCATGTACGGCGTCGCCATCTCATCTTGCGGCGACGCCGCGCCTGTCCCGCCTCTTCGCTGTGAAAAAATATTCCTGTTTTTCGGCAGGCGGCGCAACGCACCAGTAAGCACCTCGTGCACAACGACGCACGTCGCCACCACATACGATTCCAACAGCGTCAACCCGCGCTCAGCGTCGCCGCTCAGGATAAAGCACGCCGCCCAGGCCACAACGTCATTGTCCTTTTCACTCAGATGTGCCGCCTCGGCCAGGCAACCGGAGGCGAGCGTATCCCAGGCGCGGGTGGAGCGAGTGTAGCGCAGCACCCGCAGGCAGCCAGGCACCGGTGCCACCTTCAGCGACGGAAAACTGGCGGAGAGGGTGTATGGCGATACGGACACAGACGTAGAAGTGAGCCGACCGTCCGCTGACGCTGCTGCGGCTGCGGCGAGTTGTAAGAGGTTGCCGTCGAAGACGCTGCTCAGCCGTGCGCGGTCGCGTACTGCGGCCGTGATATCCATCGCATGCCCACCTAGTCTGCTGGAGCGGCGGGCGTGCATGCGATGGCGCTTCTTTGGGACGCCGACGGGCCGCTCAGCGAGCGAGCGGGTGGCCCGCGTGGCGTCGGCTAGGTTCTCCCCTGTGTCGAAGACGGATTGACGACGTCTGCTGTAGGTGAAGGGAGCCTCCTTCACCCCTCTCGACTCGCTGGCCGGGCTACGGAGAGGTTCCATAACGCTGCTGACGAATGTTACAAAAAGAAAAGTGTAAAAACAAAAGGAAGAGGAGGTGCGTGCGTGCGTACGTGTACGTGTGGTTTTCTGATTAGCAAGTAAGGATGATCAGTAAAACAGGATAACCCAATAGAGAGTGGGTTTCAGAAAACGCACACGTACATATACAGAGATATACTGATGGACGTATAGGTGAACTTGGAAATGACTGGTCACTTTAGGTCTTCACGCAAGCTTACCGAGGACACTGCGAGGCCCAGCTGAGTCGGATAAAACAAAACTATGTCAAAGAGTACCTTTTCGAAGGTGAACAACAACACAAATGAATGACAAAGCGAAGTTCAGTGGATTCTGACGAGACTGACCTCGGAAATAGCACTACGAATTACATAAAAGAAAACAAAAACAGGCAGAGTGTCCCTCAAACCACAAAGCGAGGAGACAAAGAAGGAGAAAGTAGCGTCACGTAATTTACATTCCAGGTAGGTGAAAGACACAAAGAACAGGCGTTGCCACAGGTGCACTTACAAGTGATGCGCACGCGCGGTGGGTAGCAGCCGGGTCTCCTCCTTTTCCCCCAACCTTCTTTTCGCGCTGCTCTAGGATCCAGATTGCACAGTTTGAACGAAAGAAGCGAACCATTTGCGCAGAGAGCAAACGAAACAGAGAGGAAGAAGAAGTGGTGGACGGTGAAGCAAAGAGAGAGAAAAGAGGGCCAACAGTATTTTGGTTGTTGTTCTTAAAACGTGAAACGCGTACATTTATTACAAAGACGGTTTCAAGGTTTAGAAGAGAAACGGTGTAACAGGCAGCAAACAGCGGTTGCTTTCGTTTCAATTTGGTGTGCATGCAACATTTTCAATGAGTGCAAACGGGTTGCACTGGACATCTTCTTTGGTTCAGCAACAGCATTTGGATAACAGCAAACTGTCCTCCTTGTTGCTCACCGAAGCACAGTTACGTGCGTTAGCGAGTCAGCTGTTCCTCCTGCTTTACACATTTTTTTGTTGTAGCGTTCAATCAATTGCTTGCTTTCATTCATGTAGTAATTCGATCTAATCGCTGTTGCATCGCCTCGTACATCTGCGCCATCTCCGCCACCCCCTCACGCGTGCTCTCGTGCTGACCCAGTTGCTGCAACAACTGCAGCGCAGCAGCAGCACCTTGCAAGAGAAAAACATGACGCACCACCTCGTACAACTCCGCACTGGTGTACGTGGCAGTTGACGACAGGGGTAGAGGATGCGGAACAGGGACGGCTACGGAACCTGCTGCAGAATCAGTTGTTGGAACCCCCTGGCGAGCACCCTCGAGCTGCTGGTTTTGCAGAAGCTGCACAGCAGGCATCTGCTCTTGATCCGCGCAGCTAACAGCAACGTCTGTACCTTGTCCATCCCCCGCACTTTCTACTTGACACACTGCTGCAGCTCCTGCAGCCGTGATACTTCTTGAGGAGTCTTTTGTTTTACTGTCCACGCCGCCCCTCCACCATGTCGGCCCCGTTCGCGCCATCGCACGCACGGCTGTGCTACAGTACAGCAGAACGTCCTCCGTCACGTCCACTGACATCCCGTACTCCTGTACTGCACCCCAGACGAGGTCAAAGAGCGGCTGCAACAGCAGCGTCCACACCGCCCACGGCGTACACGCTACACAAGCGTTCGACATCGCCCTGTCGTCGCCGCAGCTCAAAGGTGCTTGCGCGGTCTGCGCGAGGTGCGACGCGCACGCGAGAAGGGCGGAGACGTGACCGACGGTGCACAGATCCTCCAGTGCGCCTTTCAGCAGCTGTGCGCTGCGGTGCAGCAGTTGCAGCGTCATTAGGGTGGCCGGCATATCAGCCGCCTGGGTCTCAGCCCGTGTTGGAGGCGAATAAACAGAAGCATTCACTGTATCTGCGGAACGTAGCAACCCACTCATGCGCAGAGCAGCACAGAAGCCGGCGAACACGGCCGTCACGCAGGCAACAGCCTCAGCGCTGTGGCTCTGTTCCTCTGAGAATACGCTGACAAAGGCTTTCAAAGAAAAGTACAGAATGTCCGTCACCGCATTTGTGTAGTTGCAGAAGTCAGTCGAGACGTCGGAATAATGTTTTTGGTGGTAACCGTCGTCAGAAGGTTGGTGGATGTGAAGCAAGGCTATCTCCACCAACCCCTCCAGCGATGGCCATGCAATTCCAGACGCAGACGAGCCGCGCAGCCTTGTCGCTACGGCGTCTACACGCCTCGTTTCTTGCGTCAAAGCCGTGAATGAGAAAGCAGCACTCAGTGCATGCGTGACCCACTGCTGTACCCGCAGTGGCAGCGAGCACGCAGTGGGCGGCAACGCACCGTCCACGCGACCCTCCTTTGCCAAGGCGGACAGCATGCACGTGTTGCACCACGTAGAAAGCGAAGGCAAATGACCTAGCGCGATCCACAACTGCCGTGGAGCGCCGCTGCTGGCGAACACAACGTAGATGCTTTGAGAAACGCTCGTCGTCGACACGGTGTCAGACTCGACCGCAGCTGAAGAAGTACAGACAAATCGAAGGCGGTGTGAGGGGTGAAACAGAGAGGACGAAGCCTGCGCCCAAAGCACAGCACTGAACTGCAGCGGCAGCGAAAGCAGCGACGAAGTTGACGTCGGTGCGCTGTCGTTTGCCGCGCTGATCGCCAAAAGTGATAGAAATAGCACCTGGATCGGACTAGCAGGCGTGCCGTAAACGTACCGTTTTGCCGTGTCCGTGTGGTAAAAGGCACCACCGCTGCCTCCACCACTGCCGCTTTCATCTGCAGTGCAGCCACCACGACCACGACACAGCAGCAAGAAACCGCCATGGCATCCAGCTTCCACGAACTGCACATCGTGTACGGTATATTGACTTCCCAGTGTTACCACAGCAGGAGAACACTTTCCTCCGCTGGCGTCTTGCGCTATCACTACGGAGGGGACTGTGACGACAAAAAGACACCTATCAGCACGAATAAGCCACACGTGCCGGTTGCCGCTGGTTGCAAGGACTTTTATCGGTGGATGACGGCGGCGGTTCGGCTGACCAAAGTACACGTTTCTATTGGCTCTCGTCCCTCTTAGTAAAAGACCACCACCGAAGCCGCTGTTATTGCTGCTGCTGTCTTCGAGTGCTTTTCTGAACCACATCGAGTGGTACCACTGATCGACGAAGCGCCAGGGAGGGGCGATGAGCAGCGGTCCGTGCATGTGGCGTTGTCGCGCTACCGTGGATGTTGCGGTTGCATCCGCAGTACCGACGGTATTGCCAAAGGCAGCGAATCCGCTTAACAAGGAGTAGGATAGACGTGTGCCGTAGGAGCACGTGTATGCCACCGTCTTGGCTGCACAAGCCCTCACATCGACTGCGTTGTGAGTAGGCGCATTGGTAGTCGAAGAACGCTGATCGTCTGTCCGGTCTTGTAACACGGGCTGGAACACCAAAATGTGTCCTTCGGTGGTGCACATCGTCACCTCCGTTACGTCGTTTCGTGTAGCGTTGTGTGCGTTGTCTAGATACAACGCCTGCGGTAAACCACAGCGACACCACACGCCACTCACCACGCTGCGCAACACGGAGCGGAGGGCGTGTCGCTGGCTTGCAGAGGGGCCGCGCAGGCCAACGTGTAGAAGCAAAGGCTGCAGTGGTTTGCTTGCTTCTAGGGAATCTTTCAGACTGACGTGGCTGCCGCGCAGCACTAGATGCACTTCTGTCTCCCTGTCTACATCCCTCGTGTGACGAGAAACTTCAGTGTTTAAAGAAATCTGCTCGAATCGATCGCACATTGCGAACACACCGTCGCCGTTTGAGCTCACAGCCACCCGCTGCACACTCTCGCTCACTGGCCAGAGTGCTGCACTGTACTCAAGAGAGTACCTGTGATGGTGGGCATGGGGAAGACACTTTACAATGGGCCGCAAGATAAGTAGCGCCCGTTTTGCGTCACGAGGCGAGCAGGTGAGCAAAGCTATCGTGGGGAGCTCACGTGCCACATCTTCAACAAAATCTGCCGCTTGCTTTCTAGCGGTTCTTTGACGCGTGTGATCGCTTTGAGCCTCCTTTTCTGTGGATACTGGCAAGGCGGCATGAGGGTGGCGACTCTTCTCGTGATCCGCTGCAACAGTGATGGTGTGTCCAAATGGGTCAGTTTGCTTTGACGCCAATGGTGCATCACCGCACCACTTCGCCGCACGTGAGGAAGAAGACGTCTGCATTCCTGAGATAGAAATGGCCCTGTTTTTACTCCCACTTCTTTTGCTTGACTCTAGAGGAAGAGAAAGCACGGAGCTATGGGTGCTGACGTCTTCTGCCACGACACACTCTGGCAAAGCAGGCAGAGACAACAGCTCGTGGTGTATGTTTATGAGTTCGTGTATGTTGGCACATGGCACACAAGCGAAGGTCGGTTCTGACTTCTTCGTTCTCACTCCATGACACTCGGCGAGATGCGAAGAGAGCACATCGTCACTAGTGTCGTTGTGGGTCCCGCTATTTGCACACGGTCTTGTTTGCACCACCACCTCAAACTCACACGTGATGGCGACAGAAAGCCACAAAGCCTTGACGGTGCACGACGACCCGTGGGAATCATCAGCGCAGGTAGCGGAAGAAACGGTGAGAAGAACACGGTCTTCGTATGCTGAGCCGGACGAAGGAGGAGCAACGACGTGCGTGCGGTGCTGGTTGCAGGGGGACTCAGCCACCCTAACGATATCCATTATTCACTACGTGTGTTCAAGATAACGATGAACGTTCTTTGTCCTTTTTATTTAGGTTGCTCTATGAAGGAAGAAAGGCGCTTCCTCTTTTGTATATAAAGTGAACGCCCGATCTGCGCCTTCATTCAGCCGTTCTATTTCTAAACACCGCTGCCCTTACCCTTTCAGAGGAGAAGTGCAAATGGGAAAGTCTAACAATGTGTGTGTGTGTGTGTGTGTGTGTGTATATGTATAACATGCGCTGTACAAAGGGAAAGTGGGAAAAACGGTTAGTATTGTCCGCAAGGAATTTTGTCTTGTTGACGTGCTTCTCTACGACGACGATAAGGTCGATTGAGTTGAACACAAAATTCTGTAAACACTCGCGTCTTCGACCTGCGTGCGACAAACGCAGTAGTCGCTAAGTTACCAAGTGTAAAGAAGGGAAACAGCAGCGAATTAACTTAAAGCCTGATAGCTTCGACAAGCTCTAGAGCAAACTCTTCCACTTCCTGCCGGCAATCAACCTTTCACTAACCCCCCCAAAAAAAACTAGTCACGGGAACAAGCTGCATCTCGAACACGTCTCCAGAGGCACTGCACGATAGAACCTCTGTTCTTCTCTCTAACTCTGCAAATGTGTGAGGGAAAGCAGACTCAAGTGCCTGCAAGCTACCTTACATCTTGAACCCAGTTCGTTATTCTGTTTTCGATTTTGTTTTCCGCGTCCCGACTGCGGTGTGCGTGATACATCGGGGCCGCAGCGCTTTGGAGAGAAGCAGTAAAGCGTGTCGTGAGGAAAAACGCGCCCAACTGAAGTTGGGGAAATAGATAAAATAACAAATACATGCATTTCACTAAAGGTACCATAACTAGACGTGTCTTTGCGAGGCCCTCAAAAGCTGGGGATCCCATTAACACCACACAGGCTAATGACCAACGTGTAGCACCGTCCGGCTACTGAAGTGCCTCCAAGATGACCTCCGGGTTGTACGGCGCAGTTTCAAGCCAGCCAACGCCGGTGTCGCGCAGTGCGTTCTTCACCGCAGCAATCCGCCTCGTGTCGACAACCCACGCATCTAGCGGCAGGTGCTTCTTACCACTGAAGGCCTCCAACGCGTAGGGCTGTTTCTTCGTCACTCCAGTCGCGAGATCCATTATGTCCTTGACGCCCCACTTCGCCGCCATGTAACTGAACTGTATCGCCCGCGCAAACGCCACTGCACACTCGCGCATCAGTGCCTTCGTGGCAGGAGAGAGCTGTGGCTTGGCGTCTCGTGCCGCCGTTGCCGCCCGCCCGCGGGCGCCGGGAAGTAATTGTAACGTCCTGTCCCAAACATTGTCGTCGTCGACCGGCGTATTTGTGCAGTCCACGTCGAAGGCAATGAGCGCGTGATCAAAGTCGCCGAGGCGCATCTCGCTGAAGCCGAGCATGTTTGCCCGCCAGCGGTAGTCCGTGTCTTCGAACATGATGGGGTAGAAATTCTCGTCGAAGAAGCCCACGGTCAGCACAGCCAGCCGGGACAGGTAGACGGCCGTGTACTCGGCCCGACTGTTGTGAAACGCAAAACTGAGGTGGCCGTCGAACTGCAGCCGACGCGCGTCGTCCGCCATGTAGCGCACCCGGTCCGGCAGCAGAGGCGACGTGACGAGAACGGCCGGCGGACCGCGCAGCTGCGGCAGGGCCTTCTCGTCGCCGGTCACCGTGATCGGCGCGCGCAGCCCGTTCGGCTGCCAGATCAGCGGCGTGTCCGCGTTCGGCTCCGTCTTCAATTCCGCCTCCAGCAATGCGATGACTGCCTTGTCATGTGCCACGTCCATGTATGCGTCTTTAATAGAGTCTTCCAGCGCAGTGTGCAGGTAGCGCACATCATTGTGGACGATGTGGACAAACGGTACCTCGTCGAAGGGATGTCGCAGCATCTCGCGCAGCCCCGCGTTCACCGCGCCAGCAAAGCCAATGCTCTCCTTAAATTGATGAACTACAAGGCGACTGGTGAAGCCGAAGACACGCCGCAGCAAATTGAAGAACGGTGTCATCTCCGGCGTGTCGCCGGTCTGGGCCAGCACAATGTACTTGTATGGCACAGTCAAGTTGCAGATCATCGCTTTCAGGTCCTGCGTGTTGCCGGCCGTCACGGAGATGAGGAGAGGTAGCTGCTGTATGTTATTCGGGTTGTTGCGCGGCACCTCCGTGCGCGCAACTGGGTCTACGTCAAGCATTGTGGCGAGGCACGCAGCGAAGTGCTCAAACGAAACCCTTGCCTCGCCGGGGCGTGTCTTGAACAAATCAAGCGCCTCCATTTCGCTCAGCTCATTGCCATACATTTGAAAAAGTCCATCAATCCGTGTCTCCGGGTGTGTCGCCGTTTGTTGCACATCGTCACCATCACCAACACCCGCATTCTCGTCCTTCGGATGTTGCCGTTGTTGCTGTTGTTGTTGTTGTTGCGGTTGCGTAGGCTTAACGTGGAGAGGAGCGTGCGTGGCGTCCGGAGGTTGCGTGAGTTCTGTGGCGGGAGGCTTCAAAGTATGCAGTCCCAGCTGCTGCTGCCGCGCCTCCGGCGTTTCGTCCGATGGCGCAGATGTGGGCAGCAGCAAGAGAACGATGAATAACACGATGACGCCGCCGGCAGCGACGGTGAATAGGCGTCGACGACGCTGCGGGCGGTGTAGCAGACGACGACCACCACCGTGCATCATGTGAACTTGTGTCCTTTTTCCTTTTTTGTGAGTATTCGTACGCCTTGCTTAGCGCTTCTTCTTCGTTTGCGTATGTGTTCTCGATGTATCACCATCCAGCGTACGACACCGCATCATTTGACCAAGGCGCTCGAAAATGAAAAAAAAAAAGAGGTGGAAAAGATTTTTTGCTGCAGGTGTGCTAAGCCGAGCAGTATAGTCACATGCTGCACGCGCCTATCTCCTAATTTGCCTAGGTATTCGCACGACTTCCACGGTCATGTAGCACGGAGTTCCCAAGTTGTCTAAAATGTTCGGGAAAAACACTTGGGCGGCTCTTTACGGCCTGCAAGCGAAAACACCGCCAAATAACGCGTGTAACAAGCCAGGGCGGCCGTTTCCCTTATCACACCCCCACCCCCACTCTTTTTGGGGAAACGCACTCTTACTGCAGCGGCTACCCTTACGTTTTTCCGCACTTAGATCAGCGTACGCCTGTGAGAAAGTAGCGCCCCACAAACGATAAAATACACGTTGGAAATTTGAGAAACAACAAAGGTACAAACGCAGAAAACAGGCGGGTACGATACGCTGAGTGTTTCTAGCCCGTTCCCTTCTCCTTTGTTCTCCTTCACGATAGCCGTCGCAGCGCTTTCATGTTGCGTTCAATTCTCCGCGTGGACGAAGTAGAACGCAAGGAAGCGACGAAAGATACCACGGACATACGCCTTGAACGTAACAGCTGCTAGCCGTAGCGCAGGTAAAAAGAATGCAGATGTAGGGTGAGGGAAAACAGAAGCACGTAAAAGAAGAGTTCTATAAGGGCGGGTGGAGAACAACCGGAAGAACAAGAAATAGAAAAACTTGTACAGATGTATACAGAACCATCAGAAAGCAAAAAACTGGAAAACAAAATCATTAGGGCAAAGCTAAACAATCCGCATCACTTTCCACTTTTCTAAGTGGATAATCACGCTCGCTGACTTTATCTCCCTCTAGCGCGCCGCCCTCTCCTTCTGCAGGCGGTCGTAGAAAACTTGGTTGGCAGGGAGTTCACTGCGCGTCGTGCCGACAAAGACGCTCTGCAGCGCCACCTCCTCCATCGCCGCCACTGCAGCTGGGTTGTCCGCCTCGTGTGACACGAAAAGGTAGAGCGAGTTCACCGGGTGCACAAAGGTGTCGAGCGGCAGCGCTTGCGCGTCCCACTGCTGCGCCGTCACGCCCAGCAGCGTCAGCCCGCGGCGATCGGCCAAGTCCATCGCAAAGACGACCACGTCATTCACAAATAACACGTCAAGTGACGGCGGGGCTTCTAAAAGGCCGACTGTGTGTTCTAGCGAGGTCGGCAGCAGCACAGCACTGCAGCCGTAGCGGGCAGCAGCCAGAAGGGCAACGTTGGCCTCTTGCACGTCGGGCGTGCCGGCCACGGCGACCACCACGTCTCCGCGCAGCGTCGATACGCGAGCAAGACCGGTTGTCCTTCCCTGCGCACCGGTGCTCGTTGTGACAGCGCTGCCGACAACAGAGGATGGCGCTGCTGATGCAACAGCTAGGATCGGGGGCTGCGGCAGAGGGGAGGGGGGCTTCGCAGCCGGATCGTAGCGTTCGCCGCCCTCCTTAGCTTCTTCAGCGTTGGCGGAGGTGAAAGGCGACACCACTCGTGCGCCCGTGTCCACATCAATATCCTCGACAACATCGCCTCGCAGCTCGCCCACTGCGATGTGGCGGTGCGTCTGCGGTGTCCGTGTTGTTGAACGTGAACTCTCCCGTGTCTCACCGACGATGCCGTCCGCAACCGTCAGTGAGATGCCTTGTACTACAGCGCCACTGCCAACGCCAGTCAACGGCTGCCTGGCCTCTGGTGCTGCCACGTCTGCTGAGGCGCCTGCGATGTTTACTGGTGGCACCTGCGGTGGAGCAGCACCCGCAGCAGCAACAATAGCGGCGGTGTTGCGTCGCGATGTGGGTGGTGTGTCCCCAGTGGTCGACAACGCACTTGTGTTGCCGGCAGTCGCCGGGGGCGCGTTACGTTCACCGCCGCTACTGCTCCCAGTTGCCACAACCGGACTCGCTCTGACGCTCATCGCACGCGCAGGTAACGTGGTGGACAGGTAGGCAGACGCGATCTCTGCATCCTCGGCCTCCTGCTGAGCGCGCAGCAGCTGCGCGACGCTGTGCGTGTTGGGACGGATGTGCTGCGCCACTTTAATAGCCACAATAGAGAAGAGAGGGAGAAAGAGGGCGACAGGGATGGCGGGACCGGTCTTCTGCCACGACTGCCATGCCTCCTGCACACCAGAGCTGACATGCGAATCAAGGCCCGACGACGGCGCTGCTGTGGTAGTAGGAGCTGCAACACCACTACTAGCTGAAAGAAAGGGCTTTTGTTGTGCTAGTTGTTGTTGCTCGCTGACGAGGTCCGACAGTACCGGAATGTTGTGCCGCTGCAGCAGCCAGGTCGCCGGGACCTCCATAACACGCGGCAGCGACGCCCGCACCTCCTGCAGCCACGCCGGCACATCTGGGTAGCCGGACGGCAGTTCTGCAAGACCCGCACTGAGAGATTTCAAACTCGTCTCTGCATTCCCCGCCACTGTCTCAAAGGACGACACATCCTTTTCACCGAAGTTTCCACCGTCTAGGTGACGCTTCGCCATCGTCGTCGCGAGGCGGAAAACACTGCTCACCGCCCCACTGCCGGCCGTCGCAAAGGCAAAGTAGTACAGCGGACGCCGCAGAAAGTGCAGTGTGGAGCGCACCTTCACCACCAGGTCGTTCTCGTAGTAAAAGGACGCAAATGTGGAGCTCAGCTCGGAGTGGGGAGAGCGCAGCGACGTGTCGCCGTAGGTCACCGAGTCGTACCCGCTGGAATACTCGTAGTCCTCGTTGTCGTAGCCGTATGAGTTCGACCCACCACCGCCCCTGCCGTTGGAGTAGTAGCTTGCAGTACCTGTGTAATCCTCGATTGCGGCGCCGCGCCGCGCGCCTGCGACTGCGAGAGATATGTGCGGCTGACGGAGCTATAATTGACAGAGGAATGTCCCGCATCAGAGAGCTCGTCAGACTGCTCGTAGGGGCCTTCGCCTTCCTCGCCAGAGTAGATAGAGAGGGAGCTCCCCTCGTCGTCGAGGGGGATGGAGTCGTTTTGCGACGTCGGCGGCCCTGAGCCGTCGTTGAGGCTGCTCATCTCCCCTTGATAGCCTTTGATACTGATGTTGTGGTTCGAGTTGAAGCCTCACTTGACCACTCCGCTACTTTATAAAAAGATCGTCACAAGAGTAAGATCAGGCAACTCAGTTATCCCGCGAGCGCAGAGAGCGCGGCACCTATTTTCCTCCCGAGACAAGACAAAAAAAAGGAGAGTTTGGAAAACTCCCAAATTACTTCAACCCCGTAGACTTTCCCGTTGTATGTATGGATCTATGCAGTTGCGGTGTTGGCGTTCATTCTATGCGCACGGCACCTAGTTTGGTTGGCACAGCTGAAGGACAAGAAGGGAAATGTGAAAAAAAGAAGAGTAGATTGAGTCTCAGTTCTGGCGTCGCCTAAGCTTAACAAACGCACGTTTAAGCTGTTGACTACGACCCCCTAAAACAAATATATATATATAGACATTCACACGCATGCACTGCTAACGCGACACGCCCATTTTCAAAAACAAACTACTGGGAAAACAAAAAAAAAAGAGGAGAGACGCGTTTTACGCATCGTGATGAGACATCGATACCTACTCGCCTTGCGCCGCCGACTTCATCGGCTGCGAGCAAATCCACTTTCACTTTGGTATGTAGCGCTTTTTAGACTTGCACTTAAAAAAAGAAATGGGGTTGACTTGAGCAAATGTCAATAACAAGCTACTTCTCACAGCAACGTGATCGGCCGATACCAATCGCAGCGACAAAAGAAGAAAAAAGCCATAAAGCATAGCAGAAATCAAGCAAAACACAGAGATCTACCCTCAAGGATCAGAACGAAAGCGGGTGTTCAACGCGCCAAATGAGAGCCTCACAGCGAAAGAACATACAACACGCAATCAAGAAACAGATGCTCGGTAATGTTGTCAAAGCATCTCCTTTTGGTAGTTTGGAATTCGTGCTTACTGCAAACACACCTCCACCTTTCGAAGAAGCTCCATGTACACCATCGTGCGATGAATTTGCGGCACCAGGGACAGGAGGCCACCTGTAAAATGTCCCTCTGCACGGCTGCCGATCAACGTCAAAATGCAGCCACCAGGCTCCATCAGCTGCATCACCACTTTGTCGTGGTACTGCGCCGTAATGTAGCTCGGCGTGCCAAGCTGCAGCTGCTCTAGATTCTGGAAGTAGCGCGCTCCACTCAAGGAGACGTTGCTCTCTAATAGCTGCTCTTCCTCTTGGCCATCGCCGATAGAATTGCCGTTGCCGTCCACTGCAACATAGCCATCCTGCAGGGCTGACACGGGTGGGCCGAAGCAGGAGAGAATCGTGTTGCCTTGCTTGTCGGAGACGATGACCTGTGTGAGGAGACGCATGTGGATGAGCTGATTGAAGTATTGCTCGACCGCCGTGCCAGGAACGTCCATCGTGCCACAGAAGAAGCTGATCAACTGTTGTTCTATTTGAAAAGAAGTGAAAAGAAAGAAGGCCAAGAAGATGCCGCCGAGGTGAAAAGTGCTGCGGTGCAACAGCTGAGTGTTTTTTAACCAAAAAAGAAGAAGTCAAAAGCACGCGAAGAGAAAAGGAAAAAGGGAAAGGGGAGAACACGGCGAGAGTACCTGAGATGGTCACACGCATCCAACCACGATGGCGCCACGTCCGACATTACAAAAAAAAAAAAAAAGACGGGTGTGCTTTCAAATTGACCACCGGGATCGTGCCTTTCTCGAAAACTGACAACGAAAGAAAGCTGCCAATTGCGTAATAGCGTTCTCTTGAAGCTTGGGACACTTAGTTCTGACTCCCTAGTTCAGATTCGATTCAGTCTCCACCTGGTCGTTAATTCAGCAGCCTGTAGTATCTTTTGTTGAAAGCAAAACAAATTAGCAGCGAGTTGCATCGACGTCCACGGTGCCCACAGCACCCTGTTCTTTCCAGTCCACTACTGTTGAGTATTTGGCTTGTGAATCTGTAAATAGATGACGTCCCAGCGATCCACTGAACCAAATGAACTCGTACACCCGTTTACCTAAGAGAAAGGAGGAGCGCGATATACAATGCCGTGGCCACGGATGATGAATTGCAATAAAAGCAATAATAATAGTGGAGAGGAAATGAGAACAGAAAGAGTCTGACATGCTCACGTATACTTATATGTAGAGCTCGACTCAACAAGAGACGAAAAAAGCACGCTACGCTGACCTTTATTGTGTTGCTGCAGATAAGAAGGGAGTGAGTAACCCGACTCCGCCATGTATATGAGTTCAAGACAGTAAGTATCTTGAGTAAAACGCAGTGCTCGTCAAAGCTGAGTACCCGAGAAACCTGCGTCAAACCTTTGCCTCTCTTCCGCGCCAGACACGTCCTCCTCACTTGTGCGTTGCACAAGCTCTTCCTTCGCGCTCTTCACACTCGTGAAACCTTTCGCACTCGTCACCTCCACCGTTAGTCGCGTCGGCGCAATCGCGGCATCTAGCATCATCATTTCCCCAACGTCATTGAACAGATTCACCTGAATTGACCCCCGAATCAGACCTTCCGGGCCAGAGAGCGTTGTCCCACTTTCAAAGCAGTGCGAAGCACCCGGCGGGAGCAGCGGGAAGTTGCCCATCACACCCGGTCGGCCCATCTCCAGCACCTGTGCCTGTGTCACATCAACAACAAGGAGATGGTGGGACAGAATTTGTGCGTGCCAGCGGTGCGGATTCTTCTGCGGACCACGGTTGCGCACGCACACGTAGTACAGAAAGAGGTGTGCCTTTGTGTCGTCGTTCTCAGCGAGCGGGGAACCCGGGCCAGAGACGGGGCTGTCGGTGGATGACGCACCAGCTCGTCGACTCTCACTGCCAGCAGGGCCCGTCGGGCCACCTTTGAGCGGCGTGGTGGATGTGAAAGCCCTGTCCATACTGGGCTTCTTTCTCTGCCCTGCCGCAGCAGCCGCTGCTGAAGTGGAGGAAAGGAAAGCAGATGTGTCATTGGACACAGAGGCTGGGTTGGAGCAGACGTACTCCGTCGTAACTTCCACTTCCAACACATCGGTCTGAATTACGGTGTGGGTAGGGATTTTGCGAACCAGCTGCAGCAGCTCCTCGCGCGAGGTGGGGAACCCGCGAGGCTTCAGCTCCGCAGGCGCACTCGGCGCCTCTGAGCTGGTGCTCGTATTTCCGTTTGCTGCAGAGGTGCTCAGATCTGCAGTGCTTTCAGTGACGCGGTGCACCACTTCTCTGCCGCCGTTGTGTAGATGCGCTTGGCGGTGTGCATTGAAAATGCTCGTCGCCGACAACGCAAGCAACACGTCAGTGATGCCGTAGAGCACAAACTCGTTGCGCACCGCGAGCAAGTATGCCGGCTCAGGCGGCACACAGAAACGGTAAGGTGGAAAAACCATGCTGATCGGCTCGCACACGACGCAGTGCCGCGGAAAATTCTGGATGCGACGGCGCGAGGAACGTTCGATGAGCACCGAGCCCCGAATGAGATGTACACCCTCGTCCAGGCGGCACGTCGTGCTGCCGGATTTGGCGTTCGACGACGTGCAAGCCGCGCTGGCCGTCGCAGTCGCCAACGCCTCCGCCGCATTCATGGTGGAGGTGTTGCCGGAAGGCGAAAACACAGTTGAGGTGGGAAGAGGAGACGAGGAAGATGGAGAGAGAGATGCTCCGCTTTCCTCACGTGTTGCAGCGGAGGAATAGGATGAAGATGCAACAGATGCATTCACCCCAACCTTGGTGTCTGCTATCTCTGGTGTGGACGGTGCTCGTGCTTTTGCACCAGAGTCAGCACCATTACCATTTCCAGCGGCTGTGGTGACACCATCTTCGCTGGCAGCTGTGTCGGACATCTGCCGCCGCAACTCACGAATCCGAAACGCCGCACCGGAGCTGTGAATTTCGTTCAGCCGGCGCAGCGCGTCGAAGGCAGCGCTGATGCGTGCACTCACGGTGTCGTGTGGATCATCGCGAACAGACGGCCGCAGGAAGCACATGCGTAGAATTCCAGGATACACGCCGCTGTAACCCGCGTTCATGAAGTCTTGCCGCGTCACGAGGAGTCCGAAGAGGGCGAAGCACATGTCGTTTGGATCCCTGTACCTGTCTGACACTTTCTTTCCGACGCGCAGGAGTTGGCGGTAGGCAGAGCGCGCAACAGACATGGTGTTCTTGTTCTTTCTGACTTTCTTATGAAGATTAAAATAGGTAATTCTATGGGAGGTGTGTGGCAGATCTTTCCTGGTCCCAATATGCTGTGGGATACCAAAAACAGAAGTTGATACCGGTAAAACGACGGGAAAAAAAAGACTGAAACAGCGAAATGCGCGGGTAAAATACTGTTGCCGTGCTGAAGCACCGATCATCTTAAAGAGAAAGAGATTGAAGTATTTGATTTAATGCGGTGCACTGCAAATCGTAAGCAGCAGCGGAAAAATTAGAACAGCTACGCACGTAAAGCAAGTGCTCTGTGCTTTCGGCTCTTTCTTTCGATGCGCTGACAAGGTAAAACCCGCAGTGTTGCTGTCGCGACTTCATTCAGCCATTTTGGGGTTGTCTTTTCAGCGGCGTTTTTTTTTTTGGTTTCGTATTTTGAAGGACTGTGAACGAAAACAGAGCGCAATGTGTTCACCGGCGCAGGGAGAAAAAGCAAACCCCTGCACAAAAGCTCTAAGTTCCGCATCCCTTAAAGCGCAATCTCTTCCTCCGTCTTCGGTGGTCGTATACGAGCAGCGGGGATCCCGTCATCGCTCTTTTCATCAGCACCGTCACCCAGGGTTTCTTCTCCTTCCGCGCTGTTTGGCTTCCCTTCCCCTTTCCTGGGGTGGAGCTTCGCCTTCGTTTCCACCGATGTGGAAGTTGCGGACGACGGTTTGTTTAAGTAGTAGCGAAAGAGCATCTCAAGTGACGCATCCTGCATCGCCGACATGAGCGTCTCCCCTTTCCCCTCGCCGAGGCAATAATTGCCGGCGTAGAGGCGACACACCGTGTACTCCACCTGCCGGTACTGCTGCGCGTGGTGCAGTGAAGCGTAGTTGTTCGTCTCCTGCACGTCCACCACACGACGCACCGACTGATCCACGTCGATTGGTGCGTGCCGCAGCTGCGCGGACGTCTCCGGGGCGTAGCGCAAGACCAGTTGCGCCTCCTTGAACGCGTTCACGGTTGTCGTCTCGAGTGCGTGCAGCAGCAACGGTGGGGCCAGCTGCCCATGCGCCGCCGCGTGGCGCTCCATGGACTCGTCCAAGAGCGCCTGTGTGCCGTGGGCGCCGCCGCTCGACTCGTACTGCTCGCGCGTGCGGTCAGCGCGGCGATTCATGGGGTGCGTGCGGCCCTCCAGCACTTCCTCCTCGTCGAACGACCGTGCCTTGACACGCTCCAGCTCCACCGCAAGACGTTCCGCGAGGACGGAGACGGCGCTGTGGCTCTCACTCGTTACTGCATTGGCGTCTCCTGGTTCTCTCGCTGCTAGTGGTGCAGCAGCTTCGTTGGAAATCGTTTTAGCAGGTTTCAGCATGGAGGCTTCTGACGGCGCAGATGTCACATCATCCCTCGCAGTCGCAATAGCAGCTGCTGCGTCGAGCACGCGCCGCCGCCGTACGTGCCGCGCCAACTGACTCGCGAAAAGGTGATAGATGAGCGGCTTCACGCGCGCCTCCAGATCGCCTGACTGCTCGGCGACCTCCACGAAGGCAACAAAGGCAAAGAGGGAGCTGCGCACCCACATCAGGCGCGGTTGGAGCTCGTCTCGGTGCACGGGAAAAAGCTTCAGCCGCCCCGCAGCAGACCGCAGCACACCCCGCCAGTACCACCTCCGCTGCGCTGCCACGCCCTTCTCAATGCGTTGCAGGTGGGCTGTGGCTTGCTTTCGAGCGATGCGCAGCCGCTCGGAGAGGGTGTTAAGCTCACGCCACATCGCAATATCGCCTTCCACGCCGCAGTGTTCGGCGAAGCCGAGGCGGGTAGCGATGCGACCGCACGGCAGCAGCCCTGTCGTCTCGTGCAGCAGCTGCTGGACGTGTTTGGAGCGCAGGCGCGGGTAAGCCGCATAGGCAAGCTCGAGGAGGGTAGAGCGGACGAGGGCCTCACCCCGCAGGGCTAACGCGCCGTGAACGGGAGAATTGAGGGGTGTGTGGTCCAGCATCTCCCACAGTATGTCAACCTCACGCACAGAGAGTGTGTTATCGGTACTATGGTCGTTGATGCGGTGTGCAGTGGATGAAAGCGAGGACACCGAGGCAGAGACAGCAGAATTTCTTCTTGCTGCCTCGGTGCTGTGAAAAGCAACCGAGTACAGCGGGAGGTACACACAATCGTATTTACGGTCTGTTTCTCTTCCTCCCCTTCCTCTGTCTCAACCGTCCCCTCAGCATCCGAGTTGCATTGCGTAGTCGCAACCTTCGCATCCCTTTTACGTTGTGCCGTCCGATACGCGACCACGAGCATCTCCAGATCACGCACTGCAACGGGTGTGAGCGCGGCATCCGAGAAGAGCTGCTGCGCCGTGCACGCCTCCAGCATCAAGCGGAAGGCGTCACCCACGCTGCGCTCGGCGGGAACGGTGCCGAGCTGCACGGCGCCGCGTTTCTCCGCCTGGCGCCGCCGCCGCTGTTGCGCTTTTACCGCCTCGTAGAGGGGACTCGGCTGCCGTGCCGCGCTGTGCACGTCACTCGGGTCCACCGGCATGACGAGCCGCCGTGGACGGAAGCGTGGATAGTACTTGGAGGGGCTGCCGTCAAGATCGATCTTGCTGCACCAACGTAAAAAGGAGCGCTGCATCGTGTGAAGTGTGGAAAGCTGGAAGAATAGCGAAGCAATAATACTTGCGCTGCTAAATCGCGAATATGGCAAGCAGGTAAAAAAAAAGAGCAGAGAAACAGGCAAGTCGTGGGATCCGCCTTAGACGTGTCGAGCTGCCGCCTTGCAGACGCGTCTTACTACAAGCCCTCGACGCGTCAATCAAGGAAACGCAAAGGTTGATGATGTTGCTGCACCATGCTTATATATATATATATATATATATATTTCACTTGACCTCAAAAAAGGACTGTGCCTCCCAAAACACCTGCAGAAATGAGCAGATTGACTGACAAAACGCGGCTGCTGGAACGCTCCTCGCTATCCATCAAATTAGTCTAAAAGGTACCTCATCGTCGTTTTTCTTTTCGCATCATGTGCATCTCTGCTGTTATTGTTTCTGTGAGGCCATTGGGTGTTTCTTCTCAGCCTCACTACTTCCTTCACCGTTCATCAACGGCCAAAAGAAAAACTTACAAATCGTGAAATAGACACACAGACGAACGAGAACAAAAACAGCTTCGAATTGTCTTGAGTACTCTGCTTTTCTTTGAGTTGACGACAAGGCATTTATTTACTCCTTGTCAGAGCGGTTCTGCTGTGCTTGACGGCAGCGCTTCTCCGCGGCAGCCCGCGACTTTTCCAGCTGCTGGAGTTCCCGCTTCAGCCTGGCCAGCTTCGCGCGCAGGTCGGTTAGCTCCTTGTCCATCTGCAAACGCATCTGGTGCAAATCGGACTTATCCTTCTCGAGCTCACTCAAGCGCAGCTGCGTCTGCTCTTGTTGCCGCTGCGCAAGAGCCTCGACATCTTCGGGCTTCATCGCTGACTTAGCGAAACCCTCAAACTGCTTGTCGTACACTTCGAGTTGCTGCTGCAGGCCGGAGCGGGCCATCTCAACCGAGTTGCGCTCCCGCCGCACCAGCGACAACCGTGCCTCCAGCAGCTGCACCTCCTTTGCCGCCTCCTGGTAAGACACAATTAACTCCTGGTACTGACTCGTGTGATTCTTCAGTCCGTCCTGTAACTGCGCAAAGCTCTGATCAAAAGCTTCTTTTTTCGCTGCCACTGCCGACTCGAGCTCCGCCATCTCTGCCTCCGCCGCCTCAACCCATTCGCGCTTCTTCGCGCACTCGTCGAGGATGTTTTGCACGTTCTGGTCGAGCTTCTCACGCACGCCCTGCCGGTACGACTCCATCTCCGTCCCTATTTTCTCCGTCAGCTGCTCGCGCTTCTTCGCCGTGTCCTGGAGAGCATGGCACATGTACTTCGCCTTCTCCTCCTGTGCCTTTGCTTTGCGGAGCTCGACGCGCAGATCATCCACGACGCGTTCCTGTACACCGAGCTTCTTCTTCACAGTCACGACGTCAGCCTCCACCTTCTTCGTCTTCGCAATTTCCTTTTGAATGAGATTCTGAATGAACGCTTCCCCGTGCTCCTTGGCGAGCGCGTTCACTTTCTTCTCCAGTACCGTGCGCAGGGCGGCCTCCGCCATACGCAGGTCATCGGAAGAAAACGTGTCGAGGGAGGTAATCGACGCCCCCGCTGGGGCAGCGGTAACGGAATCTGTCGACGACATTTTGTGAGCAGTACGCAAAGAAATACGTATGGTGGAAAATGCAGTGAGAACAACAAAACAACAGCTAATAACGCAAGAAAACTGCGCTATCTTGGAAAGGTGTTCAAAACAGGGGTCTGGGTGCTTCTAGTCTATAGGGAAAACTTGTACGTATCTGCCGACCTGCCAGAAACCACTGGAAGCAAAAAAGTAATTCTCCACCTCACGATGCGTGACAGTCGTTGTAAGCCGTGGTGTGCACTCTTGCGTGGTTTTCTTTTCTTCTCCTTGAGCCTCAAGAATGCTTAACAGAAATAAGAGGAGGAAGAAAAAGCAAAGGAGTTCGAGAGAAGACAGTTGAGCGGCACAAATCAAGCTTCTAGCTCCATGGAGAAAAGCTGCTGTTTAATTTGCCAAATGGAACATGTCAGCTACACCGACCGACGCCTTTTATTAAAGCAAACACCACCACTAAATTGCTGCTTAAACACACCACATATATATATATATATATATATATAGCTTTGGGACACGTCTTGTGTTCCCTTCGCGTGTACTCAACCTCCGCGGTGGTATTCAGAGAACTGAAATTTCTTCGTGTTTAAATATTGTCAACGGAATCGTACGTTATAGATCTTCTGTGAGTAAATATATACGCAATTCATCACGAGACAACAACCCTCGTCGTTCTCGTAACAGCACTTCACGACTAGAACTCGAAGCAAAAGGGGGAGAGGAAAAGACGGTGGCTCTTAGGTAAGCTTTCGTGACACCTGATCAGCAAGGCGAATTATGCAGGGAGTGGAAACCAAGAAATGTGTGCACACGCAGACATAGACTTTACACCGGCAACACGGAGTCAGCTGTCGATGCCATGTTTGTTTCGTAGTAGCGAATTAGGGCGTAGCCCAAAATTGATTTGATCACCATCATAATGCCGAGGTACACGGCCACGCCAACCAGAAAGTTCAACGACTTCAACGGTGTCACCGCGATCCACGCATCAAAGTAAGCAATGGCGCGCCGAACGTAGCCCGCCCGCCCTCTCCGCAGCGCCTCGCGCAAGATCAAGTAACTCTCCCATTCCAGCCGAATCCGCGGGCGGCGCTTGCGCATCTCGGTGTAGCAGTTGTAAACGACACGCCAGTCGAACGGGTCCATGTTCATATACACACGCATGAGGGCGTTGTAGGTTTGCGCGGTGACCCGGCTGTGTCGCTCGCCGGCAATCTTGTCGAACACCTCGATCGCCCGTTGCCACTGCGGCGGCACCTCGGTGGACAGGCTCGTGATCATCAGCTCGTAGTTGCGTGACGAGGGACGCACTCCACGCTTCTGGAGGTCATTGAAGAGGGACTGACACTGCTTTGGCATGTCACGCTGCAAGCACAGCTCCATCAGTGCCGCGTACATGCCCGGCGTCGGCGTCATGTGCTGCTTTAGCATTTGCTGATAAAGCTCCATACTTGCGCGCAGCTGGCCACCATTAAGCAAGCAATTGAGGAGAGCCTCATAGCTTTGAGCGTTGACGCGCAGCCCAGCAGCCTTAGCCCCTTTCACAGCAGCCAAACCGAGTGCGTGGTCTTTAGGTTCGAGGTGCTCGAGGTAACGGCGCAGCTGCGCGTTGCTCACAGTACGTGCCTTAACAGAACAGACGAAGGCGTACTCAACCTCGGCCGGCGTGTTGAAGGGAACGTCAGTGCCATTTAACTCGTTTGTATTAAAGAGAGGCGTGCCGACGGACGCGGAGGGGCTTGGAGGCGACGAGGACGGAAACGCAACCGCAGCCGCAGAAACGTGTTCCACCTGACTTGGTGAATCTGTTGCTCGTGTGCCTGATGACGCGCTAATTGTCGTGCATCCTCGCCGTAACACAGCATGTGAAATGTCTGGGAGTTGCGCTGCGCGCCGTAAACGTAAAGCCCCCTCGGGTGAAATCAAGAAAGAGGGACATGTGTTTCTTGTCGCGTGCAACGACCACGAGGAGGCGGCACGGCTGCTCAACACGCACAGACGTTGCATTTCTGAATCAATTAAACGCTAAAACTGCACAATGGTACGCAGTGACGGAAAGTGTAGGTAAATTGAAGAACAAAAAATCGGGTGCTCAAACGGCTAAGGGAAAAGGAGGCGCACGAGACACCTCAGTCGAGCTCATACATCGCAGAGTTGTGAGCAACACATGTAGTTGCACGTTCTGTGAAGGTTGCTGCACTGAAGTGTACAACTTTGCACGGGACTTCCATGGTTACGGCGTTCTTGTCGCACGGCTAGCTACATCCATATTCCAAACGCGTCAGCGGCGAGGTATCGTAACCGTGGACCAATCAAAGAAAAGAAGAAACCAAGTCGAACAGAAAATCCGTCATTTCCATCGTGAATGGTGCCTTTCGTTCCTTCACTCCCTTCCCCCCCCCCTCTCCTTCTACAGAAGTAACTGTGACGCTATTTCCGATCCTGCGTTTTACGCCTCCCTTACGGGAGCAGCCAGTGCGAAGACAATCATAGAAAACTCAAGTAGTGGAAGAGAATAATTGAGTAGAGAACTGAATAAAGATTCAGAAAGAGAAAGGGAAAAACAAGCCCTCCAACTCCAGGTTCTTTCTCCTTTCCCCCTTCCCCGCTGTTTTTCCTCCGCATGCATCACGATCACAGTCTACTTGTGAGCACCCCCACGTTTGAAGCAGGCATGATAGACGCCACCGAAGAAAACGGAAAACAACGTACGAGAGGATATGATTCGTGCGGAGGTGGGGAAAACACCCAGACGGGAGAAAGAAGTGCGAAGTTGAGTTCTCACTCATCCTCTTTCCTCATTAAAGAAGTTCGGCCAAAAACAACCCTTCTAACGCTGTTCTTTCCTGTCTAAATCACATGACACAAACTCCAATTAGGCGGTCAGCACGCCGAGCAGTGCGCTCTCGTCGTACAGGAAGAATTCCTCGCCTTCCACCTTCACGGCAGAGCCGCCGTACTCCGGCAGCAGCACCGTGTCGTTCACCTTCACCGTCGGCGTCCAGTCCTTCGACCCAGCAGCAACGGCCACCACCGTGCCCTCGTTGATCTTGCCGGCCACCTGCTCCGGGATCAGAATACCGGCCTTCGTCTGCTTCGCTGCCTGGGTACGCTTCACCAGCACGCGCTGGCCCAGCGGCTGCAGCTTCTTCAGAGCGGGGACAGTGAAGCGGAACATTAGTGAATAGCGAAGGAAAGACAAAGAATAGTGGCTGTGTGTGAATAAAAACGCGAATAAACAAAAGACACTTAGACGGACGAGTGCGAAGGGGAATCGCGTGTGAAGAATCTCCGAAACCCACGTGTGCACAAATGCGCATTTAGAGAACGGACGAGTTCGTGTGCAGAGGTGGGAAACAGAAAGAGAAAGTTGTTTACAACGAAAACGTGTGAGGCAGAGACAAGGTAAGTGAGAAGAACAAGAGATACAATTTAGAACTACTAAGTGCGGCTCAGACAACAACGATCACCACCGCCCATTGCCCCAATGTAAATGAGCGTAGTTTTCTTTTTATTAAACATAAAATGAAAGAGATTGTTTTAGTGAATGGACTGCAAACGAGTTGAAAAGCTGATTGGGCCTGTCGTCTCTGAGGAGGGAAACAAACGCTTTCAACATTTGCCTCGCTGCCGAGTGTTTTAATGATGTATATGCGTGTGCGTGTTTTTTCCCCCTCTTTAAACGCGTTTCCACGTGTGTACGTTAAATTTCACTCGGGTTTCTGACGTACGTGAACAGCTGTAGACAAAATGTGGAAAAAGCTGGGGTCTGTAGTCCCAAGCACATAGCAGATTATTAAACAACTAATAGCTCCCCCAGAATGAATGTGACTTGAGCGACTAAAGTACTTTACAGGAAGATGGTCAGAGCCCCTTTACAAGGTGCATTAACATTTATCACCATTACGCTCAAATGGAAGAGGCAGAGGGCCGCATCGTCTGCGGCAGATAACAAGTTGCTGCGCTCATCACGCCAACTGTTGCAATGAACTTACCGGTCGACGGTGCCGACACAACCTCATCCTCGGCCGTAACGCCCACCGTAAAAAAGCCGATATCCATCATATCCGCCACCGCATCATCTGCAGTTTCAACAGAGGAGCTTGGCATCCTCGCAGTTGCGGCAGCATACAGAGCGGCAGTGTGAAACTGTTCCTCTACACGATCTGCATGCAGGGGAAACAAATACACCTCCACCGCCACGCAGCGCATGGGGATTTCCCGCACGTAGTCAATACGAAACTTGCGCAGCAGCAGATCAGACCGGAGCGCCAGCTCGCCTGGTCGCAACAGACGGGAGTACGCGCATCTTGGGTCCGCGACGGCGCCACGGAAGGCGTTAATAACAAACATTTTTGAGACGAGCTGATTCACATGTAAATTGAAGTCGATGTCCGTCTCGCGCAGTACGAAGGAGCGGCGTGCGAGAAGGCGCAGTGGGGCTTCCAGCCCCGGAATGGAAACGGTAAACTCAGGTGTGACCATGTGTAGCCTATCTGTTGGATCTCCCAGCTGCATCACGTCGACAGCAGCAGCGTCAGCGAACCAGCCGCTCTTCTCCAGCAAATCGCGTGTGTTGAGTCGCTGCACGCGCATCGCATCACCACGCACTGTCGTCTCTGCCTTGGCGAGGATGTTACGAAACAGTGTCTGCTTACTCAGCGCGAGCTGCGCTGGTGTCCGTTTCGTCTTGGATACCCACACTGTTGTTACCTTGAACGTACCGACCAGGTGTTGCATCATGTCCACTGCGCCATCTAAGTACGTGTACAGCTGACTAAAGACGCCGTAGGAGCTGTTGCCTACGTGCACAAGGCGGAGGTGAGCACAGACGAAGAGCGTGGACGGCGTAGGCGGATAGTGAAAATGTGGGTGCGGATTCGCCAACGCCTCCTCCACACCAGCGAAAAAGAACGTGTTTTCTGCGCCCTGGTAGGCGTGTCCTTCGCTCTCAATCAAAGGGCGGGCGTTGTTGTTCTCGGAGTACGGCGTCGCCTGCGCGAGTTCTTCGCTCGTCTGCAGCCAGCCTCGCTCTCGCGCGAAGCGGAAGCAGTAGTTGCCCAGCAAGTTGACCGCAGAAATGTCAATTTGCATGTGCTGCACCGGGACAAACGGAGCGACGGCGACGCCGTGCACCACCGCAGATCCGTCCGGCTCCTCTCGAAACATTACCTTTGCTCCTTTGATTACGGATTCGTTTGTTTGTGTTTGTGTGTGTGTGTGTGTGTGTGTGTGTGTGTGTGTGCGTGACTGAGCAGTAGTGTTTTGGTGAGAAGTTCCGTTCAGCTTTTACTGACGTTTTGGGCAGAACCAAACTGCGATGCAAAAGTGTCGTCAAAGACAAGATGAGAAACAGCGCAGTTAGTACCACTTGAAAGAGAAAAAGCGAAGGTGTAAATACAAAGAGAAGCAGAGAGCAGCAGGTTGCGATTCCAGCTCACCCGTATAAAGACCCACTGAAACTGCTGTCAAAAAACAAAGATGCATACAGCAGCATTAACTGTACGCTTCTATACATACTCGGCCATGCAAAATACAAGGTCACTTTTTTCGTGACACGCTGAGCACTTTTTTATGGAGTAATTCTCAACGTGTCTCCCTAATTCCCGTCCTTACTATGTGCCCTGGAAGGCCTTAGAGCGACCTTCGTCCGAGCTGCGTCATTTGAATCGCGTTGCAGTCACTGACAGGTGGGTTTGAAACGACTCTCTCTTTCTTACCCGAATCGATGTTTGTTTGTTTTCGCTTGGTTTTCTCACGCATTTCCTCACTGAACTGCAGGTGATCAAATCCTTCAAAACAGAAGCAGACACCCTCGCTTGGGCTTCGCCTCTCCTTTGCTTCATGTGTCATTTCTTACGGAGGTACGCTCGCATAGTCCATCTGAACACCGCAGATCCCCACACATGTGCCACTGCGCACGTACGGCTTTTCATACCAACGACCATCACTCTTCGCCTTTCAGGCTTCCATTTAGACAAAAAATATATACAGACGATGTTGCAGGAAAAGACCACGCCTTGTGCCGTGGCAACATACGAAGGTACGAGCTTCAGTAAAGTGAAAACGCCTAAGAACTAAGAAAAAAGGGGGTGAATAAGGTCACCATAATAGTAATCACTATAGATGGGAGGAGAGGGAGAAATTCTGTGTTTGATTTGGTTAAATCGGCGAAACGACCACATCATCACCACCGCAGCATTATCTGGAAATTCGAACGGGTAAAAAAACAAAATCAATAATAAAAAGCTTGAACACTGTGGTGCTTCACGGAAGCACGAAAACGAACAAGTTCATGACACAAACTCCAATTAGGCGGTCAGCACGCCGAGCAGTGCGCTCTCGTCGTACAGGAAGAATTCCTCGCCTTCCACCTTCACGGCAGAGCCGCCGTACTCCGGCAGCAGCACCGTGTCGTTCACCTTCACCGTCGGCGTCCAGTCCTTCGACCCAGCAGCAACGGCCACCACCGTGCCCTCGTTGATCTTGCCGGCCACCTGCTCCGGGATCAGAATACCGGCCTTCGTCTGCTTCGCTGCCTGGGTACGCTTCACCAGCACGCGCTGGCCCAGCGGCTGCAGCTTCTTCAGAGCGGGGACAGTGAAGCGGAACATGATGGTTTATGTAATTGAAGAGCTTTTTATGGGATAAAACTTGAGGATTAGAGCGAGAGTTTTTGCGTTAGGAGTGTTGAAGTAGCTGTGAAGAACTACAAAGAGAGACAGCGCGCAAATTGACAGTTGATAAAACGCAACAACAGGACACGAACGTCGGGTATGAAACCAAATAGTGGGAAATGAACGACAACGAAGAGGAGGAGGGAACGGCGATAAATGTGACAGTCGCTGGCACGTTGGATTCTTGTTTCCAGCAGGCGGACAACCTGTAAGTAAAGAACCGCCAAATTGAGTTTTTGCAACAGGATGGTGACGTCGCTGCGTACCTGAAAAGCAGGGAGATTGAAAAGAGACCTTTTGCAATCCCACTCCCTTGTAAGGTTCGTCAGCGCACCACATGAAGGCGGGTAAAGAGAAGTCGACACCTTTAACATTGTTGTACCGAAGTCGAGGTGCTACAGCAGCCACCGCGAGTTCTTGTTATGTGCCTCCCCGTGCTTCTGAAAGCGCGCACATTGAAAGAGCAGTTTGTTTAGATAACTTCAAGCACATAGCACAGGTGATTGCATAGGTGCTAGCTGGTGCCTCACAATGATGAAAGGAGGGAAAAGATGAAGGTTGCCAGAGAGCACACTCTGAAAGAAGACAGTGTGTCGTACATCCTACTGTACATTATGTAGTTGCTAACTTCCCGTTTGAAAAAGGAAAAGTTACTGTGATTCAGCCCTGACCCCCGGTACTACGGCTGGCCGCCACCTGCCTCTCAATGCTGGGCAGGTACATGTTTTGCGGCCGCCTATCCTTCCCTTCGTGCAGGTACTTTAGCAGCGCCAGCTGAACTTTGTACCGAAACGCCTTCTTCGAGTCCGTCAGCTCCGCCACCTGTGCGGCAGCTTCGGCGGGGCTCAGCTGTCCAGACGCCTGCGCCGCACGCAACGTCCGCTCCCGCGTCGCCACCACATCCTCCGCAGCCGCCGCCTCGCGCCGCAGCTGCGCAAAAAAAGCAGTAAAGCTGTCGCACAGAAGAGGGTGGAAAAGCGGGAGACTCAAATACGCGACGAGGTCGAGCTTGTTGTTCCGAATTGGTGCCGTTAGCACAGCGCCACCGCTGCGCACTGCTGAAGCAGAGCCTTCCTGTGGCGCGCTTTTCGCCTTCTCCAGCGCCTCATTGTAGCGATACTCGAGGTGGAAGAGCGACTCCGGCAGTCCAATAAGGGCGCGGTAGTTGTGCACAGGTGGGGCACCATTGCCAAAGTAGACGACGCCGTCGATCGTGCGGTGGCGGCGGTGGATATACACCACTAACATTTCCCGCATCCCCGCCGGTTCAAATTGACCGCCTTGGCGATTTGTTGGTAGTGGTGGCAACGTGGTGGTCGTAGTAGTGCTCGCCGTCTGCACATCGTCCAGCGAAACGGAGAGCATGTCAGTTGAGTTGTAGTCAAGTCGAATGCACGCATCACGGTCAAACTGCGCGGCACCGCAGACGGCGCTGAAGTATTCGTAGTGGCACGGCAGCCGCACCCGACGCGCTATCGGTGAGGGGTACGTCGGCAGTGAAGACGTTTGGACCACCGCTTCCACTGGAGACGAGGCGGTGAAGGCAGCACCTTGATCGCTGCTCGCTGAGGCACCGCCGGAGGTGTTTCCCTTACTAGCAAAGGCCGGGCTTTGTGCTTCGTGGTCTTCTGGCAAACGTTTATTATGATCACTTTTCTCACTCTTGTGCTTCGTCGTGTCCCTCTCACGACGGAACTCCTCCAGCCCCAGTCGTCCAAGCAACACGTGCGCCACATCACGGCCCACATCCCGCGCACTGTAGGCCTCAAACGAATCTGTGGCGCCGTAGCGGCGGGTGAACATCGCAACCGGACCAACCGCTAGCACTCCCGGCTGACTCGTCTCGTACGTTGTGCCGACAATCACGCGACCGTCAAACACGATGGAGCGCTTTGTCAACGCCGAGAGCACGCTGTGGTCGATGTCCTTGTCCTCAAGGCACACGATCATTGAGCACGGCAGCTCTACAGCGTCTCCGGCTTTCCGCTCGTAGGAAAGGGAGGCGAGCACCACGGAGGACAGCGCATCGTCATCGAACTCCAGTCTCGACACGCCGTAGCCGTCCAGAACCGTCACGCCCAAGACACGGAAGAGCGCCATGGCAGCCTCTTCGCACGCGTCGTCTGCAAATACGCCGCCACCGGCCCCACTTGCGGACGCGTGGGGCTCGGGACGGCACAGCACTAATCGCTGGGCCGGAAACCCAACCGAGATCATCGTAGACAACGCGGCAATCGAATCGAGGCCGGATCCGTAGACAACGACGTTCGCAATGGACGTTGCGTTGCTCTGATTCATCTCTGTCAAGGCGCGCCGCAGTTTGTCTTCCGCCAGCACACCGGACAGCGCGACGACGCCGCCGTGTGCGCTGCGAGCCTCCTGCTGCTGCAAGGCACGTATCGCAGGGGGCACGATGTACTGCCGGCCCGTGGCAAGGATGAGGTGGTCATAGGGCTCGTACACGCCGTTCTCGAGCTGCACGAACTTCAGGTTTGTGTCGATGTCGACCAGCGTACCCTGCACCACCCGCACCACGTTGGCGCCGATGCTGAGGGATGCGGAGGTGTTGAAGCCATCGCCGAGGCGCAGCCGCATGTACTCACGCTCCAGCAGCTCCATCGCATCTGCCTGCCACAGCTGCTGTTGCCGTAGTCTCGACGAGACGCTGTCACCGATGGACTGATTTGGGTGCTGAGGCATGCCGTCGGTGGCAATGAGAGTGACATTCAGCAGATCCACATACGGCACACGGAATAGCTCGTAGAGCATCGCGAGCGCCGTGGCACTGGCACCGACGACGACAAGGCGTGGGTGCAATCTCACTTTCTCATCGCTGAGCAGCCGCCGCGTTGTGATGAAAAGCGAGCTGAGGGCTAAGCTGGCGGCAGCATCTTTCTCTTCATCGAATTTGTGTTTTCCCCGCGTGCCTGCAGCAGTGCTGGGGGCTGCGCTGGGTTTAGCAGTGCTCGTAGTATCAGTGGAGGCGTTGCGTGATAGCGCTGGCGTCACGTCGTTCACTTCGGGAATGCCATCCGTCAGCTTCCACCCTTTCTCTACACTGGTGTTGTCCATGTTGACATAATTTGTGTGAATACCTTCCTTCGTGGTATCACCACGTTGTTGCGCCACCTTCGTGCTCGACTCCACCACGCGGCGCGGCGGTACGTACGTAAACGACGACAACACAGTCTGAGAGAGCGACGCGTCGACGCTGGTCAAATTCAGCAGCACCGCTGCCTGCGTCTGTCGCAGCACCTCTCGCAGGAAAAATTTGAGGTGGTGGCGAAACGCAGGGCGTATGTACGCAAAGCGCACAACGAGACCCGGTAGCTCGGCGGAGCGATAACGCCGCGGCCCCTCGGCTGCCGTGAGCGAAATGTCTGTTGCCGCGTAGTCGAAGCCGCTGGCGGTGTTGAAGGAAAGGAAGTGGTCGAGGTCGTAATTAGCGCGCAGGGCGTACATCTCGTCGACGGAGAGCGGCTGCACCGACAGGACACCGACGACGGTTCTGCCAGGCGTAGACGAGGACGAAGAAGTCGCTGCGGCGGCGGAAGCGTGATGCGGCGGCAGGCCCCAGGAGAGGGAAAACACCGCCTGTTGTGACGCGTTACCGGCGCTGATGCTGTTATTGTCGCCGTCGAGGTCTTCGTGAAGAGCGTGAATGAGTTCCGCAGAGCAGCCAGGCAGGCCAACACTCACGCCACCTCCAGCAGAGATACTAGTCGCACCGCTTCCGCGACTCTGTTGTTGTTGCTGCTGCTGGTGATGCAGCACGGCGTGAACGCCCGAGCCGGCGGGAGAGGCGGCGCGCGGCGCGCCGAACTGCGCAAGGACGGCCGACCGCAGCTCCGCACAAGTCGGGACCGACAGCAACGTCACCTGTGCCTGCATTCCAATCTCTGCCTCCAACGACACACGGGGGCACACCCAAAGTGCGTCAGGCGGCGGCGCAACTTCGCCTCTGGCGTTGTGAGGTTGGTAACGCCGCAGCGGCATGTACTGGAACCGCTCCAGCACCAGCGGTTCTGGCAGTGTCTGGGTATGCGGCCGCTGCAGCGTGGCGTAGTCGCACGTGGGAAACTCTCTGAAAATGTGTGGCAGCAACTGGTAGGAGCTATGCTCAAAGCCAGGGTTAAAGTAAAGAAAGAAGATACTGACAGTGCTCGATGGAGTGCGGCCGTCTTGGTAGGGGCGGGTGCTGCCTGCTGCTGCCGCGGCGGACGCCTCGCTGTCGTCCACGTTAAATGGCTTCAGTCGCTCAAGCATGTCAGTGTTGTAGAGGCGCGCGAGGTACTGCTGCTCCTCCAGGGCGAGCTGGCGCACGCAAGCGAGGCCAACCACGGCGTGCGTGACGGAGTCTTCCGCGACGATAACTTTGTGCTGACCATCCTGTGACTGGAGGAGCTCCTCCAAGTAAAATTGCTGAGGGAGCTCTGTGATAACGCCAGGGCCGCCGGCGACGAGTAGGGTTACGACATCGTCATAGTCCTCCAGCCGCCCCTGCCGCATCGTGAGTGGCGGCAATACGGCGGCGCGGGGGAGGTGAAAGAGGGCTGGTGTTGATGCAGCTGACGTAGCAGCAGCAACACCTTTAGAGGAGGTGGTGGGAGAAACGGCGTTGGACAAATTTGTCAAACCAGGGAGGTCACTCACAGTGACGAAGGACGCGTCGAGAGACAGAAAGATGTGTTCTATGCCGCTGAGGCTGCCCAAGGTAGCGCGCAACAGGTCCGCTGCTACCTCCTGTGTACCGTAGGTTGGGGACGTCTGCGCCACCACTGACCCAGCGAGGCCTGACTCCACATTGCCAGCATTGAAGTTGGCGTTTATGACGGTACTCGACGGGGCCAGCAGCATGCGCAGCCACAGACTGTTCATCAGCGTGACAGCAGCAGCTATCTTCTCTTTCGCAGCACGGGTTGCGATCCACGCACCCACGCTCTCGCGGATGTTAGTTTCCTCTGCGTTATCGCCGCCAGCATGGCTCGATGATGGTGTGTCACTCAGCGAAATAAATCCAACCACGACCTCCTCCGCACCACTGCGTTCAGCTCCCGCTGTGGTAGTGGCCGTCTTCGTCGCCGCAGTAACTGCGTCCGCGTCGTGCTCCGGGACATCCCACACAGCCGTCACGCAGATCGACGCGCCCTCGATCAGCACGGCAAAATCGCGCTCCGTAAAGACGTGGAAGACGCCGGGCGTTGGCAACCCTTCGCCAACCACGTCGCCGAGCGACATCATGCGGGCCAGCGGAGCGGCGTCGCAGCGCTGGCTGCGACGGTAACGCACACCAGCGATGGTGCCCGTCAATGACATGGAAGAGAATACACAAAAGTAAAGCGAGGGAAAAGGCGGCAATCGTGAGTGGGTGTGAGAAGAACTTTTTATTTTTCCTCTTCCTGTGTGCGCAGTTACAATGCAAACAAGCTCCTTCGTTCTTATTTTGTTTTATTTTCCCGGTAAGCGGAGAGAGCGAATGTAGCGTTGGCACTCTCTTAAGATGCGGAGTGGAGGAGCAAAAGGGGAAAAGAAAGTGAGAGCAGTAACCTAGGAGGAAAAATTCGATGGCACACAACGCATGCGGTGCGCACTCCCTTTTTTCACATGCTCCTCTGGTAGCAAGTCTTGACCAACCCCCCCCACCTTCCCTCTCAACAGCATTCGGTATCCAATCTCTTTGGAAGTTCTTGAGGTGTGTAACCACCGCAAGGCAGGCGCCCAAGGGCATTTAGGTGCCCCCGGCATATTTATTCTTCTTTCAGAGAGGGGGTCGTATTATTACTATTTGCTATTTGCTTGTTTGTTTGACAGTACTCGTTTGTGTCCTGTGCAGCGCCAAATGTTTTATGCTAGTCTCCTGTTTTTTTTCTTCTTTGAAACGTCTAGGTCGCGCCTCTACTGCTCCTGTGCACATTTCGTAGCCTAGTAAACAAGTGAATTAATGTGTTTTTCCCTCTTTCAATGCGATGAGGTTCTCTCCACTTGCAAAGCGGTCGGAGCGTCGCAGTCACTCAGAGCAGACATCCACGAACCAAAAAAACAGCCGAAGAAAAACAAAAGACACTGTAACAAAAAAAAAAGCTGCCAAGACAACAGAGGAGAGAAAGGAAAACGAAGAGACAAAAAAAAAAAATGGCAACGCAAAGTGCCAGAAATCAAAATCAGCCAAAGCGTAGAGGAGAGTAAAAAAGCGATGAGGAGCTAAGGAACATCAGACAAAGAAAAAAACCGCCTGAGCGAGAAGAGAAACCAAAGAGCTGAGCAAACGCAGGTCAACTCAGCTCGTTGCGCTCGTTTGCTTTTTCCCTCACCTTTTACAGTTGCTTCGAGATCGCGGATAGAATGTTCACGCGCACCAGCATGTTGTCACGGCGCGGACCTGTCACGGCACCATCCAGCGTGCGTTGCAGGCGAGCCAGTTCAACCGACACATAGTTACCGCCCTTCTCGGCAATCCGCTGCGCCGTCTTCACATAGTACTCGGTGCTCGGCGACTGCTCCAGCTTGCTGGCGAGTGTCTTCACTCTCTCCACGGCGGCGGCTTTCGCCGCCTCGCCCTCGTCCAACGCCACCGCGGCCGCGGCCTTTGACAGCTCCTCAACGACGCCGAAGTCCCACGACAAGTCGCCGTTGGCGAGGCGATGTGTCCCGGCGCGCTTGTTCACAAACTCCAAGAAGTCCTCGATGTCGCGGCCGCCTTTGTACTCCACCGGCTCCGTGTTGTCGCCCTTGGGGAAGAAGTAAATCGTGGGAAACCCGTGCACCCCGTACTGCTGTGCGATCGGCTTGTTCTTTGCGTTGTCGGCATCGATGCGGGCGATCACCACGTCCGCGTCGTTTTCGTAAATCTTCGCTACTTGGCTGTACTTCGGCTTAAGCGCCTTGCAGTGACCGCACCACGGGGCGTAGAACATTACGAGCACCGACTTTGTCGGGTCCTTCGCGACGTCGTCGAAGTTCTCCACCGTCAGCTCCGTGGCGTAGTTCACCTCCTGCGGTACCACCATCTGCAAGGCGGGAATCTTCTCGGTGAGGAACTTCACAAAGCGGTCGGCTGTGCGATCGCTATCGTACTTGATCGGTTTAGTCGACCCAGCCGGGAAGTACAGGATCGTCGGGAACCCGGTCACCTTGAACTTGCTCCCGAGGTCGCGCTCTTGGGTCGCATCGACTTTGCCAATCACGACGAGGTCCTTCGCGTTCTTGCTGCGCTGGAAGGCGGCCCCGAGGGTGGCATACTCCGGCGCCATATGCTTGCAGTGACCGCACCACGGCGCGTAAAACTCAACGAGGGCCGCCTGCTTCTTTCCGACGAACTCGTTGAAGTTCGCCTTCGTCAGCTGCACAACGCCAGGCATCTCAACCCCAGGATCCTCAGCGTCGGCAGCAGCTGTCAGCACGACCAGAGAGGCCGTTGCGAGTAGCAGAATGGCAAAAAATCGCTTCATAGTTTTAAATAAGGAGCAGCACGTGAAAGGATACGGGAAAGGCTGAAAGGCTCCAACTCAACTGGGGCAAATAGAGTAGCTACGGTGTCAATGGCGGTAATAGGGAAAAGAGAATAAAAGAAGGTGCGCGGGTATAGAGAAAGACTAAGAAAGAGATGCAAGTCGCAAATCTTATCGGTTTTGACTTAGAACAGAAAGTGAACGAGGCGACAGAGAGGAAAGAAAACACTCAGGGGAGGGAGGGACGAAAGAAGGATAATGTGATTACGGTGCCTGAAAGCGCACCCGGTGATACGTGAAAGAGCAGTTGTTCAGCAACTCCTTGTGCAACGAATAGCCATTGCTCTTTCTGTTTGGCCCAGCTTTCAGATCAATGCAGTCTGTTTCGTGCAGCAAGAGGCAAATGATAACTGCAAACTAGCTGAGTTTATCACCTCGAGTGCTGAAGCACCCTAAGTGACTTACTGGTATCTCACGCGGTGAACAATACGAGAGACAATCCTCTGCACGCTCGACAGATGGCTACTCTGTCCGCTATCGGTATTTTCAATGGTAAAAGCGGGATCAAAAAAAAAAAAACGAGAAAACCAGTTGAGTTAGAACATCTGCACATACATAAAAGCACTTTTTAGACCTGCGTGCTACCTTTGGCTCAACTCTTCAGACTGAGTCTCTTCCATTCTATTACAATGCAGGCTTGAGCACGTGCTTCTCCACAAACTCTACAAGTGTGTTCATGTCACGCGAATGCGGGAACTCGATGCCGCTGTGCGAGTGCGGTGGCACCAGCAGCACAGTCGGGTAGCCCTGAATGTTGTAGCGGCGCTGAATGCGCTTGTTGTCCGGCGAATTGATCTTCGCCACGACTAGCTTATCCGCCAAGTCAGGACGGAACTGGACGTACTTTGCAAAGTCCGCGTAAATGGGCGAGAAGTCCCTGCAGTGCCCGCACCAGTCCGCGTAGAACTCCAGCAGCACGTAGCGATCGTGGCCCACGACGTCGTAGTAGTTCTCCGAGTTGACATCCTCGACGCCTTCCATCTCACGTGACGGGATCATAGCGCCGTCGCCGCGCTTCGCCTCCAGAATCGGGACCGCGACGAGGAGCGTAACGATGAAGGTGGCAACGAAGATGGTTGCCAGTCGCAGCACAGTCCGCATGCGCGATGACATTTCAAAGCAGTGGTGAGTTTTTCGTGTGTTTCTTTCGTATGGCGAGTTTACTTGTGTTTTACTTTGTTTTTGCTGTGGTTGGTGATTCAACTACCTTGGTTGTCCTTGAGTAAACTAGACGGTTGCAGTGCTAATAATCAAAATGCCTTTAGCAAACCGTGAAGCGCAGGAGGTACTAGTTCTTAGCAATTAGAGACGAGAACAAATGAATGGAAAAGGAGGATTACGGTGACAATAATAATAACCAGCCGTGTGTGTGCGTTGTGCCCTCAACGCACTCCTTCCGTGTGAGCCGATAGGAAGGGTAGCTGAGCAAAAATTGGTGTAATTTAACAATGCCAGTTTGCGAGAGCACAGTAAATCGATGTAGCACTTGAGAACAGTGACGATGAGTGCGGCAAAGAAGCAGTACCGTCATCCTTGAAGACTTTGAAAAGGACAAGAGTCGTAGGAAACCCGCCACCCACCTCCGCCCACAGACACATCGTTCAACATACCAGACCTAACACAGAGACATTCTTTTACGACGTTAGTAATCCTTTTGTTAATTCGAATAGTTACGTAAACAAGAGGAAACGTAGCTTGAGCTCAGCAATACTGGAAGCCCCCCACGTCAAGCACAGCAAGCAATAACACAGAACAGAAAGTGTAGCAACTATCTTTTCAATAAAACAGAAAGAGTGGAGAACAGTGTTGAGCCCAGGCGTTGCCACACATTGCTGAACGACACCAAGCACTAAAGAAGAGTAAAGAGAGGAAAGCGGAGGAGAAACTAGAGAAGCACGCACACCGGAAGAAAATAGAAAGAGCGGAAAGCCCATTATTAAGAGAAACAAAAAGCAAACAGCACACAGAAGCGGCCTAAAAAAGCCAGGAAAAAGAAAGACGTCTTCCGCTTGCAGTCATACTTCTCCTCCTCTTCCCGTCTTCTCCTCGATAATTACTTCTTAATCGAACCTGGCTTCTCCGCCGCTGCGGCCACCTTCGCCGCCACCTTCTTCTGCCACTCGCGCGACATCCTCTGCGACTCCTTAACATCCTCCTCGGGGAACAGCTTCATCAGCCCCATCAAACCACAGGAGATGAGCAGCATCAGCACCATTGGGTTCTTCACCAAGTCCTTCAAATGCATCTCCTGGCGCGGCATGTAGTACTGATGCATGCCAGAGACGGGGATGAGAGCTGGACTGTCCTCCTCCAACCCAGTTCCTTCCACCTGCTTCACCGGGAAGTCGTTGGTCGAGGTGCGGATGAGAGGCTCGTGCTGACCGTTGCCGGTCTCACGGTACATGACGTCAACCCGCATTGTAGGGAACTCAAAGTCGTGATAGTCTACTTGCATCAGATAAGTGCCGTAGGGGAGCTTGTAGACGATGAACGAACCGTCACGGGCGGTCGGCACCGTCACGGTGGTTTGCCCGTTTGTCAGCAGCACGCTGCCGGGCTGTATGTTGTTAAGCGGGTTTCGGCTATCCGGGTGGCGGAGGTATGCCTCTGGCAGCCGCAGCTGGCCGTAGTAAGTGACCGTCCCCTCGGCAGAGGCGGACGCGACGGACACGGCAAGACATGCGAGCAACACGACAAGTGCGAAGCGTCGCACCCCCGCAGAACGAAAGAAGACCACCATTGCACAACGTAGAATATGCTGGCTGCACACAGAACAGTGCTTACCACGAATTCGTGGTACTTTGTAACTACTCTAGGTTGTAATTAACTTTCTTAGGAGTGTCCCATTTCACATTTGTAGTCGTGTAGCCGTTTGATGAAAAGATGGAAGGGATGATTGAGCGAGAGAGAAGAGTTTTTTTTTTTTCGTCAATGAAAGAGAGGAGGGGCGTGTGGTGGTGCTGCAGTACACACAACTGTTGTCTTCAACGCTTGACAGTTCCCTCCACACATAAGCGTGAAACAGAGAAGAACGTGTTCTTGTTTCCAGCTGTGCAAAACACTTGCCAGTGTTTCAAAACGCGTCGTGAACAACCTCAGCAGCAAGACCGAAAGCTGCACACACAAAGCAAACAAAAAAAAAATGCACAGCAGTGGGCGGTGTGTTTTGATCCTGTTTGCTCAAAAAAGAAAGAGAAGATGGTGAAGGAGAACAGCTCAACGCGGTAAAACAAGAAGGCAGCCGCAAGAGGAAACACAGATGTACACGCAAACAAGTAAGAGGGAATGCAAAGTAACAAATAGCAAATTGAGAACTAGTTTCTTCCGCTTCCTTGGGACACCGACAAAACTTGCGTGACAGAAGAGCTGAACAGCAAGTGAAGATCAAAGGCCCGGGCACGTGCAAGGGAAGTACAAGCAATAATACAAAGAAATTAAAGACACCGACATATCTCGTACGACTCAAAAAACACCCTTGCCACAATGCAAACTGAACGACTGTTTGAGATCGTTTTGGGTACTGCACGTCCCGACGGCTTCGGAGAAGAAGAGAGGGAAACTGCAGAACAGTCGGCACCAACCATGGCAAAGAAGATCACAAACTAAACAGTAATCCATACAAAAAGCCAATTCTAAAGCTGTTGTTGTTGTTGTTTTTGGAAACCACCAAGAGTCACACACTCACAACATATTGTTTTTTTTTTTTATGTGTTCCCTGTTTGTTGCTTGCACTACGCTTGCCTCCTCTCCGGTGTGGGTTTACCGTATAACAACAAATATGAGAAGAATCAATATTACAAAGAGCACAGCAATACAAATGAGCTTGCCCTTGTCACTTGTAGAGTCGAGCAGCTTGCCTACCTTCTTCATCGCCCCATCGAGCCGCTGCTGTACGCGGGTCATGCCGCGGTCGATGTCGTCTAAAATGTGCTCCTGCGTGTTCAACTCGTCTTGGATATTTACCGCGGTGTCCTTCACGCGATGAATGCCACTCGACAGCCGGTCCAACGTGGCGTCATCCTGCGCCATAACGTTATGTTGCACCTCGTGCTCCTGTCGTAAGAAATCGTTGTTCTCGCGCTGAGCGCTGTCCATGCCACCGTCGTCCTGCGCCGCGGCCATGCGCTTCCGCTGCGCCGCCTGCACCTTCTCCGCGAGTTGTTGCGCCTTCATCATATCCCGCTCCCATGATCGAATTCGCTCCGCGCGACCCTGCAGATCCTCAGCGGTAATCGCGAACGACTCCGGATGTTCCATCGCGGTATCGAGGGCAAATCGCATGTCCTCCACCGCCTCATTGCAGCTAGACACGGACTCGAGCAGCTCATTTTCCGCAATCACGGTCGGTGTGGCAGTATCGCGGAACCGTTGCATCTGCGTCGCCAGCTCCGCCAACATCGCGCCGACTTGCCTCTCCATCTGAGGCCACGGGTCTTCGCGACTGGCACCTGCGGCCGGCACGGCAGCAGGGGTCGGTAGCATTGACGGCTGCCCACTTAAGGCGCCGGCTGGACGCGATGCAGAGCTCATTGTTTTTTATTTTTCCGGAGATGTGTTGATGTTGTGTGTCAATACGCACGCCACCACGAGTTGGAATGAGACACAGCAATAGAATCTGTGCTAAGAGAGAAGTTTTACCCTTTCAGAAAACAAAGGGCTGCACCTGGCGTAAGAAGAATGACGGTGCATTGGCGAGAGGAGAAAGGTGGTAAGAAGTGGTGGATAGTCGCGGGAGAGAGTAACGCGCGATGCGCAGCACAACAAGCTGTGTTTTCCCTGGGAAATAAAAACTCTTCAGTTCTTTAACAGGAAGTTTCTCCTACTGCTGTGCTCATCGAATGTTGTCAGCACGTACATGGAATGGAATTGTGTTCAACCAGAAGATAGCAGCTGTGTGCCAGCACTGCCTGTCCAAAGCACATGGCCTCAGTTATTTTTTATACCAATTTGTTCAGTGCTTAAACCATGTTTCTGTGAAGAGTAGCGAGCAAACCAGAAAAAACGCTGCCCTTCAGGGCACTCCAAACAAAGCAGCACAGTCTTCACTTTGAGTCTTCTCTCTCTCTCTCTCTCTATATATATATTTCTGAAGAGGCAGTTAGTTGACGCCGCCACGCGCGCGCAACGGAAACCGCGACGCAAGGTCAGTGTTGCTGCACTGCGAAAAGAACGCCGGATTGCTTAAACCGTTGCTGAACTGAAAGTCACTAAGATCGAAGTTGCAACGAACAAAACGGACTCCGTGGTCGTGCTGACCGCAATGGTGGTCGCAAAGATGCTCATCTGTCGTCCTGCTGGAACGACGCCCACCACGTATGTCGTCTTTCACCTCCTCATCGTACTGCAAACCCATCCCAGCAAGCCTAAACTCACAATCATCGAAGCGCACGTTTCCACTACAAAGAACACCCTTCATCAAACAGCCTGTAAAATCGCACCGGCGAAAAACAACGTCGTGCCACTCAGCTTGATAGAAGATGCAACGCGAAAGGTCGCAGTCTTCGACGGTCATACCGCCCCATCGCACATGCGAGAAGTCGCAACGGGTAAGCGACAGGTGGCGTAGGTGCTGCTGCGAGAGCTCCCCGTGCTTCAGCACCGCCTTCATATCAAGACCAGCGAGTAGCAGCGAGGAAGCTATGACGAGAGGGGAAGACGCACTAGCAACAGAGTTCGAGTTAGGCACACCACTCTTGCCAGTCAATGACGTGTCGATGCTGGAAGAACTACTGTTGGAGTTAAAGTCTTTCCTCGCTTTATCGTGTGTGGTCAACGTGCTGTTTCCATTGTGCTGACTTGCCGCAGCCATCAGCATCACAATTTTACGTTCCAGAGGAACCTCTTCGGATGTGAGCAGTGCAGCAAGGGCGGTGCTGACACTTCCGTTCTTGGGGCCTTTGATTGCACCCTCCAAAGCAGTCGGCGACGAGCTAACCAACGATGACCAGGAAGCTTGCGGTGTTGAGTGTCCTTCGCTTTCCGCTGGCGGTGTTCTGTGCACTTGAGAGAGCGCGGCGTTTGCACGAAGTGAAGACTTCACTCCTTGCTCACCGCACCCGTCACGTGTTCTTTCGTTCTCGTAAATCCCGCCGACTGTTGTTGGGAGCTCACCCACCCTTTGGTGGCTGGATTCAATTTCCACCAAAATTTTGTTCCCCTCCCCCTTTTTTGGGAACGAACCCTCCATCAACAGCACCGTGTTCATTAAATCATCTGGATCCACAGAAGCGTACGCATCTTCCGGAGGCGCGTCAGCTCGCATACCTTTATCTGACAGCGATGACTCTACGACTGCAGAAATAGCCGTTCGAACCGTTGCGCCGCCGCTCTCGGATGTTGCCGACGACTCTCTTGCATTCAGCTGAACGGGGGCGGTGCTGGACAGTGTGACGGCAGTTGAGTCAACTGCCTCGTCCTCGTACAAAGCGAGGGATAAGGATAGCAGCGCATCCAACATTATCTCACTTAACTCTGGCGCTGGCGTCGTGCGTGACGGCGGACTCAGAAGTTTACTTTTGACGCGAGGCGACGAGGAGGTAGAGTGCCCAATGTCGCGTGACTTTGTTACAGAGAACGGTGCGTGAAAGCCACCACGCCTACGCGCGCGAGTGGAGTGGCCACGTGCGCTGCAGTCGAGTGCCCGCTGCATTATTGCAGCACCCTTCACGGTCAACTGTGACAGCACCTGGTAGCGAAGATACCTGCTCATTGCTGCTCAGTTACCCCGCGCCTGCTCTGCCGAAGCGTACGTGGGTTTATTTGCGTGAGATTTGGTTGGACTGTAACGTAACATAAGTTGGCGAGTATTTTCTATTTCTTATTGTAATGTGAGTGTACCACCACTCCTGTGGGCATGAGATTGACTTGTATTAAAGACAAGAAGATGAAGAAAAGAGAAGACCAGATTCAGTTGTCACTCATGTCTTTGCAAAGGCCGCAGAAAACCGGGTTTTATCCTACACCGGGAGTGCAGACGTACATAGATCCGTATAAACAAGGTTGTTTGATAGAGTGGTTTCAATAAAAACACCACGGAGTAACTCTCGTTTGACCGCAACCTTTCCTGTCACAAGCTGAACGGCAAAGACGAGCGGCCGCACGGCACTTGACCACGCAAGGACTGCAACATAAAGCGGGGAAACCAAACAAGCCCCAACGCACCCAAAGCGTAATAACTGGCTGTTCTTAACAACTCCAAGCACTCCGATTGGAGGGAGTGGAAGGCTTCCCGAGGAAGCCCGCAATACACATGTACCGCACGAAAGTGCGCATTGGGTTGAGAACACTCAACTCAAAAAACAGGGTACACTCTAAGAGCACCTTACCGTGGAACTAAACCTATTCAAAGTTGAACAAAAAGAGCCAACGGCCGCTATGAAGACATAACAGTACACCAACGTGTGTAATACTAAGGAACATCAGTAGCTTTGTCTATTCCAGGGAGATGCGCACCCATGTGCTTGGGCAAGACAGCAGCGCCATGAATACGTAAAGAGAGGTCTTGCCGCTCAAACAACCCCAATTTAGCGGAAGAAGCACACTGAAATCGAAACCAAAAAAGAAAAGCGAGGACGCGTGCTGAAAGTCGAGGCTGTGGGACTAAGCAAGCAGCTTTTTCCCCCGTTTGTGTGGGATGTCAACAGACGTAAAACTGTGCGGGGTTTTGCTCCTTTTTTTTTTGCTGATCCGTAGGATCCCAAACCACAAAGGCAAGAACTCTCGTGACACCTTGCCGACCACTGAAAACCAAGAGGAAGCAAACACCGTAGGTGCGGCAGAAGAAAAGCATTTTGATGCACCTCGAAAAACTCGATCGACTTCTTCCAACGGTTCGTTTATATTTCGTCCCGGTGCATGTAAGATAGCAACGAAACAGGTCGATTCCGCACAAAAGTGGAGCGTCATCAAGAGACAAGCACGGCGCACTCACAGGAGACGCGGGCATACACACTGTCTTGACAAAAGTACCCAGTGATGTTGCCAATAAATCCAAACCAAAAGCAAGGAAGCTGTGATGAGAGTAATAGCAGGAGGCAAACTGCGTGAAAAACAGGGCTCACGGAGAAAACAACAACAACAAGCGCATCAGAGGGGCAAGTTGTGAACGCACAATACATCAAACAAACAAAAGCAATTTTCGAAACATCGTGTTTTTTTTTTTCAGCCCCAGGCGTTGTGCCCCAATAGACAGGCTTGTTCAGCCTTCGACACAGAGCACGCTTGCTTTCACTGAGGTATAAAAGAGGGTTGAGCTTGAAAGACGGCAATAAAAAAGAAATGAAGCACGACGAAACCCAACAAGGTGGAAAACACAGAAAAACGGGAGAGAAATACTGCAACTGCGCACAAGCTTTGTACGCGCTCGGGAAACCAAGTAGGCCAGAAAGAAACGGGGAAAAATCTGGAAACAAACATGTACTTCTTTCTATTTCAAAATTAGCTGCGGACTCTCCTGTTTTCTCGTCACGCAAAGAGAAAAGTCGTTGTTGCCATAACTCTCGTTCTTCTGTGATTAACTGTGCCTTCACTGGCTTTATCCCCACTATCCTTGTGATCCGTCTCCCTTCTCTTTGTCTTGATCGGCCCATTAACTAACACACTAAACAGCGGCGAGAGTGCCGGTGGCAAAAACGTCGTGTTGGGCAACTTGTTTGACCGCACAACTCAAGGGAGCGTCGCCGTAGAGAAACAGATGAAAAGGAAAACCAAAAAGCTAAGCCATGAAGAAAACTCTCAACAAAGCAAAAACAAGAAACGAAAAGAAGAGGGAGGCACGAAGTTGGAAGAGACAGTCACGAGAGCCGGTGAGTTAGCCCCTGGATTTGTACCTACGGAAAGACGGACAAGGCAGTCAACAACTAGATTGCTGGAAGAAAAAATAAAACAAGTGCAGTGGCAAAAATGGATGAAGGGAAACAAACTAGGGTCAAAAGGGAGAGAAAAAAAAAAAGGACGACTCGTTGCTGTCTTCCGTACGAATGCACGCACTCTGACTTTATTCCGCCAGCAATCCATCCTCTGCGTTCTGTGACGCACCAGCTTATAGTTCAGCAGTTTCGTCAGATTAAGATCAAAATCAGGGACCAAGCGCACGGAGAGCGTTGCTTCCATTCTGCACTAAAAAGAGGTAAGAAGTTTTTTTTTTCGGAAAAAGTTGTTGTCTATTCAGTTACACACACAGGAGAAAAGAGAAAACGAGCTGCGGATCAGCGCATCAGGTGAGAGCAAACCCAGCGAGAGCTACTGAGCAGAACAAAAAGAAAAACGATTTAAGCAAGAAGAAAACCACAAATAAGACGCAAAGAAGAATTAGGGAACGCGCTTAAGCACACGAAAGAACAGGACACAGGAGGAAACCGAAAGCACAGAAAGTATCGGTGAACACAAGCAAGAAGAAGTGAGAGAAATCACATTCCTAGTGCAAAGGTAATAATCATCGCTGCCGGTTAGGGCTTAACCAACGAAAACCACAACAGTCTCATCCCCCTGCTTTATTCACACTTCAGCAGAATCAAATAAATAAATATAAAGATGCAGTCAGCACTGCTGTCTCGCGTCGACGGTAGATGTGCCACATACGCAAACAAACAACAAAGAGGAGTGTTCAAGCAAGGAAAAGGGATGAAAGGCGCCGAGTGTCAGACGAGTACAAGCACAAAAAGGAAATTTGAAAAAACACAGTGAGCTAAACGCACAGGTGAAACGCAACAAAGGAAATGCTAGACACGAATAATCCGCACCGGAGGGCGCGAAACCCTTGGTGGAAAGAAGAAAAACATGTGTACCCATTCCGCAGAGTAGCGTTACACTACACCTTCGTCAAAATAAAACTCTATCCGTTACTTGTACTGCCGCCTTCTTTTTTCTTTTCTACTGTTATGGCAACGAAGCACGTAAATAGTTGTAGACAGGGGAAGTGAAAGAGGAGGGAGCGCCTGGCAAAAGCAACGAAAACCGAAAACGAAGGCTGCTTGTCGAGCAAGTTAAAGAGTAAATTTAAGTACAACGAGAAAGAGTTCTGTATCACAACAGGATTTCTCACGGTGCTTTACACACACACACACACAAGCACACACAATCACAGCAAACACACACACGCACGAGTGAAACGCGCAAAAGCAATAAATCCGTCAAAGTATCGGCGCAGATCGTTCACGTGTTAACGGAGGTAGTCGAATGGGGCATTTTGCAAAAAAAAAAAAAACTTCACCTGCTTTTGTTTTACCTCTGCTTTTGTTTATGTCTTTTTAGATGAAGCGGTACAAACGTGTAAAGCAAGCACTGTTTTAAATGGACACAAAGGTGCAGTGCGACGGCAAGGTGTACTTGAATAGCAGAGAAAAATGCGGATAGAATCATCAAGAATGGCACAGCAGAGTAGCCGCCTGAAGAAAGACCATAAAATTACCAAAAAAAAAGTGGAGGGAGGAAAGCAGAAAAAAGAGAGCATGATAACTTGCTAACATACTTAGCAGAAAAGGAGGAAAGCGCAGGATCTTCCGCATCCGCTCCTACTCGTTACGTACTAGCTGAATACTGTTTCGCAGTTTCGTCAGGCGCACCGTGCTAAGAGGCATCAGTTCACCATCGGACATCAAAATACCTCCATCCACCTTGATCTCCAGCGCACGTGCTTTGACGTAGTTCACGAAGTTCAGGTTCACATGCTTGCCTTTTTCAAGTGTTAAGAAGAACTTAACCATTTCCATACGGCCGCCCTTGCCGGTACACGGGTCGATACGGGAGAAGACGACATCGATCGCGCCGTCCGACATGTGCGCTAGCGGGGCCATCAACATGTCCTGCGCGACGTCGCGCACGTTGCACATTAGCGCAATGCAGAACTCACCACGGATCGTGACCCACGGCAGACTCGTGTCAGCAAAGTCGACGGCATCCTGATCGAGCAACTCCGCATCCGTGTAAGGAGCGAGGGTCGCAGCTGCGCTACCTTCTCCAGCAAGCCCAAGCCCGGTCCCCTCGCTGCTCGCCGTGTTCGGTGTACCGCCGGTGCGCTTCTCTGCCGTGGCTGTTGACGCCGCCACCGACGCACGGCCGCAGTGCGTGTGGGTGTACTTCTGGCAGTGGGAGCAGTCCTCGTGCATCGTGCAGACCGGGAAGTCATCCGTGCTTGGCATCGTGTGCCGCGTGTGGACCTTCTCGACAGTCTTACCGGCCCTGCTCTCCCACGGCAGGTAGCGCAGCACCCCTTTGTAGCACCGCAGCCCGCGCAACAGTACATAGCTGCCGTAGACTTGGAAACGCATGTTGCCCATCCACCGCAGTGGCTCGGAGCCGTGGTCGATGTCGTTGGCCGCGCCAAACGAGAGGGACATGAAGGCGACGCGGTTTTTGTAGGACGGCATTTTCAGCGCGTAACTCACCTCATCCGCGTAGACGTTCGAACCGTTCTTGAGGAACGGCAACGTCGGGTCAGCAGCGGAGAGAAGGCCAGCGGGGTAAGAACAATCATCATCACCGGTGTCATCGTGTGCAGCTTTGTGTGCCCCCTGACCCCGCTCGAGCTCCAAGGCCGCAGCCGCAGCAGCGCGCTCTTGCAGCTCCTCCGCGTTTTCCTCAGAGTACAGCGCAAAGCCGCGCTTCGCCGCCGCCAGCTTCTTCGCAGTCATCTTGTCGCGGTGAAACTCTAGCAGTTCCTTATTTGGGGCGAGGCTGAAATGCAGGAGATCGAGGTGCACCGTAGTCAAGTGCACCAGCGCCATCGCCGAGTCCGCGACAGAGAGAACGTCAAGGCTCTTCGCCAGACCGCAGGCGCTGCCGGTCGGGACGGTGGCGATGAGTGGCATTAGCGCGTCCCAACCCTCCTCGACAAGGCGCCGCGCCAGCTCGCGGGCACCGACGGCCGTCGCATCCATCGACATCGCCGCGGTGCCGCGCCTGTTCTCCTCCACCCCAGCGTGAATATTTGGTGCAGCGCTGGTAGAGTTGGACGCTAAGTTTGGCGTCTTGGTCAGCGCAACATCTGGCGCTGTCGCGGCGTTGCTGAGGCTGCTGTCATCGCCCAGGCGTTGCGAGGCTTCGTCGGCAAAGGCGCAGAGGGTAACGTCGGTCGTCATGCTGCGCAGCCACCGCACAAGAGCGAGCTTGCGGCGATGCACGCCGTTCACGACCTCGTTGATCATGCCGTCGCCACCCACTGCCGCCACGACAGAGCCGGCGCTCAGCGGATGGCGCAGGTCGGCGACGTAGTCCTCACAGTCGTGGGCACGCCGTGTCAAGTAGACCTGGTAGGTGTGACGACTGAAGTGTAGGATCGGCCGGACCTGCTTGTTGAGGATGTGCTCGCCCTTACCCTTGCCAGATTTGGGGCTGACGAAGACGACAATGTGCTTCGCCCCTTTATGGTAGATGCGCTGCACGAGCGTGTTCACGACCGTCTGCACGTGTTCAGCCGGGCCGTGCGAGAGAAACTCCAATGAGTGGATCGACGGCCGCTCGCTGTTGCGCTGGCGCATGTAATGAATGTAATACCGAATCTGCGTCAGACTCGTGGGAAGCGCGGAGTTCGCCTGGTTGCTCGTCGTCGACGGCGAGTGCAGCTGCGACAAGGGGCCGCCGTTGTATACACCAGAGTTCGACGCGTCCGTGTTCTGCCGCGAGTGTGCGAATACAAGTGTTTCGTTCTCGCGCGGCGGACTGTTAGGGTACATGCAGAGAAGTCCAGCATTGCCGCTGGTTTCAGCAAAGACGAGTCTGACGGTGTCGTCATTCGTCTGCCGTGCCCGCTGCCGCTCTTCGCGCTCCGCAGCGGTCTCGACGTTAATTACCATGTGCATGGGGATATTCAGAATCGTGCGAATTTTGCCCGAACTCGTGGTGCGTGTGATGCGCATCGTGTCCTTCAGAATTGAATAGGTCAGCGTGCAGGTGTGACCTTTGGCGTGCACCACCGCGGTCATGTCAGCTGCAGTTCCTGCATTGCTCTCTGAATGGCACGTCCAGCTGGTTGCATTGTTGCGTGGCGACGGTGCTGTTGGCTCGCCCGCTTCGTGGCGCGTTTTGTTCCGCAGCAGCGAAGAAAGCCCGCTATTCTCGGTACGATAGGAGTCCGTGGGGCCGGACCTGCTGCCGCTGGACTGCTGTTGGGCCTCCGCGATGGTCCTCGCGTTCATTGCTGTCGCTTTGCGGCCCGGCGTTACCGTCGCTTCAACAGCGGGCAGCGACATTTCCCGGAGGGAGTTATAGAGAGAAGACCACTCACGGAAAAGCAAAAATTCAATTTGAAGATATAAGAACAAGAACGAACGGAAGTTCGAAATAAACTACAAAAAAAAGTCAAGTAAGACGACAGAGCAAAACGAAGATAAGCGTGAAGGCAGCAAACCGAGCAGTGTTATATATATATATATATATATATATTACTCGAGAAAGAAACTCAAATGGGGCGTCAGTCAGGCAGGGAGAAGGCTTGCAAGCGACACCTCCCCCTTACTTCTGCTCTCCTTGCCCGAGCAGAATGTGCCTTGGTCTCTATGAGGAATGTGAACGACGTGTCTTTGAGGAGCAGTCGAAAGCAAAATGCAGTGAAAGAAAATCGGGATGACTTTATAATCCGAACGCAATCATCCAAGCAACACGTAATAATGCAGTTGCAAACAGTGGGTGAGAGGGGAGAGAAACGAAGGCAACTAACACAAAGCGTTTGGACCGCAGAAACCGAGAAGGCAAAAGACACAAAGGAGGCAGCAACAACGAACGAAAAGGGAAAGGCGCAAACCCGTGATGGAGAGAACACAGAGGAAAAAAGCTCGTGTTGAACAGCTGTTTCTCCAGGATGTTTGTTTCTTTGTAAATCGTGCGACTTGGCAATGGATGACGCGTAGGATAAAAGAGAAACTGATCAAGTCGAGAGCGGAAGATGATGAAGATGGGCAACGGTGTTCACCAAACAACGAGAAGAGTAGCAATCGGGGGTGGTGTGAAGTGAGTGAACACCGAAAACAAAAGTGACAGAACGTCTGACGCCAACACACACCCGTACAGCCATTCACACAATCGTACAGCTAGAAAAACTAGAAAAAGAGAGCGTAGAACAACCAGTGTAATGACAACGCACACACGTAAAGCGAACGCTGGAGGAAGGAAACGGATGTCGTTGCAAAATCGCGGTCAGTTTAAGAAACGTGAGGCGAAGCTATGACAAAACAAAACGAGAAAAAACAACGAGGAGTGTTAAAGAAGAAGTGTGGACACTAAACCGATATATATGTTAGCGTGGGAAGTGAAACAAACTGAGGCACACCAACGAGAGAGAGAGAGAGTAAGGTAATAAAAGTCGAACGAAAAGACAGGGGACAACTTTGTATTCTGCCTCCTTTAGCTTAGCGTGTCAATACAGATTTTTTGGCTAATAGTCTGTTTCGTGCTCTGCAGTTTGTGAAAACTTTGAATTGTTCGGATATTGTGAGTTGCAGTTACTGGCACCCTGATCGTTACCGAAGTAAGAAAAAGCGTTGCTACGAGTTGGGAAAAAATGATGATAAGGGACAGTAAGACAGGAAAATGAGAAAGAGGCAACAAAGGTTGAGCACCGCCCTGTTGTTCTGTAAAAAGGCGGTGTTACATTTTAAAAGCGTTGGAATAGAATAACGTTGGCCTAAAATGGAGGTGACATAGACAAGTTGGGCAATGCGTCGTTCTCTTTCTGTGTGTATTATGCTAAGCGGAAATGCGGGACATAGGCTCACTCTTTCGGACTGTGTTGCTTCTTAAATCGTGTTCTTGTCAGCTGTTTTACTTAACCTGGAAACCGCTGCAATTTGGCAGAAAGGGCAGGGATAAAACAAACCAGTCCAGCCAACGCCTACGCATCGCAGATATACAGAGTGCGTAAAGCAAATCCAAGTCAAAATAAAAACGGAAGGAAAAAGCGGGAGAATTTACATCCAAAACGGACAAGCAACAAAGGGTTCCATGAAAACCATACAAGGAAGAAACGAACGGCACGTTTACTCCTGCTGTTGTACAATTCGCTCCACCGCCGCCAGTTGCGTCTGCAATTCGTACGACAACGGTATCGTAGAGCGCACCGTTGCCAAGACAGCACGCAGCCGCACGAGTTCCTCCGTCGGCGTTGGGATCAGGAGCGACGAAAATGTAGCAGATGGGGTTGAGCACGGGGCACCACTCAAGCAAGAAAAGCTGTCCTCCGAATTGAGTGTCCCCCGCGAAGTCCCACCGCCACTTCCCCTACCCGCACCGTGACGATGGTGCAGACGAACAAGCCCCCACGACAGCAGCAGCCGCACCGTCGTCAGACAGCGCAGCAGCACCACCTCCGGTCGTCCACGGTGCGCCGTCAACACACTCTTCGTGTCCATCGCCGCCTCGCAGACGTCGAGCAGCGAACGCATGAAGCAGTTGTCGGAGTCGCTCGCAACCAATTGGCACAAAAAGAAGAAACTTACCTCGTGGGGGTCGGTGGCGGTTGCGTATGATGAAACGAGTCCTGCCCTGGCAAAGTGCGACACGCCGCTCGCGCTCAGCTTAGCGCTGACAAGGCAGTCTCTCGGCAGCAAAAAAGCCGACGCGTAACCCGCCGGCCCCGGATGCTGCACGTCCGAGGTACCTATGTTCTCGATCTGCGTGTCTAGGTCGGAAAAACACTGCACAAAGACGCAAAAGACGTGCACGAAACCCTCCGTTAAAAAGGCGTTCCCAGAGTACTCATGCAGGAGCTGCAGCAGCAACGCTAGAAAGTCCTCACGCAAAAAAAGCGTGGTGCACTGCGGGTCTGGTGCGAGCAAGTTCGCGATAAGGTCGCACGTCCACCGGATGAGGCGGTTGCACTGGAGGTGGCGAACGGCGGACTTGCGCTGCACCGCGCCGTGGACGCGCAACATGTTCACAAAAAGCTGTGGCCCGCGACTCTGCACGATCATCTCCGCACAATGCGCCGCCGAGGCAACTGAAGCGTCTGTGGCGCTCACCAAGAGATAGGTACCCCACTGCAACACCGTGGGATGGTGCACGTACTCTTTCATAATCTCCATCGTCGTCGTGACGCCGTCGAGGTGGAGAAACATGATGAGATTGCGCTCGTAGATGCAGATACGGCACATCGCGGCGAGGGCGCCAGAGACGATCGCCTCATCCTGCGGGTAGCCATCAATCGTATCCAAGATGGCGCCAACCCCGCCAATGGTGGACATCTGGTCAAGCTCGTTGCCGTACTTCAGCTGCGACAGGTTCTCCAGCGCGAGCTTCAGCAACTGGCGGCTGTAGGGAAAAGCGTAGAGGATGTGCGAGAGGCTGTCGAAGCCGCTGTAAAATTCATTGAAGACTGCCTCGTAGCCCGGCACCTGTTGCGACAGCGGTTTGGCAGTCGTTGAGGCCAGCGCAAGCGTCGTATCCGCCGGGGAGGCGGTAGCAGCGGTGCCGGATGCCGCTGTGATAGCATAGAAAGCACCGCTATTACCACCGCCGCCGTTGGTCGCGGTGCCGACGCATGGTGTCGGTGCAGCTGTCTCCGACAGCGAATTGTTCCGAGGCGACTTCGCGCTGCGATTGAACGACGCTTTTGGCGAGTACATCCCGTTGCCCACCATCATCCCCGCCATCACTGCATCGCTGACAGATGTATGTGGATCGCGCTTCTTCACGCTTGCGTCTGAAATCGGGGAACGGCACATGCCAAGCAGATCGGACTCGAACAAGTTTCGCACAATCGACTTCATCAACAGGCAGATGCTGTGCCCGTTGCGTTCGTGCTGAATACCGATAAAGTCACCTGCGGAGCTGAAAACGGGCCCGCCGCTGCACTCATCATCGCTCGTGTTGGCCAGTCTGTACTCGCAGTAGTCCGAGTGCACCGCCGCGACTCGCTGCACGCGGTAGCAGCGCCGGCCGTCGTTGACGTGCGTGATCATCAGATGGGCATCCCCGACCTTTACGTCGGGAATCGCAGAGAGCAGCAGCGGCACCGGCAGCGGTTGCACCAGCAAGAGGTTGTTGTTTGAAGAGGATGCCGTAGGGCCGCAATTACCACCGCCGCCACCACGCGATGCTGCGGTGCGCGTCAGCTCCGCATCCGAGGAACTAGATCGTGCCCTTGTTGCTGCCGCCGCAGCCTTTTCGTTGGTACTGTTGCTGCTTTCTAGGTGAGAAACAAGGCTGTGCCGTGCACCGCTGCTCAACAGACGACCCTGTGAGGAACGCAAGGAGGATATTTGGGGGCTGACTCCACGACTTGTCCCGTTGCTCGGCAGACCGCTGCTGGTCTCCCCTCCAACCGCACCAGTGGGTCGCGCAAAGCGCAACGGCGTAGGCGGTTGCAACGGTGCCGAACTCGCCGTCTCGGCTGGCACGGGGAAGATGTCACAGAAAGTGAGGGTGAAGCCGACATCGTCGACGGACTCTTCATCAGACGCATCCTGGTAGCGGTACAGCAAGTAGTCCGGCTCGTCCTGGTAGCTATCTTGTGGACGACCAACCGTGCTGTCGCTGCGGCTGCTGTTGTTGGTATAGTTGTGGTAGTGCTTGTTACTGTTCCATTTGTGCTCGCTGCCGCAGTGATTTTTGTCGCGCGAGACCCCGCGACGGTACCTCTTGCTGCGCTCATTTGACTCTGTGGCTGAAGTGACGAAACCGTAGGCACCACGCAGCGGCACCCGTATTGGTTTTGGATCATGCCCGAGACTCGCCACGGTCATCAACCCGAGTTGATCTAGGAACGTCACCGTCGCGCGCTCCGCCTCCTCGGGGACGCACAGCACATGGGAGGTGGTGAGGAGGACGCCGAGTGGCGGCTGTCGGATGTCCCGCCCTCGCCGTGGCTCGCCCTCGCGCGACGCACCCTCCAGCGAGTTAACGGAGCTTGGCGAGATGCTACGGAAGCTGTCATGCGAGCTGCGGACGCTGAAGCGCGTCGACCCCGTAGTGTCAATTGGTGGATGTGGTGGTGCTCCGTGGGGACTGCCGTTGCCGATGTTCGTGCCACCATTACCATTTACGGGAGAACTTTGCGGATTTGCGCGTGGATCGATCAGCTGCCCCTGACTGTCCATCAAAGCGATTAAAATGGCGCTGCCACGACCCCCGCTAACGCGGCCGACAGCGTGGCTGAACTGCGCTACTTTGTCCACAGCGGACCACACTTCCACGGAGGAGTCGTAATGGCTCATCGACAGTCCGGTGGTGGGCATAGCAATCGCAGTTGTTGTTGTTTTCCTTTGTACACAAATGTGAGTGTTCGAAGTCTTTGTTTTTGTACAACTGCGCTTTAATCTTAGTGCTTACGGGAAGGAGAAGAGTGGAAAAGGAGGAAAGAGTGGTCCGGCTGATGGAAAAGGCTTGAAATACCATTCGAATTAAAAATAAACAGGGAGAAGAAACGTGAATAGCGCGCTGATAGGGGAAAAAAAAACGATGTGGTTACCGAACAGCTATTGGAGAGCCAGGAAAAGGACCGTCCTCCCCAACTATTCGCTGTACGCGTTCCGTTCATTTCGTATTTGTTCTCTCTTTCATAAGAACGCGCTTTGCAACGCACCTCGTTCTCACATCAGTAGGTTATTCTGTTCGGTCGGGGCGCATTTTATTTTGTGGTCCGCGGAGAAGGAAAATACAAAATAAGCTGTATCATCTTCAGCATTGGGAAAACAGAAAAGGAAGGTGAAAGGACGCAGAAGCGAAACTGGAGCAAGTAAAACGCCAGAGACTATGCGAGCACCTACGCTGGCGAGCGGTGAAGAAAAAAGGGAGACAAAGAGTGGCTTTCCGGAAGATCAGCAGTCACTGTATTAACAAACACAGCAGTTCAAAAAAAAAAAAACAGAATGCAGATCTACGTAGACATCTACATATACGTACTTTTAATGCTTCTTTCCCTCAGTAAAGGTACGAAAGCGTCAATGCGTCCTTAGCAGGGGTGACCTTGCTGCAGTACGGACAGCAGACAGCCAACGTTACAGGCGCCGCCGCAGCAGCAGCAGTGCGCGTCGTCCGACGGGCGGTGGTGCGCAGGTCCAGGTAAGTCTTGTGCGCCACCACGTGCCCGCACTCTAACAGCGTCGGCGGGTTCAGCCAGCGCGACTGCGTCGCCTCAGGTGGAAGTAGCAAGTTGCGTGTGATGGGCGGTGCCTCGTGCAGTAGGGTCACAGTGCGCACCAAGCGACGCGCCTCTTCAGAGGGCAAATTGGTCCCCTCCGCATTCTCCCCATCGTCGCCCGACGTGGCTCCCTCCCCTACGTTGCTGTCGTTGTTAGTCATCCAAGCCACGGCGGAGGAATCGCGGTAGAGGGTCGTGGGGCTCCGCTCCAAAATGTGTGGGGTTGCTATCGGACGCGGTCGCACCCCAGTGTGCCGCAGGAGGAAGCTTGGGAAGAACGATACCATTGGGGACTCAACGCGGGCCGGTGCGGCAGCCGCGGTACGGGCAGCCGACGGTGCGGTGGTGGAAGAAGACGCAGCAACAACACCAGTAGCGGATGTGCTCCCGCTAGGGTTGCGCATTGTGGCGATCACCGCGGTGGGAGGCGGTAAAACGGTAATTTCCCGAACTGCTGATTCAGAACGACGCACCGACAGGCCTGGAATGGGCAGGCCACCACCGCCGCCGCGTACCACCATTGCCCGCTCCGGTCCGCTGCGCAATACGCGGATGGTGACAGGAAAAGGCAGCGGGCTGCCCCCAGATGGTGAAGGCGGGGTTCCGACGGTGCCGCTGCTGCCATTCGTGTTGTTGTCATTACGGTGGTGGTGGTAGGCGGTAGACGACGCCTGGTCATGATCGGGCAGTGTGTGCAAAACTCTTTGCGGGGGCAGCGGCGAGCTGACGAGCAACGCACCACACACCAGTGGGTCCAGACAGCGGCGGCGTGTCACTGGACAGAAGCACATGGTGGACTGAAAGACAGGCTGCCAGCGACACTGCACAACGGCGCTCGTTATGGTGGTAGGATCACGTGCGTTTATTGAAGTACCCGGCGGCGCTCTTGTGGAAGACAGCGGAGGCAGCAGCACGGCGAAGGCGGCGGCGCAGGCATTAAAGTAACGCCGCTTCGACAGCTCAATCGCCCGCAATCCCGCATACGTCTGCAGGCCCCCGCGCACGCCGAATGCGTCCTCTACCAGTGCTTGCGTCACCAGGTCTGAGTCAACGGCACGCAACAGCGCGAGGTTCGATGTGGCCTTCGCCATCCTGTCGTCCTGCTCTTTAAGGAGGGCAGAGGTGTGCGGCACGTCCAGTGTCAGTCCGCTGTGATAGTGGCTGTGCGGAGAGGAGCACGGTGTCGCTTTGGACGACGGGAAGTTCTGACTGTTGCCGCCGGCGTAGTCATCCCCCGCCCTAGCGCGGTTGTTGTTCCCGTCGCTGCCACTGCGCAGACGCTCCATTCCGCCGGTCAGGTAACGCACAAACCCGCCAATGATGGCGTGGCGAGACTCGCTGCCCGTGGAACGGGACCTATTAGAACCCTGAGCGGCGTTGCCACCACCGCCGCTGTTCAGTGCATCGGAGCTGGTAGTCAGGTCCCTGTCTTCCTCACTGCCGCTGTGCTCGCTCGTGTTGTCACCTCCGCCGTATCTTTGCATTAGGGAGTCACTCCCCTGCTGTTGCTGTTGTTCGGTCACACGGATACTCCCCTGCACACCTGCAGTGCTACGCAGCGTCGGTGATGATGAGAGAGTGCCAGACGGCAGCGCAAAGCTACCAGGTACCTCCTCTCCCTCTTCACCTTCCACGTCCCTCCCCGACGGGCGCTGCTGTCGCTGCTGCTGAACCGTGACCGAGCCTGGCGGCGGGTGTGAGATGGGCGATGGCGACGGTGACGCAAAAGAGTACAACGCTTGTTGCTGCTGTTTTAATGCGCGCCGACGTGCGACGACGTCGCTGAGGCCCACGTCACGAAAGGCACTGTGCAGGAGGTGACGCGAATCCAAGCGGTCAAACGAACGCAGAAGGTGTGTGCTGACGGGCGTGACGAACTTCTCCAGGCCGTTGTCAAAGGAAAGGCGTCCACCAGCAACGCCGGCGTTGGAAAGAACAGAAACGGCGCGGCCGCTGTGCCAGATGTGGTGGAGAAGAAGCTCGCTGATTCCACCATGAACACATGCGTCGTCCACAACGCCCAACGTTGCCTCAGCGAGAAGCAGGACAAAGAGGTCGTACAAAGCGTTCAACTTGCGCGCCTCCTCCATCAACTCCGTCGTGAGAGCTTCCACATAAACCCACACAGACAACGGCAGCTGCGGTGAGGCGTTCTGCACGGCATTACACTGCCCACCCTTCCCTCCTTGCGCTGCGCCGCTGTGCCAGGCGACAAGGTAGGGCGTCACCGTGGATATGTACTGCGAAAGCCGGCTCTCGCTTTCCAACGACTTCAACTCCTCCTCTTCGGCGTCCCTGTTGTTGTCTCTGTGACTGTTAATACTGCTAGCGGGGATGAAACGTGCGAGCAGAGTTGCGTAACCCAGTGCGCTCACCGGGTGTTGACTTGACAGCAGCAGCGGCGTCATCGCTTCAGGCAACCTTGCTGATCTACTGGCGGCGAACGACACCGGAGCTACCGCGGCGCTCTCGTACTCGCTGCGCGTCACCCCGCGGAGTTTCAGTTCCTTCTGAATTCTTGCCTGCATGCTGTGCTTCTCCTGAACAGAAAGCAGCAGCTGCGTAGCCGCAATGAAAGACTTGGATAACTGCAATTTGTGGCAGGATCCCCCACATTCCGTTGCCGCTGAAGACTGTGTTGTCAACAAAGTGGGTGCCGCAGCGGTCGCAGCAACATCCGCAGCAGTCAGCAGCTTAGAAAGCTCCTGCAGCGTGACTAAGAGCGTAAGATCAGTTCCTAACACAGCGCAGAGGGCACGCAGCTCCCTCGCCGCGGCGCGGTAGTTCATCAGAGGTGCGCTTCCCAGCTCTGTACGCTTTCGACGCAGCTGCTGTTGCTGCTGCTGCGCATTCAGACACTCCGCAGTGTTCGCACCCCGTCGTCTTCCCTCATCCTCCTTGCAATTTGTTTGGACGGAACACCTAAGGTGACTCGCCAGTGACTCCTCCCCCTTGTCGATTTGATGAAGGCCGCGGAGGTTTGAGTAGAGTTCACGGAAAAACGTTATAGGTGCGTTGGGAGAAGCGCGGTGCATGTGGGCCTCCTGCCGCTGGCGCCGCTGCACCAATACACGAGCGCCAGACGTCTGAATGTGAGCGTTGTTCTCATCACCACCACCAGCATTTGTGGGTCTCGTAATGGTACGATAGGACCGTGATTCGACAGGTGCTGTTGTTGTTCCTTGTGCTATCGCTACCTCTGACCTGCGAAACGTGCCCACGTTGTCGTCCCGGTCCCCGTTGTGCCCACTAACCTCAGCATCTTGACCCACACTTGTGGAAACGTAGAATCCAAGTCGCTCCCTCGATGCAGAGCTGCTCACGGGCACACCCCAGTGCTCCCGCCAGAACTCTTCTAAAGCGTTAATGTGCGTTAAATCACGGCTTGCTGGTGTCATCGACTCATACGGCCGCGGTGCTGCTGCGCCTGCTGTCACTGCTACTGCAGTCGCATCAACTGATACGGGGTTAGGATGGGAAGCGGTGCTGAAGATGGGGACGCCGCCTCGCGTGTTATTCGTGTTGCCGTTGTTGGCACTTGAGCTAGTGTTCGTGCTGATCTCGTCGCTAGGTATCCTGTGGGAATTGCTGCCATGTACAGGGGGCTGATCAGTGGTAGAGAAGGCTTGCACGGTGGGTGGGCGAGCCATGTGTGAAGCGGCAACACGAGGCTGTTCTTGCTGTTCATCGTGCTCGCCGAATTCCCCGGCCTCCTCGGCGGAAGTGAAGAGCTCATCTTCGATGGAGAAATCGTTCTCACTGGCCGCCGTGGTGGTGCCGGACAACGACGACGTGTGTACCGACGGACGGGATACGTGCTCGTGCGTGGTGCTAGTGGCAGTAATAGTAGTCGTGTGCGAGCGCCGCGCCCCTGCACGGCCGCCTGCATCTGTACCTATAGCATTTGTTTCGCGGTGGTCGCTGTGATTCTTGCTACTGCTACCGCTGCCGCTGCCTTCACTGTGGTCGCTGAATAAGGAAGAGTTGGCGTCCAGGTGGTCGAGCAGCACGCAGAAGTCCTCCATATGTGCAAACCACGACGCAGTCGTAGGAAATTGAGGTGGCACCGTGAGAGGCAATAACGACGACAACGATGAAGATGTTTTCAGTTCAGCCTGCGTGTTTCGCTGTTGCGGCTGTTTGAACTGGGTTGGTGGTACAGAAGGGAAAGGTCTGGACGAGGTGAAACAGTCGTGAGACGATAATACGGCCGCGCCGCTGTTGCTGCAACCATGGTGCACATAGTTTCTGACCTCCTGCAGCACATCTGCAAAATCAACAGCAGCCCTATCACCTTTCGCAGCGCTTCGATCGACCTTGTGCCGCTGCAGTTTTGGCACCGCAACCATCTGCACCATCTCCTCTTCGTCTTCATCATCGCTGACCACTGTGTTCCTCTCGTGTGCGTTCTGGACAGAGAGGGACACATTTGTCTTGTCAAACCTGCTTCCACTGAAAGCATGCTCGTCTGTTGTGTTCATCACCGCACACCCACGCAGCTCGCGGGTCATCTCATCGTTGAGAGGAATGCCGTCTGAACGAAGCTGTGCGAGCACCAACGCGTCCACCGACTCCACAATGGTGGGCCGGCCGTGCCGAAGACCTTTCGCAGCAGCAGCAACGGTGGCGGAGGAAGAATGGTGCTGCGCCTCGTGATTGCAACGGCTGCGCATCCGCTTCCCGTTCTGCCCCATCCAATCACCATACCCGTGTGTCATGGAGTTTGCCGACGACACGCTGTGATGCAACGATGTCGACCTCCCCTCGTCAGCCGAGGCATTGCCGCTGTTGTTACTGCTGCCATCGCTGCTGGGAGGCGAGTTGCCACTGCTCTGATGGTCATGACGGTAGTGCTGACGATGATGACGGTAATGTCGGTGCGTGTCAGGAGGTTGCAAGGTAGACCGCGGCATCGGCATACGACGCGGTGACTCCTCCGTTAGCCGATGCAGAAAGCCGTCGTTGGCGGCGGCGGTGCTGCAAGTGGCGCGGCGTTGCTTCTTTGTCACATCACCACTACCAAGCTCTTGCTGTAAGGTAGCCTTCGACGGGGTGTGAAGACCAGCCTTTTCGCAAAGGCCATCATCGCCGCTGTCACTCGACGCATGGGATGCCGCCGGCTGACCACCGCCGCTGCCGTCACTGTCGTCACTACTGTAATTGCGTGTGCGGTATCGTGGGGTTAGAGAACGCACATTGCGCCGCCGTGAACGCGGCGGCCATTCCACGCAGTTTGCCAGGTACTTCTTCACACTGTCCGCACACACCGAGCAAGGGAACTGGGCGGTGGGAAGATGCGTGAGGTCGATGCGATCGAAGTGGCAGCCGAGGGGCGGGGAGGCAGACGAGGCCGCGCTTGAGGGCTGTGCTGTAGTGACAGCTGCTCCTGTTGTAGAAGTGCGACCGTGCGACCGCAGCGGCGGGGTTGGGGTTTGAGGTCCACCTACTGTTGCTGCTGCTGCAATACGCGTTGTTGGCGTGACGGGTGTCGTGTTCGAAGAGGGCTGCGAGGCTGGGCTGCGCAGCAAGTCGCCGGGGCCGCCGCCGACGCGGCTGCCAAAGCTGCCGGCATGTAGCTGTGGGCTCGCCCTCGGTGTGACGACAGTGGGACGCTGCGGAGGTGAGCCAGGGCTCGAAGCAACAGCAGCACCAACAACCGCAGCAGATGTAGCAGGCGCAACAGGAGCAGCCGCGGTAGAAAGTGAGGTATCATTGGCCGAGATACGTGTCACGGTGCTGTCCGCGAGGACGAAGTTTGGTGTGGCGGTGGACGGCACAACGTGTGGCGTACGCCACAGCGACATCACCGGGGCAACGGCTGTGTAACTGCTGTTGTTGCTCGCGTTATTGTTGTTGGTACCGCTCCGCAGACTGGGATAGCGGTCCGACAAACTGTGCAGCTCCTCCACAAGTGCCGCCACGCCGCGCCGCAGGGACGTCAGTTGCTGACCTACCTCTGCATCCCTTCGCGCGGTGGTACCTGCCAGTGCGTCGAGGGTGGCAAGCAGTTGTGCGCTGATCGACGCAGTTGTTGTTGTGGACGGCGCCGATGCGTTTTCGTACTCTAGTATCGCTGCGCACTGGAAAGGGAGATGCGCCATGGCCGCGACGGCATCGCCGCTGATGCGAAACTGCTCCTCAAGATCACTGATCGCGGCAAGCAGAATATTAAGGGACGCCGCAGCCGCACGAGCAGGGTGTACAACACCGTAGAGCGGAGACGGTCGACTGAGCACCTGCGAAGCGGCAAAAGAAGCATCCATGGATATGGCAGGACTTGCGGCGGGACCCCCGTTGGTTGACTGCGCAGTCGCATATTCGCCACCCTTGCCGCTCATTACGATATACTAATGATGTTGCTATTACCGAACCGATATCACGGTGCAAGCACATAAAAAAAAAAAAATTACTTTGAGAAGAAATGAAGGCGCTCCTGTGTTTTACCGCGGAAATTCCTCCGAGAACGAACGTGATTTAAAAGGAAAAACAGTAAGGGCGACAGTGATGTCGATACAGAAGGGAAGATGCAACGCAGAGAACAAGAACTATATTTTGTGAAGTTGTGAAAGCACAGACGGACGAATCCAAAGGAAGCAAAAAGCAGAAAACCAGCAATAAATGAGTGACCCGAAGCCGGGAAAGAAACGTGAGAGACCACCCTGAGAGTCGAACGCGAGAACGAAAATAAGCAGACAAGGGAGAATACGTACAACAAGTGAAGTAAGTGTATTGAGGCGACACGAGAAGGTCTCCAGTGAAAGTGGGAAGCAAAGAGGAGGGAAAAAAGATCAAAGGTATCTACTATCTGTGTACACAAAAGCAAATGTTGCGCACTTCGAAGCCAACGTGTGAAAGAAACAGCAGAAGTAAAGAACAACGACAACCAAGGAGTTTCCTAATGCTGCTGTTTTTGACCTTTGTCTGCAAATTGGTACTGGAAGATTTATACGAAGTGAAGTGGCAACTCCGGTAAAGGAAAAAACAGAGAGTAGGAAGTGGATTTTTAACGGTCTGAAAGCAAAGGTATGCAATAGAATATCGGTTTTTGTTTGCTTGTTTGTTATTGGGTAGATAAACTGTGTGCGCGACGACTCTGCTCGGAAAGACAAGAAAAGCGCTTTCATCTTTAAAAGGGAGAAAAGCGTAAACAGAAGAGAGTGAGAAAACTAATTGTTGCTGATTCGCTTAGCATTGATTCACAGAAAGTGGAACGTGAAAGCAAACAGTCATGTTAGCTTTTTCTTTGAATGACCTCGTGATGGCTCGCATTGCAGAACTTTTCACGGTAGAGGAAAGCGAACTAAGCAAGACAGTGAGTTGCCGTCTTGTGCCCCTTTTAGGTTCTTCCCCAAGAACAATAACTTCTCCCCTCTTTTTTCAACTTACAAACCTGTCGGGCGCTGTTAAAGTGTTTCCCTTATTTGCTTTGTGAACGTCTCAAAGGATCACTCGCTCATTTCACAAATAATAATGTAATTCCGAGGTGTACACCACAGCCAGGAAAAGGTAGAATAAGGAAAATGGGAAAGGGAAAAAAAAGGGGCTACTGAGATCTGAAGGCGCAACAGCACGCAAAAAAAAAAAGAAAAAAAAGGGAAAGGAAGCAAAGTTGTGCAGCAGGTCGCTACCCGGCGCTTTCAAATCCTTTCAAATTTCAACGACAAACAAAAATAAAAAGAAAAGAAAACGCACAACAGCCATGTCAATGTATCTCTACTCACATGTACCAACCGACGTGCTCCACCGACGACGAGAAAAAACAAAAAAAAATGGCGGGTTTTTTCGGAAAGAGGAGAGGGCGTTGACTCTCAACAGTCTTTCTACACCGTGCCATTAACATTAAAATAAAAAAAGAAAAGAAACGCAAACAGAAAGCAGTAAGTGTGCAGGAAGTTGAGTCCCCACCCTTGCAGACAGAGCGAAGAATGAAAGACGAAAGGAAAAATACAAATAATAAAAACAAGATTAGTTCAATTCTCCCACACTGGGACAGGAAAAGGGAGAACAAAGACACACACACACACGAATGTACATCACACAACAACACTCCTTTTTCCCTCCCACGCCCAGTCACCACACCATCGGCATTGCACGTTTTCTGTTTTCCTTCTTTTTCTGAAAGTGCAATAGAGAAATTTCTAACAGCGAACAAAGCAAAGCGAGAAAAGGAAGAGTGAAGAGGCTCGCTGAAAACAACACATATACCTCCAATAAGCCAACAGAAGGAAAGACTAACGTGTTGCGATACCCTAACACCTTTTTACACAAATTGGGGCAGATGAGGAGTTGAAGTCAAAGAGTAAGTCCAGAGTGTATTTGATCGAAGAAAACTGATCAGAGCATTAATGATGGTCTTCTTCGTCCACTCTACTTTCAGAAGATGCTCCAAGTGAGCATCTAAAAGGGAAAAAAAGACCGAATGGGCACATAGGTTGATGTGCACATTAATGCGTGCCCATTCCCCCCCCCTGTATTTCTCTTGCTAGCACCCTTGGGAGGCGTACTTGCGGATCAGACGCTCCGGCTGCTCCCGGATGCCGTTAATCGCTTCCGTCATTATGTTTTCTGGGATTGGGTCCTTCTCCAGCAGCACGATAACGTGTTCTAGTCCACCGTACAGCTTCAGCCCGCGGAAGTGTTCAGCCCCAATGCTTTCCGGCTTCAGTTTCTCTGGGAGGCTGTCCGTGTCGGCGAAGGACGTGCTTGTGTACGAGGTTGTGTCAAACTCCATCACGCCGGAGAAGTGGAAGGTGTTGCGGTGGGTCAGTGCGAGGGAGAAGTACTTGCCGAGGCAGGCTTCCCGCACATCCTCAAGCACCAGAGTTGGGGTAGTTACCTTGCTGCCCGACACGCCGAGCTGATTGCGGTCGTTGACACCCCACACGTACAGCCGCGCGTTGTCATCGATGCCGTAGCTTGTGTAGCAGCCGCAGCCGATGCGGGTGAAGAAGGCACTGTGGGCGATGCGGACCGGCGTGTAGTGGTGTTCCGAGTTGCCCATGCCAAGTCGACCGCCCGTGCCCACGCCCCAGGCATAGATCTCGCCAATCGCATTGAGCGCCATGCCGTGCCAGCCGCCTGCGGCGACCTGGATGATGTTTTGCAGCTCATCCACTAGCACGGGTGACAGAATAACACCACGGGTCTCCTTCGAGACATCCCGCATGATCATATGCGGCGGCACCACCTTCGGGTCGGGTTCTAGGCCTACGCCACAGCATTCAATGGTGCCCCAGCTATACACGTAGCCAGACGCGCTTAGTGCGAGAGCGAAGTAGCTTCCACACGTCACCTGAATAATCTCTTTGTCGGCCAGCCACCCAATCTCGCGCGGCTGCGAGATACGCTGGTACTTCTTCGGGTCGATGCCGAGGCCGCACTGGGCGAAGCTGTTGTTGCCCCATGCAAAAACCCGCTCGCCCTCAGTGATTGCCATCGAGAAGGAGAAGCCCGCCGCGACCGATGTGACAATCGTGCGGGAGAAGAAGCCGATGCGGGTCGCCTGCGGGTACACCGGCACGCGGTCCTGCGTGAAGACTTTCGCCTGGGCTGTGTCGAACCCCAGCTGGCCCCACCCACCGATGCCGAAGGAATAGCAGCTGCCACGCCGACTTACCATCAGTGTGAAACCGGCGCCTACGCCGCAGGACAATATGCCCTCCTTCAGTCCAATTGCGCTGAGTGCTACGGGGACGCCGCGGTGCGGTACGCCGAGAACGAACATTGTCGTGTTCTTTGGCACCGTCAAGGCGAGCCCGTGCGTCGGCCCGCTCTTCGTCCACAGCACAGTGTAATTCTCCATAATAAACTGACAGCGGACCATGCGCATGCCGTACCCAATACCGACGCCGAGACCCAAGCCCGACCCGTACACGACGGCGTCTCCGTTGCCCAGCAGCAGCGTCGTGTGCATGCGACCGCAGCTGGCGTGCACGACGCGGTGCTTGCTGATCACGTGCATTTTCGTTGGCAGTGTCACAGCGTATTCGCCGACCACGCCGCACTGCCCACCCTGATTGTCACCGCATGCGTAGGCGTCACCGCTATCGGTGATGAAGACGGTGTGGAAAGACCCACACGCAACGTCTACCACCCGCTTCCCCGCCATTGCCCCGACCAGCTGTGGAACGTAGCGGTCATCGTGGTCGCCGTGGCCGAGCCGGGCGTTATTACCCAAGCCCCACGTGTACACTGAACCGTCCGCCGACACTGCCGCGTAGTGCCACGGGCCGGCCGTGATGAGGGTGATGTTCTTACCATCAAGGCTGTCCAAGCGGATGGGCGTGGTGGCTATGTGGCGTTTGTCGGACTGCTTCGCCGGAACGAGATGAGCTCCTTTTTCGGCCAGCTGCGCCTCCACCTTGGCACGGTCGCCCAGCAGCGTCGCCTCGCCCCAGCCATAGATGGCGCCGGACATAGTCCGCACGAGCATGCTAAAGTTGCTGCACGCAGCCTCGACAATCTTCTCGCCGTCGACGGAGCGCTTCTGCCCGTACCCGCAGCAGGCGTTTTCCAAGTCGTAATGACACTGCCCACAGTTGTTGGCGCCCCAGGTGAAAACGTTGCCTTTCAGAGACACGCAGGCGTAGTAAGCGGAGCCGGAGGTAACGTCGACCACTACGTCGTCCTGCGTAAATGGAATCACATCAACCTGGCCGGGGCAAATCGGCATGTTCGCCTCATTTGCAATTACACGTGGACAGAAGCGCGGGTTGCCGACGCCCAACTCGCCCCACATCCCACCTCCCATTGACATTATAATATTACGAATGCCGAGCCACACCGAAGACAGCCCGCTGCAGGCCATGCGAATTGGCTTATCGTGGCCGCCAATCATCATGGGTGTGACTAGGTTGTAGCGGAAATTTGTCCCGAGTTCGCCGTTGCGGCAGAAGCCCCAGCCAACGATTACACCGTCACCGCTGATGTAGCGCTCCATCAAGCGCCGTGTCGCAGACGAGACCTGCTCCATGTTGGAGTAGAGCACACCCACCGTCTCCATCGCCGGATGTTGTTGCTGCGGCTGCGGCTGCGGCTGCTTCTGCTGTTGCGGCTCCTCGTTTGGCTGCGTCATGATGCTAAATGGCAAAGAATGTGTGAGCCTGTTTTTTTTCTCAAATGAGTTTATCGAATAAAAAGAGATTGGACACGACTTGCGCTTGTAGACGCATTCACCCTGAAACGCACACTAAGTGATGCAATTGTTGTACAGCTTCCTCAACCGAATACGATTTGGCGACTTCCAAGTAAGACCCTGTAGCTGCTCACGTTTTTCAATACGGTGAGAACAACGAAGAAAGGCACAAGCTCCCTGTCTGCCCCTACGTTCTGAACCGTGCAGCTGAGAGCGTGCAAACTTTCACAGTCAACAACGATGGCAACCACAGGTTGAGCGGGTAAGAGAATCAGAGTGAATCCCACAAATTAACTACTGTCAAGGAAGAGTGAGAGAATTGCTTAAAGAGAGAAAGAAACAAGAAGGGTATAACGCAAAATCGCAATGGAACGAAAGGAGCTAAGGCATCAAGCAGCAACTATTCTGCAGATCTGCATTCGGTGGATTGTGTGAACAGCCAAAAACTATTCAGAGCGAATAATCTAAAAAGCAACCCTCGCGGTTAGTGTGCTTCGCCTCATATCACTGAATACAACTCACAAGAGAAAGAGGGAAGAAAAAAGATGCACCGAGCACGCAAGAACAATCGCAGCGTTCCTTCTCTTTTTAATTGTTGTGCGAGAGAGTCTGTGGTTTTCACATATATCACGGTGTGCGAATTCTCAATTTTGACAGCAGACTGAAAAGAGAAGAATTAAACAACTCAACAGAATGAGTGATTCGGTTTCAAAAAGAAAAAAGCCGGAAAAGTGGTGGAACAGAGAAACGCAAACTAGAACACGTGAATCAAATAATCCAAACAACAGAAGTACTCAACAGCTCTCAGGCAAAAAAAAAAAAGAGCGATAGAGGAATATTAGAAAACGAAGTCGAGTTGAGAAAAGAAGAGCTCTATCCAGACGAAAAAAACGATTAGCTCATGGATTCGGACAAACACCCATAATCGGATTTCCACTGCGGGCCTAATGTTGAATCACTTGAAGTCCATCGTGTGCCATGCGCACCTCCTTCGCAGAGGGACGGTGCTTCTCGATAACGGTGCAAATCTGCTCCCAGCCAGCAAAGCACCGTAAGCCAAAAATTTGGTCCGCCTTTACGGCTGCTGGGGGCGATGTGCTCTGCACATTGGGTGTGGACAACAGGGCCCTTCGTGTTTTTCTGCTGACCCGCGTTGCCTCCCCGGTTGCTGCCGGGACCGCAACAACGGCGGGCACAGGCAACGACGACCCGCTCTTTGGTTTTCTTTTCTTCAGCGCCGCTTGCATGGTGTCTGAGGTGGGTCTCGAAGTCCCGTTCGGCGTAGGGAAGCTCTGTGGCGGCCGCGGCATGGACGGCGGCGATGGCGACTGCTGCGACAACCCTGTTTCCGATGCTATCACCTCTTTTCCATTCAGCACTTCTTGGTGAGCTTCGTTAGCGATAGCCGTGAGCAGAGGCGGCTGCAGCGGACTGCTGTCATCCACCTCTGGGAAGTTGCGGGTGAGGCTGGTGGAAATGGCACGGGAGCGGGCCGCCGACTGGTCGAAAAGGTCTGCCGTGCCGTCGAGGTCGGAGGTCGGCGTACCGAGGCCAGCAGCAGAAGCCTCCGTCATCTCCCGTGCGGATGCGGCGTAAGTCTCACTGCGGAACATACCCGCCCCCGGCGAGAGGGAGAGACGTGACGGAGAGCTACCATCGTCATTCGCGATACTTGCGGCCGACAATCCATGCGATAGTCGCTGTGGCTGCGACAATGGTGGTGGTGACACAAGGTTTCGTACAGCCCCTCCCGTCGGACTGCTTTTAACAGTTGCAGCAACAGAAGCGTCATCCTTGCGAAGTGGACCGGCGAATGGCCGGACAGGCGGCAAACGTGGACTTGCCTTCGTGGCCAGTGTTGGCAGGTCCGCCACCAGTACACTGCTGCCGCTCGCACGGACCGCCTTTGCCTGACCACCGCTGCCGCAGGACAGGAGATTAGGGGGTTCGAAGGCGTCGTGCGCCGATTCCCGCTGCGCGTGCAGGGTCTCCGCTACAGTGGCGGATGTCCCACGCTTCTCCAGCAGAACGGGATCAGTGGCTTCCACAGTGGGCGACGGCAGCTGTGTGCCGGTCGACGGATCGGTCGGCAGACGTACCAGCCCAGACCCAACCGAGGACTCCATGGAGCTGGCGTCGTCCCCTTCCTCGTCCTTGTCATCACCTTCCCCGAGGCTGATAACTTCTTGCATGTTCCTGGGTGTGAGTTCGATGGACTCTTCAGTGCTCGTTGCTGCTACTGTTGTTCCTGGAACTGCTGCCACTGGTGCTAATGTTGGCAGTGCGGCCTCGGCCCTCGACAGTCCGGAGGAAAGTGACGCATCCCCTTCTGGCCAGCGCCGTTGTGCCGGCCCATTCACGTCAACCGAGAAGGGCGGCTGCGGGTTGCTGTGGAAGCTGGGCAGAATGTACTTGTGCCCACCGTGCCGCACACGACCCGAGACGCAAACCTGGCCATCCTCGAAGATGACCAAACCGAACTGGCTCGTGAAGGCGGCGTCACGCACCTGCCGCGCGACGGCGATCGGGGTCTGAATGATCCGCGCCACGTCGATGGCGGACGTCGCCGTGCCGGCTTGCTGCTGTTGCTGCTGCGGACGTGGGGATGCAGTCGCTGCTGGCACCATCCCGCCCTCGCGGTTCGGCGGCACGCCGCACTCGCCGTAACAGTTCACGCCCCACACCCATAGCTCCCCTTCCTCCGTTATGGCGAAGGAGTTGTGGATGCCGCAGCCGATAGTACGAATATTCTGCGACAGCGCTACCCGCACCGGAGTGAAGGCGGCGGGGGAGAAGGATTCGCCGTGGACTGCTGCTGCGCCGCAACCGAGGACGCCAACGCCCCAGGCGAAAATGTTGCAAGACGATGTCATCGCAATCGCGTGGCGACGACCCGCCGCGATGGCCACGATGTCATGCAGCGACGGGATCGGCGTAGGTGTGCCAATCGTATCCGTCCTTTTCGCGCCTGAGGGTCCACTGTTGCTTCCAAGCCCACAATACGTCGCCTCGCCGTGCGCGAGGACGCTGCCGTCGCTCACGAGTGCGATCATGAAGGTGCCACCGCACGCTACCTGGATGACGCGGTGCTCCTTGTAGCTACTGAGCCGCACCGGGGTGTAGACGTAGTCCACTTGGCGGGGCTGGCTCAATTTCTGGAACTCGTTGCTGCCCCATCCGTATACGGCACCATCCTGGTCGAGTGCAACGACATAGTCGGGCCCGCACCGCAAGTGCTGAATTACTACGTCGCGGGGCACCTGAACTGGCATGAACTTGGGCGTCACCGTGACGTCTTCGCTGCTAGCGGGCTTCATGCAGTCGCCGATGCCCAGCTGTCCCCGCTCACCACGGCCGATGGAGACGAGAGAGTTATTCTCCGACAGCACGACGAGGAAGCCGACGCCTGAAGCGGCGCAGCGGACACCGGTGCGCACCACCACACTCAACATGCGCGAGACTTCGTTGATGGTGGAGTGGCCCACCATCATCAACGCGGTGCGGCGGTGCAGGACGCAGGCTAAGCTGTGGGAGTAGCCGCACTGGAGTACCAGACTTACGTAGTTGGTGAGGATGCGCACCGGGGCGCAGAGCCGAGTCCCGTACCCCAAGCCAATGCCGCAAGTGCGATAGGACCCGCACGCAACCACGTCTCCGTCCTCAAGGAGAACGCACGTGTGCTCGCGCGCACAGGCTACAGCAACCGCCTTGCCTGGAAGCTGCAGCGCCGTCGGCAGCCGTCGCGGCGACTTACTTCGCAGCCCAAGCTGGCCCTCCGCGTTATCGCCAAACACGAATACGCTGCCGGCGCTGGTCAGCACTGCGGTGTGTCCGCTGGCGCAGCTGGCGTCGACGACGAAGCACGAGCGCAGCCCCTCGACAAGCCGCGGCTTGACCTCGGGACCATCAGTGCCGTGGCCGAGGCGGCCGCCGCGGCCTACACCCCACGTATAAACCTCACCTTGCTTAGAGATGGCTAGCGCGTGCCACGGACCAGCTCGCACGGCCGCCACCGGGCAACCCGATTCGAGCTCCAGGTGCACGACCTGCCGCGCGCACTTGCACTGGTCCGGCGCCAAGCTCTCCTCCAGTTCCTTGTCGCCGACATTGCAGCCAAGCATGGAGGCGATTCCCCACGTCCCCATAATGCCATTGTCGAACAGCAGTACGCCAAAGAACTGACCAAAGCAGATGTCCAGCACCTTGTACACGGTAGTTTTTAGGCGGACGGGCGTCAACACACGGCACAGGTCTGGGAACTTTAGACACTGCCCGTACACATTGTGGCCCCAGCAGTAGAGGGCGCGATCGGCGGCAAGTGCGACGGCACACGCCGTGCCGGCCGCCACACGCGTGACCAGCTCCGCGTCCCTCAGCAATACCCGCTGCAGGCGGCATGTGCCGGAGTCGACGTAGCGCAGCGCACGCTCGCCAATGCCAAGCTGCCCGTTCTCCCCGCGCCCGCAGCTGTAAAGGACGCCGTCAACGGTGACGAGGTACGTGACGGAGAGCCCACACGCGATGCTAGCCACGCGCGCCGGAGTGTTGACAGATGTGGGGAGGTAGACGTAGTCTGTGCAGCCTAACGAACTCGAGGCAGTGCAATGCAAGCTGTTCTTGACGTTTCCTGAAACTGGGCCATTGGAACCGTCGAGGCCGCCTTGTGCGTCTCGTGTCGCACCCAGCGTACTTGTTAGCGGTGTTACCGCTTTGCCGATCGTCGTTGACAGTGGTGAGCTTCTATTATTCTCATTGCTGCTGTGATTCCTCTTTGAATAGCAGGGGTAGCCGCCTCGTGGCGAGGGCTCCTTGTCCGACGATGAGGACCGCGGCACAGGCTTTACAGGTATGTTGTTGGCTTCAGAGAATGCACTTTGGCTGCGACGCTGTCGCTGAGGCCCGAGCGCACCTTTTGCCGCTGATCCCCAGCTAATTAGCTTCCCCTGCTCCATGTATTGGTGGAGCAGCGGACTGTTCAAGCATTCCTGTTGGTACGGAGCTGTTGCCGTGTTGGAGGGAGCAAACGTGTGTTGGTTGCGCACTTCAAAGTTTTCTAGAGGGGCTGCTGACGCGGGGCCTGTCGGGTTCGAGCACAGTGCGACGAGGCGCACCTTACCGAACTCCCTCCCAACGTCGCCGTCTTCCGCAGACCCTTTGCATGTTTTGATGACCGACTTTTGCATGTCACGCGGCGGGGGTGGGTGCTGCTGCTTCTCCTGTCGCCAGACGTCGAGGCGGACGAGGTCGTCGGCCGTCGGCAACCGCGGCACACAGCCAAGACCGTAGTAAGACGTGAAGAGCACGACAGGGGTGGGAAACTGCGCCGGGATGGTGATCTCCGGTGCCGTAGAGCGTGCCAGCGGTGCCGGCTCAGGACTCAGTGGGACTGGAGTGTCGGGCCGGCTAAGGAGGCTCGCGCCTCCGTTGCTGGCGCCGCCACTGCCACCAGTCGGAGCAGAAGGACCCTCATACAACGGATTGACTGCGAATGGTGCGTTGGTCGCTTTCTTGGGCAGGTCGCGATAGCGCCGCGTCGCGCGCAATGGCATGTCGAGCGACGCCCCAGGAATGGACACTAAGAGAGCGCTACGGTTCTGAATGTTAGACGCTCGCGACGCGTTTGCGGTGGTCTCGCGGGGAAGTGGCGAGGGAGCAGACCGTGGGGTAGACCTGAGGTTGCTCCCGCGTGCTGACAAACCGCCACCATTCGAGTTGTCGGAAACACTTCTGGTGTTCTGATCAGGCAACGCACGAGCTGCAACTTCGGCACCGCCTGCCGTACCGTTAGGACTTGACAAGCTGCCTCCAATCTGGAGAGACCCTGTCAGCAAGTTGATGGAAGTTTCGTTGTGCAGCAAGTCTTGTGGCGTGCATCCATAGAGTACCGTGAGCAGCTTAACAAACATTACGACGTAGTAACGCTGAGCTCGGTTGAGGCCGAAATATGCATCAAGGCACAAATCGCGGCAACGTTGAAGACCCAGCACGAGGAGCGCTCGCTGAACTTCGACACCGTCCTCCGTCTGCCGCATCCCAAGCTGTGCTAAAAGTCGGGCAGCGAAGAACGCCGTTGAGCTTGGGAGGTTGGACTCATGGTCTCGCGTGCGACGAAGCTCCACGCCTTCTTGAATAAGAATGTTGATGATGGCGGTCAGTGTTCTTGTGCCCAGTCTGTGAACCTCGTGAGATTTTCTAGCTTCGACACAGTTAATAATGTCGAGAAGACTGGAAGTGTCACCCTCGCAGAGACGTTGGCAAGCAGCGTCCATTTTCCCATCCTGTGCGAAGGGAAGACAAGAAATATGAGAGAAAAGAGGATGTGCTCCCGTGCAGTATTATTGCCCCCGTTATTTGCGGAAATGTCGAGGAAGGAAAAACCCGCTAGGACAATTCCCTCTGTGAAAATTTTCAATTAGAGACAATTTCTTAAGCGTAAAAATACTATTCAACAATAGGGACAGACACTAGAAAAAACCTTTAATGAACCCCTCTAGAGCCAATAGCTACGTTTTGCTGTTCTTTCTGGACTCAAGTACCAAACCGCTATAAAAAAAAAGAGCGCAACATAACGTTGTCTTTTTCCTCTCCACGTGGTTTTCGCAAGACCTTGGTCGAACGCCATTGGAAACAAACAAACAGCAGAAAATATGTATATATGCAAAGTCGAAGAAAAGAAGCCAATAAATAAATGAAATCTAGTTTTCAAATCCTCAAAAATCACTTTAGCACTTAGAGTGCGCACGTGAGTTGATGTTAGACGTTTTTCTTCCCCTCTTCAAGGTGAGGTAAGCTTTTCACAGGTGTTCTCTATTTCGCGGTAAGCGCTGTACTGTATTACCACAAACACTTTTTTTTTTCTCGTAGCTGCAAACAGGAAAAAAATGCAACCTGCTACTGCACCAAAAAAAAAGTCTTTTATATCGTTATAATTATGCACAAAACATATTTGCCGCAAGGAGAGCAGAAGACTCCACAAGACGGTGGATCGCGAAGCATCAGACAAGAAAAGGTACTTCCCTATCATTCTTCATTTCAGAACAACACGATGTCGTGACAGCCACTGAGGGTACGTTTCTACATCAGCGCTGTATAGCGCTGGTATTACTGCCTCTTCGCAGCGCTCTACGGTGATTCCTTTCTGACTGGAGCCTGACGCAGTGGCTTCCTGTGACGCAGACAAGAAAAAAAACTCGCCTTTCTCAAAATCACTATTTAGCTCGTCAGCAGCAAGAATACCGCTCCGGTAATCAGAAAACTTAACAAACGCAGTGCCGAGGAAGCGTCCGGTCTTGCGGTGACGCACAAAACGTACATCTGCAATTTCGCCAAACTGAGAAAAGACGGTTGCAACGTCACCTTCTGAAAGCTGCGGCGTACCATCGTCCTCAGAGGCACCAAACTGTGCATGACTCAATAATCGCCGCACCATGACCCACGGTGTTGACCCAAGTAATGCGTGATACTCTGCCGTGTACGGCCCAGAGTTACCGTTGCGGAATTTCTTCATATCTAGCCTATGGCAAATTGTGAAAGGTGTGACGAGAATAGTGCAAGAAATCAGAAACAAAACACAGAAGTAAATAGAGGTAGAAAGCAAGCTAAAAGAGAAAATGGGTAATAAATGTAGCCGGAAGCACATTACTCGTTTTATATAAAATAAGAACTTTTTCCTCATTTTCAACTTATAGGGAAAGACCGACATCTAACAAAAGATCCCTGCTCATTTTTAATTTGCAAGGTAAACAAACAGGGCAGGGTGTTAGATAGGTGGTCTAAACATGGATACCAGAAGCGAATTTATTCAGTAAGTCACTCAGAATTCGGTATTAGAGGCTATTACAGTTATTTATTAACTTCGTTGTTTGTTTGCTCACAAAGGCTGCACGGCACTGTTATAAAAGCAAAGGAGACTAAGAGGGTTCAGACAATGTGGAACCTCCACAAAAAAAAAAACCGAAGATGAAGCGTGTCACTAACTTCCTTTTTTTTTTTAGATTCAACGCTACCGAATAAACAACTCCAGAAAGAAGTAGAAAGTGCATAATCTATTTGGTTCCCTTTGGACAAGTTTAGCAGCAAAGGAACAGAAACGACGCAACAATTAAAAAAAAAAAACTACAAAGACGGACTTCACAAGAAAAACGAAAAACACGGTGTGGGTAAAATAAGCAAAAAAAAATCGTTTTACGCTACATACATTGCGTTTTGGGACTCAAGGTCTGCAAAAGTAAAGCTCTTCGCCGGAATCCCCCAGTTATAGCCCGCAAACTTCCCCATTTCCGTTTTCTTTTGCTCCAATTCGCGCTGATCTTTTTCCTGCTTCTCTTGTTCCTGTATTTCTTTTTGCTTCTGATAGGAAAGCTTCACGCTTGTGGGACGCGCTAAACGCTCGAAAACTACCATGTTTTTCAGCGACTTGTGTTGGGACGATGAACGACCAGGCTGAGACGCGGACTTTTCATCACCGCTCATCGCAACTCCTTCAGTTGCGCCATCTTTGTAATCTCTGCCCTTGTTCCAGTCAAAAGGTGCCTCTCCGCGTTCCTCCTTCCGCTTCATTTCAAGAAACTTTTCCTGCTCCGCCTTTTCGCGGTTGTATCGTTGAGCATCAGCGTAAAGACGAGCAAAAACTTCTTCCTGGCTGGCGTCTTTCTTGACGGCTAGGCGGTGTGGGTTGATTGCTGTTGCATGCACACCGTACTTTTCGTTAATTTCTAACTCCACGTCGTCGACATTTTTCTTAATCTGTCGGCTGTTACTTGTTCGTCGCGCATTTTTTGCATCGTTATGCAGCTTAACGTAAAGCCCTCGATCGTAGTCGCCGCGACTATCACGGGGCAAATTTGTTTCTTCGCTACTGTGGTACGGTGAATCGTAGTAATTGTTGTTTTGCCGCCTAGACGAATCGTTGATCTGTGGGTGAAAAGTGCAGTTTTCTTCCTCGTCGCGCTTCTTCGCCTCTTCCTCTCTTTGTTTCGCATCTGGGGATTTGGTGCAGCCTTCTTGAAGCAAGGCACGCTGCGATTGGAGTGCATGCTGCGGACGTGGTTGTTGCAGCTGCCGTTGTTGCTGACCTATTGGCTGCCGAACAGGAGGAATACCTTCGGCGTGGCGGGAAATGTACGCACGCTGCATGCGCTGTGGCGCCTCGCTGATGTCTGTTGACCCTGCGCTCTCGCTCCCTCGGGAGCGTGAGTCGCGAGACACGGGGGTGCCGCACGAGATGGACGACTTCCGCATCGGAGCCTGGTGATCACCACGCGGCTGTTCGTACTGATTCTGTTGGGTTGAGATTACTTCTTCCTCGCTCGCCACCTGACCCCGATTGCTACCGGTGGCGCTAATTGCCCGAATTGTCGGCTCGCGGGGCCCGTTTGTCACAGAACGTTGCGACGTTGCGGATGGTGCGTTGTGGCTCCAGTAAAAATCTTCTTTCACTTCGTGGACGGACACCTCGGTGGGTGTTGAAATTTGATTGCGTTGTGAATTCGCAGCTGGGCAATAAGCTGACTGGGCCTCTGCATTCTGAGGTACAACTTCTTCGACATTGAGACGCGCCGGCTTTTGCACCAGCTGCCTATCCTTTGGCCTTTGGGCGGCCATGGCTGTGCTTGCACGCTTCCCTCCTGAAAAATAATTTAGCAAATCGTCACCACTTTGAGCTCCTGCTGTGGCACTCGAACGCATACTGACAGAAGCAACAGCAGCGGGATCTTGTAGTTGGGCAGCAAAATGTTGCATGTACTGGTCGGAAAGCCTGGTTCGCTGTACGGTCACCTTTGGCTCGTCGTCATCGTTGTTGTCACGCCGCCGTGAAGTTTGGGGTGGAACACGCACGGCGGGTTCACGTTGTTGAAAAGTTTCTCTTTTCTCGCTGGCAACTCGACCATTTACCGAGGATGCTGTATTCTGTGAAGACCGTGCCCGCGAGTCGAAGTAGTTGAGCTGCTCCTGCGGTATGTCGTACTCCACACGAGAATAGTGCGGACTGTCCATTTTTTTTAATAAAAAGTGTCAGTGTTTTTCGTATGAAGTATTGTCTTTTCTCTTTTGTTACCTCTGTTAAAGAGCTTTTAATTAACTTGTGCAACGAGAAAAGAAACTGCAGATACAGATTTTAGTGTGACTATTGGTCGGCCAAATACCGTTTTCGAAACCGCCATAAATTACCCGCTCGAATGAAAAGTGTAAAGTAGAATGATAACGGTGAAGATAAAAACAGTAATGAATGCTGCAAGTAAACTTTCTGGGAGACAAAAGAGTGGAATTTAAATCTGTATAATATATACACAGTTTCCGAGCTATTGATGTATCGCAAGAAAGCAAGGTGAGAAAAAACTAGAAAGGAGTAATTCCAGTTCAGCGAAATCAACGAAAGTGGCAAAAGCGAAGATTGGTTCATTCAAACAAAAGCAAGCACCGAAATTGTTAGAGAAACAGTTAGGGAGTTTTTTGTTCTTTCACGGGTTGCAAAAGAAAAAAAAAATGACGTCTGGTGTCGAGTTTAGTAGCTATGAGTAGAAGCTATATTGCAGCTTTTGTCTCTAAAACACGTTTGCAACTTGAGAATTGATTTCGATCTACTTGTTCTGTTGAGAAGAGCAACACACACATATAAAAGCGAAAGAGAAGTATCCCATTAAAAAATGAGCTTATATATATATATATATCAGCAGAAGTATAAAAATAAATAAAATATCTATATCTATATCTATATCTATATATATATATATATATATAGAAAGAGAGAGAGAGAAAGATATGCACTTATGCGCTTATTTACTATTTGCTTAAATCAGTGCAGAAACAATTACATGAACAGCTAATACAAATAAGCCCATAAAGTTTACAGCGCATCTTTTTTTTTTTTTTTCAGGTACTGAAATTTGCGAGTGTGCACTTGCATGTACACGTAGCGCGTCAGTAAATAAATAAATATATATATATATATAAAGCAAATACGAAGGGTGACAGTAAACACCATTTGACATCGTTTTAATAGGTAAGCATTTTTGTTAGAGAACCCAAAAGAAAGAACAAGTTCCTTTTCAAGAAGCACTGTAGACGCCGGTGCCTGATTCGAAGCGACTTAGCCTGTCATACCGCTGCTGTGCACGAGTCTCGGCTTGCCGCCGATATCGGTATACAAACGCACTACTAACTCCCAAAACGCATGCGCAAAATACCTCAAACGTAATAAACGGCATGCTGTTTTCCGATGAGTTAGCGCCGTTCGGACATTGCATATTTTGCATTTTGTTTTTCACGTGGTGATCCGTATTGTGGCAAAGGGCGGAGAACATAAGACTGAAAAAATGACGACAGGGAAGAAATAGATGTTGTGGGCGGAATCGCAATTTGGAAGCGGTATTTTTGTTTGCGCAACGTCATTAATGGAAACAGCTGCCATTTAGAAAAGAAAGAGCTTACACGTTTGCTGTGTCATTTCGAAAACGGAATTGCGACCCAGCTCGTTAATACAACTTCACCTTCTTTTTAAATTGTTACTTTAGTTTGTTTGTTTTTATGGGTCTTTCTCTCTCAGATTTATCAAGCACCGCCGAGCACCTCATAACGCTTGCTCGTGCGTGGTTGTCGGTGGCTGCGTGTTTTGCCTGGTTTCGGTGTAGGCGGCTGGGGGCGGGGGGGGGGGGCGCCTTGGCCGGGGACGAGCGGGCCCCCCTTAACTCCTCCGGCGGGAGGAGCACCCCCGTGCGCCCTCTTCAGAAGGCCGAGGGCCCCCCTAAAAAATAAGCGCCGCACCCCCACCCAAGGCACGGCGGGGGACGCCTATCTTGGGCGAGGTGGTTGGTTTGGGTAGGGGAGGGAGGGGGTTGAAAAAGTATTCCCCGAAAGCGCCCACGCCATTAACGCCTTCTCCGCCGTGCGGCCGCAACTGCCCGTGGAACGGTTGGCTCATGCTACCCGGCGGTATGCGCAGACCTCTTTGATAAAGGCGGAGTTGATTATCCTGCCTTTTGGCGTGAAAAGTTGCGGGATGGCCTCTCCGCTTTCACACGTTAGCGTTCCTCGTTCGCTGTTGTCCATCTGGCGAGTGCATACGTACAGTAAAAACACAACAAAAACCAATTTGCCTTAGAGGAAAAGCCGATTGTCGAAAAGCAAGGTGCTCGAAAGCGATATTAAATTAAAAAAAAAGAACATTTAATGAAAGCAAATGGGTTCTAAGGCACGAAGGAAAACACGGCATCGTCGCGCCTCACCACTTCGCGCTCGATCAGCTTTTCCAACACCTTCTTGATTTCCCTCTTTTGAATAGATAAGTTTTTGAGAGTGACGCTTACGTTTGTCATAATTGTCTCCAGCTGCAACGGGCCTTTCTCTTTGAGTTGCCGCACAATCGCCCCCTGGATGGCAAAGGAGTGCGTTTCGTCTGCACGCGTGGACGGGCTGTACTTGCCAGCGTGACTCTGATGCGAGTTGAGGTCCACCCAGCGTAGATCGTAGCTGGCCTGCGCGGTACCCGGTGCGGCGGCAGTGCTGTTAAAATTGGAACTTAACGCTAGTACATTCGGCGTCGTCTCCTCCAGCAGTGAGGACTGCAGGAAAGGCTTGAGTGCGCGGCGGCACTCCACGCTCGTTGTCATCGTTTGCTCGCACAGTCCGTCCAGCGTCCACTCGCGCATCAAGTTCATGGCAAGCAGCAGGCGTGTCTGCAGCAGTGACACGATCAGCGTCACCGGCGCCACGCCGCCCGGCGCGCACATCTGGACCCGGCAGCCGGAGTGCTCCGGTGAAAACAACAGCTTGCGCCCATGTTTTCTGGACTCGTAGACAGTAATCTGTGCCTTGACGGCGGATAGAAGCTCTCCCGGAATCAGTCGCTCATCCAACTCGCGCGGTCGCCGCACCTCGCCCCACGCGAAGGCACCGAGCACGTATGGCCGCACTGACAGCTGGTTCATCACCATCGGCGTCCGCCGGTCGCTGCGGCTGGCGTCGTTCACCATACGCATGCAGTCGAAGACAAAGCCAAAGTTTGAGTCTCGAATCAGCAGTCCAGACAGCAAACTCTCCTCCCGCAAGGCGAAGTCGGTGTTGCGCTCAAAGCGGAACATGTTTGCCAAAATGCGCTCCTGCAGGAGACGCGTGTAGGCCTTGTGAAACTCATCCTGCTTCGAGCACAGTCGATACAGGACAGCAATCCAGTTGTCCGCCTTCGCGAGCGCGGTCAGCGCCGCCGTCTTGACCTCCTCCGCGGCGTTGCGGGCGAGGCACTTGGCAAACTTCGCCGCATTGTCGCTGCCCCCCTCGCGCTTCTCGAACTCGTTGATGTTCTCAGCGATGCCGTTATAAACCGCCTCGCGTAGCCGCTTCGAGTTGTTGAAGACGCGGTCGACAATAACCTCGTAGGAGTGCAGCGCATCGCGTAGCACACGCACCACCACCGACGGCTCACTCGCGCCGGCCGTCGCACGTAGCTCGCGTGCCGTGTACTGTGCAACGGTGCTCTTTAGCAGATCCTCCATCCACGATTTTGTCTCCCCGCCGCCGAGCAGCGAGTACAGGGAGACGAGAAACTCGCGGTGGCTCATCGGGTCTTCGTTCTGGGCGATGTCAAGGTACTTGCTGCAGTAAGGCTGCAGGTAGTCTTTCTCGTCGTGCAGCAGAATCTTGAGTACCTCCTCGCTCACCTGCTCGTAGGAGGAGCGGATGAGGAAGCACCGCGCGAGGACGTCCTCCTTCTTCACCACCTTCACGCACTGCTTGACGTAGTCCACCACGCCAAGTCTCTTGTAGCTCGGCTTCTTGTCCGTGTAGTAAGCACGGAGGCTGCGCAGGTACGTCTCCTCCACTACCGAGGAGTAGAGGATTAGCCGCACATCCGTCGCACAGCCCAAATTCAGCGAGAAGCGCTTCACGCTCTCCATCTCACCCACACTGGTTGCGCCACCGGAGCGCACGCGGCAGACAATCTCGTTCACTTTCGCCTTGTACGAGTCCTTCAACTCCTGCGAGAGAATCACATCCAGCCACAGATGCCCGACAACGATCTCTGTCGGCTGAATCACGTGCTCCGGTGGTAACCCGCACTTCTGCCATGTCCAGTGCAGGTAGGTGAAGATCGGCTTCACCAAATTCGCCCCTGCTGTGTACTTTTCAAAGGCGTCGAGATAGGAGTTGATGGAGTCTTTCTGGATTGTTGTCTTGACGATGCTGATCTGCCGCTTCAATAACTCCCGCAGCAGGTAGTACACCACTAGCACTTGCGTGCTCTCCACGCTCTGACCCACCACCGGCGTGGAGCTGCTGCCACGAATTAGCGCTGGATAGTTGGAGCACTCGTACGCTGTCAAGTCATACACTAGCCCGTAGGCGTCACAAATCTGAGAGAGGAGCTCGTTGTAGTCTTTGCCCAAATCGTGAGAGGGGCGCTTCTTTACTTTCTGAAAAGCGATGTTGCACACCCCTGCCACCTCCTTCCACAGCGGAGGGAAGGAGTGCAATTCGCGCGCACCGTCCTCAGTGTCGTTCATTCCTCCGTTTTGGTGGCGAGGAGCGAAAACGGATGTATATTTACAAAAGGAGGTAAAAGGAGGGGGAAACAGAGTAGAGGCACGGTGTTTCTCTCTTGTTTGGCTCTGTGAGCGCTTTTGCGACGTTTCAATGCGCTGCTCTCACCTTTTTTAAGGTTGACGTAAATCAAGTAGAGAAACAGTAAGAAATGGATGGAGAAGCAGTTCGCTTTGCCACCGTCGGAATAAACGCGCCGTTGCGGCGCAACAGCACTCTGACCCCTTTAATGTACACGCGCTTGCGCCTAAACAAACAAGAGGGACTTTTCTTGTTTTCTTTAAGACGACCTGCTTTACTCACTCCTTCAGGTGCTTCGTTCACCAATGGGAAAAGAGGTGATTGAGAGAACACCGGCGTGGCACAACAGGAAAGAAACGAAATTAGGGGTGCAAGAGTTGGAGTAAGAAGTGGAACCTGTGAAGTAAACAACTGCGGAATAGTGCTCATTGAGATCAGGTGCCGAAAGTGGCAATGCAGGCTTCCGCATCCAAATCTGCATCAGTGCCGTCGAAGAGGAAACAATCACAAGCAAGAGTACATATTTTGTGCTGCTTCAAGTGCAAGCTGCAGTTCTCAGAGCGGAGGGCTGATATTGTTCAAAAACCTGCATTAGGACTCCAACGACGCATTGCCCATCTTTTGCTGGTTTTTTATTGATACTACCACTTGTATATAAAACGCAGTTGATCAACGAAACGATGGCGGTGACAGTCCGAAAGCAACACAATCCTCCTCACACAACACAACACAACAAAGAGCTCAAAAACTGGGCAGAAAAACCGTGAAGCCCAAAACGCTCACACACAAACACACGACAAACTAACAAGTGACCCGCCGCCTTCACAGCTTTTGTTGTAGGTGTTGCGGATTGTCCTTTCAATCTCGTGCGCGCTTGCTACCCGGTCCTGGGGCCTCCTCCTGCGGCTCTGGCTCCTCCTCTTCACCGAGAAATGTTGCGGCCACGACAAGGGGCTTCTCACTAGACGGGAATGCCGCGCCGTCTAGCTCGGCAAGCGCGCGCTCAAAGCCGGCGCGGTCTTTAAGCTCCACCAAAGCGTACCCAGCGCAGTAGCAGTCCGCACTGAGTGGGATCTTCACGTCCGTCACGGTGCTGAAGTACTCCGGATCACCCTCCTTGAAGGAGACGAGAAAGTTCACAATGTCCTCCTGCGTTGTCGTCACGGGCAAGTTGGAAAAGAGCAACACCCACCCTTCAATGCTAGGAATCGGGTAGCCGGGCTGGATGTCGTCGGGGCGCTGCAGGCGTTCGTACTGCGTGCGTGCTCGGCGAACGCGACGCAGCTGCTGCAGGCCGGTGCTCGGAGCTGGTGTGGTTTCCATGATGACCGAGAAACTAAAATAGTTAAAAAGGATATGACAACAATAGGAGACGAATGCTACGAGCGACAACCTGCACAATAAAGTCGAAAAAAAAAAGGAAAAGAATGCCAGGAGAGAAGGCAAAGGAAAAGCGAGGAATGAAAGACCTTTTCGTGAGATTGCTAACAGCTTTTCGGCTGGTTGACTAAGAAGCGTAGATTGCGCAAATTTACAGCTTCCGCCTAAAGGATGAAACCTCTCTTCTCAATTTACGTATCTCTGGAATACTCTGTAAACAATACTGAGGGCTTTACGTCATGTGATGAAAAGAACAGAGAAATAGCTGAATACAACTACTCTGACGATGCGTCCCGGTGCGTACCTCACAACACGAAAACACTAAGACAAGAAAGCCACTAGCCGTCCTCCTTTATTCGCACTAAAAAAAAAGATGCCCAAGGGACTCGGACCGCTTCTGTTTCTACAAGTCCTCGCCGTTCCAGCGCAGTCCAGGCTTTGGCGTGGCACCGCCGTACCCCGTCAACCGCGGCCCGTAGCGGTGATCGCCTTTCACGTATCCGCCACGCATATTTCCGGTCACCACATACTGCCCGTAAGCCTTAATTTCCGTTGCGATAGAGTTGTTGCGCGCGAATACCTGCCCGGACTTCACTGTCGCAAAGCGCTGCGAGCGCGAGAGCATCGCGTCAATCCTCTCCTGCAGCTCCGCCGGCGTGCACCTTTCCACGCCTTGGCCCAACTCGACACGGATTGGGTAAAGAATGCCGGGGCGGGCGTAGGGGTCATTCTTCCGCATGGAGTCAACGATGCGGCAGAAGACGGGTGCGAGCAGCAGCGACCGCGACGACGACGATGCACTGCTGCAACGCAACATTACCGAAATAGAAAAACAAGTGTAGACACCGCCGAACTTAATATGCAATGATTTACTGGGTAAAAAAACGGAAGTAACGGGTGAAGAAACCCCACAAAGGTACTCAAGCCGCTTTCGTTTTGGGGGCAAATCAACAAGCAAAAGCGGCGCAAAGAGCAAAGTAGAGAGCACACGCGAAGACATGAAGAATAAGTGTGAGGAGGACACAATGGCACTGTTATTCAGACAACGCGAAGAGGATGCGAAGGAGAATGACCTGTGCTCTTTTCCGATGCCCAGCTCTTCGTTTGCTGCGCCGCGGAGAAGCAAACAAGCCCACTGATGGATGCAACTTAGACTTCACTTCAGTAATTCCTATTGCACTCTGGTGTTGCGAACAGTGTCAACCACGTGCCCTAAAGACGGTCATAGCTTCCCCATCTCCAGCTTGGTGCCAGTTGTGGCCGCGAGTTTGTGAGGCAATGATCACAGCAGATGTCTGGATGTCAGTCGCTTTGTTTTGTTGTCGTTGCCGCAACGCGTGCCCTTGACAGCACATGAAAAAGCGAGTGGACTTCGGATACTGAAGCAACAACAACAACGAAAGGAAAACCGTGCGGAGACGAAGACGTGCAGACCAAAACACTGAATCAGCCGCGCCGTTTTCGTTCCTCTCTGAAGCTGAGTTTTTGCCGAAAATGAACAAACAACAATAACAAGAAATGGGAGCAAAAAAGAAACAGTGAAAAACGGGTAGCAGTGAAGTGGCAAAAACACAGACGACCACACAGAAGAAGAGAAACCGGGTTGAGAAAGGGAGCCGATAAAACAAGAACGGAACAACGTAAAAAGAAGGCTTCAAGGATCGCGGACGGGGCGGAAAGAGAACGTCACGTGTAGCCGTCAACGCCGCTTGGTAGAAAACGATAAGACGAAAACGACACCGTGGAAGATGAGAGGTAGTTACAAGGAAGCAACAACCACAACACGCGCACCCAAACACAAAAATAAACTTTGACGGCAACCGAGAAGGAAGGGGAGTACCTTCAATGCCAAATGGACAGTACAAATAGAGGGGACAAAACGAAAGAGGTCAACCGTAAGGAAAGGAAAAAGCTGTTTTCATAGGGTAGGACGGCGGAAAACAACACTTGCTGCGCTTTTCGTTTTTTTTCCTTTTGATGTCGAAAGATCGCGTGTTTTCTAGGAGCACAATAATAAATGTGTGAAACACAAAACTTGTGCTTTCTTTCCGGACGAAAACGTCGTGAAAGGAGGCACCGTTTTCGTTCTTTCTCAGCTGTCAGAAACAAGCGTGAACCAGCAACACTTGGATTACTTTGTTGCTGTTCTTCTTAAAAAAAAAAAGGGAGTTCGATATATAAGTGCTGACCTCAACATTTCATATATATATATATGTCTTTTCAAATACCCGCGCCTTCCAGCGTGTTGGTCGTCTTGTCAAATAGTACACTGGAGGACCCGCTCGCCGCCGTCATGCCTGCCTCCTCTCCCATGTCCTCGTCCATTGTTGGGCTCCAACGCGCGGTAACATCCGTCACCGTCATCGTTGATGCAGACGCCGGCGGCAGCGGTAAGGAGGACAGGGCAGCACTCTTGTCAGTAGCCGCAGCTGCGGCCTCGTCCACTTTTAGCCGTGCCACCTCTGACGGAGGAGGCGTCGCACAACCGGAGAAGTCGTCAGGCGTTGGCGTGTCTTCAACCACCACCGCTGGCACCTCTGCCCCGGTTGTTGCAACTGACACTGCACCAGCGGCGGCAAGGGCTTCGACGGTGTCCGATCCGACGGTAAGCAAAATCGTCGGCGGCTCCACAGCCACCGGCGGCGCGGGCGGTGGCCGTGGATGCAGCAACTGGTCAATGCGCACGTCGATCTCGCTCAGCGTCGAACCAGGGGCAAAACGCGCAAACGGCACGCCAGCCTGATCGCACAGGAAAAACGTGAAATTCCACTTGACGGAGGTCTGACCCAGCGTGCCACGGATGCGGCTTTTCAGGTAGGTGAAGAGCGGCGACGCATGGTCACCGTTCACCTCGACCTTCGCCATGATCGGGAAGTCCACCTCGCCCAGGCTGGGGTAGACGCACGAGATGTTTTCCGCAATTTCGTCCTCGTTACCCGGCTCGCCGTTGCCGAATTCGTTGCAGGGAAAAGCAAGCACGACAAAGCCTTCCATCCTATGCTTGTGGTACAGTTTCGTCAGCATCTTGTAGCCTGCCTCTGTGTACTCCTTATCCTTGCTGGCCACGTTGCAGATCAGCACGACCGACCCTTTGTGCTGGGCCAGGTCGTAAAGCTCATGGAAGCAGTTCAGCACCTGGAAGTCATAAATTGTCTTGCTCGCTGAAAGGTCCGCAGGGTCGAGTGGAGGTTCGTTGCTGGCCAACGTCTCGTTTGAGGCCCTCACTTGTGAGGTAGAGCTGTTCATACCACTTTCACTGGCGGACTGCGGCCGCAGCGTGTGCGACAGCAGCGGCGGCGTGGCCTCGAAGACGGTAGTCGGTGCATGACTGCGGGCCTCCATCGTGAACTGTGGGCTGATTTTTTAATTATATTCGAATATCTGAAAATCTGAGCTCACCTGAGTACGCGTTTTCTCGCTGCTATGAGAATCCTCTGTAAAAGGGAACGAACTAAACGACAGAAGAGAAGCTACGATGCCAAGATAGCGCAACAAAACGAAACACAGATGGGTCACGGGGGTGAGGTGAACACCTGCTGCAAAATGCAAGACAAGCGACAAACAAAGCGAGCAATCACGGTCAGGTAACGTTAGCTGGCACGAGCATGCAACACTTCGCTTCACTTTACCTCGTCAAAGGTGGAAAACAGCGTGAACAAAGACAGATGAATGGAAGTCAGACAGAAGTCACGAAGTAAGAGGCAAACAACATACAAGTGGAGAGGTCACGAAGGAGGCATGCTGAAACTGCTAAGCCCATAAGCACGTCCTTCTGAAGAAAAGAGTCTTTGTCTAAACCCCAGACTGTCTCAGCAGCACTTAAGGAAATGGAACATTTGTCGATTTTCAGTGCATTGAAGTATCTGCCCGCGTTCTTCCGGCACCATTCGTGAGGGGTTTCGTCTGTGTACGATGATTCGAATAAGGGAAGCACGAAAAGGAAAGAAGGAAAAATGCACGATAACACTTTCAAATGTCTTGAATGAAAGGTAGCAAAAGGCGACATTGAGTCGAACGTAGGATGCAGACTGCATGGATAATAGAAAAGTATTGAGGACAAAGAGACTCGTTGGATACACTCAGCAGAACAGATGCTGAAAAGAGTGGAAAAAAAAAATTTCAGCACTTTCAAACAGAGAAGCTGATGTAATTATGACCCTTTGCGAAGGACCAAGAAGGACACTCATAGCTTCGGGCCGGCGCCAGCGGCCGCCGTACTTGCCTTCAGCAAGGGAACAAGCTTCTTCTCAATCTCCTCTGCCTTCGTGCCAGGCGAGAAGCGGTGAACAGCGTGGCCATCCTTGTCCACCAGGAAAGCCGTGAAGTTCCACTTCACCGCCGTCGTACCCAGCACGCCCCTCTGTGCGTGCTTCAGGTAGTGATAGAGCGGGTGCTCCTTCTCACCATTCACGTCCACCTTCTCCATGATCGGGAAGTCCGCCTTGAAGCGGGAGCACACCATCTCCTTCACCTCAGCCTCCGTCCCAGGTTCCTGGCCCATGAACTGGTTGCAGGGAAACGCCAGCACCGTGAAGCCGCGGTCCTTGTACTTATTGTAAAGCTCCGTTGCCGCCTCGTACCCGCCCTTTGTGTAACCGCACTTGCTGGCCACGTTGTAGATGAGCAGGGGGTGGCCTTTGTGCTGGGTGAGGTCGTAGGGCTTGTGGTCGGCACCGTTCACCTTGAAGTCGTAGATGGACACGGCGGTGGCACCCGCAGCACGGAAGAGCGGAGATGGACGCATCTGGGTAAAACAAAAAGGGTTGTGATGCTGCTGTGGGAGAGCAAAGGTGGAAATATACGTTGACCGCAATTACAGACGGTTGGCTGTGCAATGGGCAAGTGCCCTGTCGTGAAGTAGAAAAAAAAAAACGAGTGGACGTGGGGGCAAGGTGGGACAACGCTTCCGTTTAAGACGGGAGACGTGCGGTAAAAACGCAGCCGAAATCTTGAAGGGTGTACATCCGATGAGGATCACCTTGTGTCTTTCGTTACTACATACAGGAGAGCCTGAAGACAACATAGCATTCACGCACTTTTACCCAAATTTGTTAAAGCTCAACTTTACCCTTTTTTGTTTTTAGATTCACCACGGAAATCAATGGCCAAACGACTCCCTTGTGAGATTGAAGTTGTGCGTTGTGCCTTTGCGTCGTTTAGCTTCTCCACTTGACAAAAAAAATGAAAGTAGTGAAAGCAGTCTCAGATTTTTTGAGTGTATAAATACGTTGGTGTACGTAGTGAGATTCTGACAACGTTAGCCATCACTCCAGATTGAATCTTACGCTTTCATTGAAAACACACAGGCATGAACACGGTAACATCACCACGTAAAAATGAAAGAAGCACGGTCGAGATGAGGTGGGAGGGCTTTATATATATATATATATATATATATATACGGAGGATAAGAGAGGAAACACAACAGCGCAATTAAATTTATAGAAAAAAAACGCTGTTTTACAAATAAGCGCGGTGAAATACGGGAGTTGACTACAGTTTGTCTCTGTGTTCACAAAGCTAACTCAGAACAGATCGTTAGAACACATATGCTGTAATCGCCTACCAACAAGGCAACACGCTTCGTGCGTGTGCTTAGTAGAATAATAAAACAGGCGTCAAAAGCAGTTGTCGAAGGCAACACTTGACACGACTAGTTGGCGCCGCTCGTCGCCGCACTCGCATCACCGAAAAGGGGTAGTAGCTTCTTCTCAATCTCCTCTGCCTTCGTGCCAGGCGAGAAGCGGTGAACAGCGTGGCCATCCTTGTCCACCAGGAAAGCCGTGAAGTTCCACTTCACCGCCGTCGTACCCAGCACGCCCCTCTGTGCGTGCTTCAGGTAGTGATAGAGCGGGTGCTCCTTCTCACCATTCACGTCCACCTTCTCCATGATCGGGAAGTCCGCCTTGAAGCGGGAGCACACCATCTCCTTCACCTCAGCCTCCGTCCCAGGTTCCTGGCCCATGAACTGGTTGCAGGGAAACGCCAGCACCGTGAAGCCGCGGTCCTTGTACTTATTGTAAAGCTCCGTTGCCGCCTCGTACCCGCCCTTTGTGTAACCGCACTTGCTGGCCACGTTGTAGATGAGCAGGGGGTGGCCTTTGTGCTGGGTGAGGTCGTAGGGCTTGTGGTCGGCACCGTTCACCTTGAAGTCGTAGATGGAGGACATGGTTGATGTATGTGGAAAGCGGTGGTTTACTTCAATGTGGATCAGAACCAGGAATGCTAGACAGAGTACAAGGCATGCATTGGTGAGTCATGAAAAGTGCACACAGACGTGATTTCCATAAGGTGATAGGTCGATGAATTGAGGCAGAAAGAAAACGTAGTTAGTTGAGTGCGAGGACTTCCTGCGTTTGTCGAGAAAGCCGTCCAATCACTGCAGTATTTTGCCTTTCCCATTTTTGTCCTCCATATGCGATGACACACTTCGGCAAAGGTCTTGGCGTCACCACGTAGAGGCACTTCTAACACAACGCTCCCCAAGAAAAAAACACCACCGCAGTAATTTGTTTTCCATCCATCTGTACGTTGTAGCTACGCCCTCCTGCTGCCGGACCGGTTTATCTGCGTTCCTTTTAACATCGCTGTTAGTCTTGTTTTGGCGTGAATTAGTCGCTTTGAGTTGTCCTCTTTGACATTCTCAAGATGCTTATGGTTTCGTTCGACAGCGCACCGGACTGCGGTTTTTGGGACGTCATCCTACCAGGCGGCAGCTGGTGACCCATGAACAGCTTTGCTCGCGTTAAAAGAGATATCAGGATTTCAAACACAGCGACAGAAGTCAAATATATATCTTGGGCTGAGGAGAACGCAACCATTTGCGGGAGAACAACTTCAGTAGACTACCGTTTAAACACCCTTCAAGCAAAGCACAAAAGAAAAACAATAGAATCCGGTAGCCCTGCCGTGGTGTTTTAACGGACTCGCACTGCAGTGCACAAGCGCAGCGTCAGCAGAGAGAAAAAACGGGAGTCTCTAGCAGAAAAACCAGCATATTCTCCTCTTCTAAGCAGCCGAATTCTTCATGCCTTTAGTAAAACAAAAGATCAAGAGAAGGCTGCGCTCGTGGGTGTAAAAACGTCGCTTCGTTGGCAGAGGCATGCATGCCCCTGGACATGCGACGGTGCACCTAAGCGCGCGACGCAGCGGTCGAACTTGGTCAAGCGAACAACAAAACCCGAAAGAGTAATGGATGACATTCCGGGACAGTTCCCTCTCCAGTCCCCATTTTCGGCTCTACCTGATGCGCTTTTTAGATGTGTTTTCCCGCTTTTCCATTTCGGTCATGTAGGCAATGTCGTGTGTCCGTCTGTCAACCATCCCGGTAAATACCATCTGGCCTCGATTCCGCCTTATTCTGATTTGGGGTACAAGGCGAAGTCGTTTTTTCTCTTTTAACTGTTGTTAGGCCCCTGGTCATTCGTCTCCATTCTCAACCCGAAACGAAAAAGCAAGGTGGGGGACCACTCGCAACCTGAAACTAGGAAAACCACTGAGAAAACGATGCAATGTCTGCTGGTTTCGCTGTGCCACCGTGGTGAGCACACGCGTCACTTGGTCCTGAGGTCATCGAAATGAGGAGGTAAACAGTGAGTACGCGGAAACGGTGCACTGGCAACAACGGCAGCGACAAAATGAGAACAAGCGGGCTTATTCAATCTCTTAACAACTTTGCTGAGCTTCACAAGTGCGTGTCAGACGCATAACAAAACGGCTAGAAACCAAACAGGTAAAAGAATGTAATTCAGTCACGTTTCGCATCGGAGCAGAACAATTCTCTTGTGTACGTGTTTTCCTAGTATTAGTGTTGCTTCGCAGCAGAGACGCCAGTCAGCTTCCTTCGGTTTCCCGCACTCAAATGTGTTCAACTCTTTTAACCTCTGCGTTTGTTTTAAAATTAATTAATTAATGTGCTTTGAGGAGGTAAGAAAAACAAGTGCATAACTTCACGATTAAGAGGAAACGAAATGCAGTAGCAAAACTTGGGTGATACAACAGGTGGCTTTCAGAAATGACCATGGTATACGCGAAGTAAAAACAGTGAAGGGCACGTTTTAACCTTTTCCTTCGTCAAGAACATGTTGCTTTTCTTTTTTTAACTTTTACTGTTGTTTCCGTGGGGAGAACGTTCAACTGAGAAGTTAAACGCTCAGTCTCACGTTCATTTTCGAGCATTCACTGACTGCATCCCTTTTTCCCCATCCTCTTCCTCATTCACAGTGTCAACTGTTGCGAATGGAAAGCGGGGCGAAAAATCACAAATGCGTGCTGCTTTCACAAAGCGGTGCACGCTGAAACAACGAAAGGAAAGAAAAACGAAAGAAGGGGAGTGCCTCGCGCAGTGACAACGTCAAACGAAGAGGCGCAGAAGCACTTCATCGTCAGACCTTGTATGGCTCTTTTATTCTTGTATGCATGTGTAGCAGTGGGGATAACGGCATATTGCCGGCATCTACGATACACATCTACAAACAATGCCGTTGAGTATATTAGACACGTGGAGAATCAAAAACAGAGAAATCGCAGGTAATTCAGGTCGGAAAACCTAAGAAGGAAACAAGCTCAGGTAAGAAAACTAAGAAAAGGGGAGAAATCAGATAAACAGGATCTTAGCTTCGCATGTAAACGCGCGCAAGTTTCCCGACGCCCGTTTGAGGGTGCGTACACGCAAACACAACAGAACTGTTGCCACACAGGAAAGCCAACACGTTCTATTCCTTTTCAGGAGCAAAGCATCGGAAGTAGAGGGAGAAAACGACTAGGCATTCACGTTGTATTCGCACAACATTAGAGGTGGTCCGGTGACATCCGCAAAGTGATTTGACAGAACACACTATATCTTTGGTTTTATCCTCAGTCCCCTCCGTTTCTTTTTATTTGTTCTACCCTCCCCCATGCGCTACTGCTGAAATTCGTTCGGTGGGCAAAGATCGGGTGCAGCTTAATCGCCTTCTTGTACCTGCTGCTTTGAGTCACCTTCGCTTCCATCGTCTTTCTTGCCACACAAAGTGCGCTAAGGAAGACAAGAGTCCGAAAGTGAAACATCGCGGACAAAAAGAGAAGAGCAGCAAAGCAGAAAACCATCAGGAAGAGTTGGGCTCCGGCGCTCATCTTCTACGCACATATTCTCGCCGTTTCCCTGGCTTCTTTTCCCCTTCCGTTCTTACAGAACCGGGTAGTTCTTCGCCGTTTCAATAGGCCACACGCTCGCCTGCACCTCACCAATGTGTTTCTTGCGCAGCATGAACATCGTCGTGCGGCTCTGGCCGATGCCACCGCCAATCGTCTGGGGTAGCTCGCCGTTCAGCAGGCGCTGGTGCCACGTGTAGCGGAGACGGTCGTTGTCGCCTGTGACCTCCAGCTGGCGGCGTAACGTATCGGGGTCGACGCGGATGCCCATGCTGCTGAGCTCCAGCACGTCGTCGAGGGCCGGGTTGAAGACGAGGATGTCGCCGTTCAAACCCTCGAGGGACATGATGGAGTCCACGGAAGGCGTCTCGCCGTCCAGGCTGGGGAAACCGATTGTCTTCGGGTCCACCGCGACTGGCGAGGACCAGTCGTCGTAGTCCGGCGCACGGGCGTCGTGGCGGTCGCCGTGGCTCAGCTTGCCGCCGATGCCGATCAGGAAGACGGCACCAAAGCGACGCACCGCCTCGCGCTCGCGGGACTTGGGGTCGAGGTCGGGGAATTTCTTCAGCAGCTGCTCCGCGTGCAGGAAGGTAATTTTCTCCGGCAGGACGGGGGTGATGTCGGGGAACGCCTCGCACACGCGCTGCTCCGTCTTGCGGAGGGCGCTGTAGATGTCCTTCACGACGTCCTGCAGGAAGTCGATCGTACGGTCCTCCGGCCTCATGACGCGCTCCCAGTCCCACTGGTCAACGTAGATGGAGTGGACGTTGTCCAGCGTGTCCTCCACGCGCAGGGCACGCATGTTCGTGACGATGCCGGTGCCGACAGCGAACTTATGGTCACCGAGAGTCTTGCGCTTCCACTTGGCGAGGGAGTGTACGACCTCGTAGTTCGCCTCCGGGATGTCCTTCACGCGCACCTGGACTGCCTTCTCGAAGCCGGACAGATTATCTTGGGTGCCGTCACCGACGCGGGCCAGCATCGGACACTCGACCTGGATGAGGTTCAAGGCACTGCTCAGCTCCTCGGTGAAGATGGACTTCACCGTGAAGATGCGCTTCTGCAGGTCTATGTAAGCCTGGGGATCGGAGGACATGGTAAAAGAAAACGTAAGGGGTACCTTTAACGGTAGAAAGAGGGGAAAGAAAGGAGAAGTCTTGTAGACAGAGATTAAGAGCGCAGGTGAGGGAACTGCGGTGCAGGTAAGGTGTTTTTTTTTTGTGTGTGTGACGTTCAAATAACCAGTAGCAGTGGTAAGGCGTCGCATGTGTATTGAAACGGGGGAGGAGCGGCACGGGCGTTGGAATACAAACGACAGAGGCGGAGAGAGAAAGAGACTTAAATAGAGAAGCGGCGTTCAATTGGAACGCAATAATAACATGCTCCGATGACCTCAGTATGCGAAGAGTTTTAGAATAGGAGCTGGGTACTCTCACTTTGCAAGTATCCAGTGCTTGCATGACCTCAATGCTGACTTGCAAGGTATCAAAGGCGGACAAATGTACAGCAAGTGAGAAAGCCCCTGTAGTACCTCCACTTAATATTAAATCATTCTGCGAAAGTACTGATCCACAATAACTTTCTCCCTCCCTCTCTCTCTACACACACACACACACACACACATATATATATATATATATGTAGAGGGAATACAAATCATTTCAAACGCAATCACCTGTGCTATCTACGAAGAAGAGAGTAGGCACAACATTCATGTGAGAACGAGCACGCTCATTCAAAAGAAGACATGAGTGATAAAATTCGCGGCACACGTCGACCGCACACAGCACCGTAGAGCAAACAGTAAGCAATAGTATTACCCACAGAAAAATATTGTATTAAGACTAAAATGTAGTTTTCCGCTAGGTGTTGCATCTACAGCGCATTTGGCGCCGCCCCACCGCGGGCAGACGTCCGCTCAATGTCGTTCGCCGTGTGCAGCACCTGCTGCAGGAACGACAGCGCCTCCGTCATCGGAGCGATGTTCTCCTCGAGACTGCAGTTGGGCCGCAGCTTCCAGTGAATCGTCGAACCGCGCGAGCGGAAGAAGGTCAACTTCGACGTCGGCTTCAGCACCTCCCTCATCTCCTCCGGCGAAAGACGCAGGCCGTCGCGGCGGCTCCCGTGGCCCTCCGCTCGCCGCGCTGCGCAGATAGCCCGCATTTTGTTGTTGTTACTCGGGTTCTGCATTGCGGCCACCTTCACCGGTCCGTAGGAGCGCACCTTCTCCTTCAACTGACGTGCCGCTGCAAAGTTCTCGATGAAGAGCGAGGTGGTATTGTCAACGAGCAAGTCCGTTCCCTCCGGCTTCACACGGGATGTGTGCTCTACCACGATGCTCTCCACATTTAAGTCCTCAGCAGCAAAATCAACCTCGCAGACGTTCGTTAAGTCCATGCGCTCGTAGGCGACGCTAGAGCCATGGCTGAGGTAGTTGTGCTCGGCCAGGGACAGCTCTTCAAGAATGGCCTTGGCGAGCGGGGCAGCCGGATTGTCGCTCTGCTGCTTCCACCGACGGAAGGCACGGAATTCAACCTCGAAGGGATACGCGACGGTTTTGTTGCGGGCAAGGTCGTCTTCGTCGTCCACCACCGTTGCTGCTGCCGCTGCTCCAGCCGCACCGCACCTCTGTGGGGGGATCGTGGATGTCTCCGGAGACGCCCCGGCTGCCGACGCGTTCTCCTCAACGGAAAGGTCTGTGTCTGCTACTGCTACTACTGGTGCAGCGCTGACACCCTCCTGTTGGTGGTGCAACGCTGTGTCGGGGTCCACGCCGATGCCGACAGGGGCTGGTCCCATGCGTGCCCGAGCCGCCGCCCCGGCCGCAGGTGAGCGGTAAACTGGTGCCGATGGAAGCGGGGGAGGGTTGCCGTTGTTGAAAGAGGTGAACGATGTTGCTGCAGCTATGTTCTGATACCCCGTCAGCGATGGTGTGGTGTTCGGGCCGTAACTTGTGCTTGTCCCCGCCTGCAGCTCTCGCTTTCGTGGTACAAACGACTCGTCCAGCGAAAAGACGGACCAGTTGAAGGTGACGCCGACGTTCTCCACGTCCAGCAAGCGAAACTGGTCTTCATCGCTGTCCCACACCGCTCGAGCGATCGACCGGCTCTGCCGCTCGTTGGAAAAGAAGTTTATCTTGACGGTGGTCGAGCTGGCGGGGAAGTTGAGGGAGCCGCTCTCCATGTCGACGGCGCGCGACACGCAGGCGGGGCAGTCACGAATGAAGTACAGCTGCATCGACTCGGTGTTCATGCGCTCAACGAACTCCCCGAAGGTGGCGTGCTTCAGCGGCGTCGAGTACGAGCCCTGGCGGGCGAGGCAGCAGTACGCCGCGCCGAGGTTGATCTTGACGGAGACGTTTTGCGTCCGCACATCCTCGAGGTTCAGCAGAAAACGGAACTCACGTAAAAAGTAGTCTTGCAAGGAGACGAAGCGCCGCGCTGTCAGGACGGGGCTGTTCGCAATGCTGTTCTCGTACATGACACTTGTCGTTGTCCCGGCCTGCTGCACTGTCAGCGGCACAACTTCGTCTTCGTCGAGGTAATGGTCCACGTCCTCACCTTCCACTTCCGCGGTGCCTCTTGAGAAGTGCTGAGGGCTACGCACGTGGCTCGAGTTGACGGGGTGGAACGGCAAGGGAACGGCGGATCCACTGACGGACACCGGGCGAGGTACTTCGATGGGGAGTTTGCGCCCGTCTTTGTGAACACATCCGCTGCACTGGGAGGGGGAGACACAAGAGCTGCTGCTGCAGCAGTAGCAGCAACTATAGAAGGTGCTGCGGGCTTGTCGGATTTTGTGTCCGCGTCCGAGACGTTGTCACTGTCGCTGTCGGGCAATGGCACTGCATCGGCTGCTGCGGCCGCTGCGGCAGCGTCAAGTCGCATCTTCTCCGCCGCTGTGTTTGAGTGTGGCGACAGGTGGGTATCCTGCACACTTTCCTCGACGTCGAAGCCGGCGGCAGCGTGGGTTTCGCGCTGCAGGGTACGTTGCCGCATTTCCTCCATCTTATCAGCACCTGCCTCGTCTTGTTGCTGCATATGGTCATGTGCAACTTCTCTCTCGGTTGCTGCTGTCGCCGTTGTTGTTTCCTCTTCAGCCCACTCATCGAGTGCATCCACCTCCGCTGGAGCCGCAGCGTCCACCACCACATCCTCGTCCTCCTCATCGTTTTCCTCGTTCTCCTCTTGGCCTTCTCGTGCGGCGGGGTCCTGCGTGGCGCCACGGCGCGGCTTACCAATCGACAGGTTCACGAGGCGAATCAGCTTATTCTGCAGCTTAAAAGGCTTCTCACCCTTGTGACCGAAGAGCTTCAGCGTGACCTGACGTGTTTGGTTCTGCAAGTCACCGATGACGATACAGTAGCGCCGCCGCTTCTCGTTGCGGAAAAGCAGCTGCCGCGCCGTGTCGTTTGCGTTATTATCGAAGAGGCCGAATTGCGTGCGGGGGGCGTTGGCGCGGGCCTCTGCGGCTGCCAGAGCCGTCGCAATCATGCGCTCGCGCATCGTCGTTGCGTCGCCCGCGGGAGCTAGGATGTTACTCGCCCCGATCGCCGACACCACCGGCACGGCGTTCAATGGAATGTCCTTACCTTTCTTGAGATGGGCGAACTGCGCGGCAATCACCTCCTCCTCCGTTGCGGGCTTCGTCGGCTTCGAGCCCAAGGTGGAGGATGGGAGCACGACGGTGGTCGTCGCGGCGGTGACGATTGTACTCGCCTCTTCGGCCCGGCCGTACGCCACGGCGCTCTGCCGCTCCAGTTCTTCAGTACGCAGCTGATGTTTGAAGGTGCCGCGGCCACGGCGGACCACCGGTGTAGGAGGCTCCCGCACTGCCCCAGGTACACCGCTGTTCATAGGCTGTGACATCAATAACAAGCGATGGTGTATGTTGTTTATCTCTTTCTTCTGGGTTTTTGCGTGCGTCCTATCCGACCCTCTCTCTTTAGCGTTCCCTCTTCTTTTTTCCTTGGAACACGGCGGTTTGAGTAGATGTGACGATCGGAAAGGCAAAACTGTGCGCTTTAGCAAAGGGCGTGTTTGCTCGCATGTAAGTAGATGGCATTTTAAGGTTTAGTTGAAAAATCGGAAAGGACCGTGAAGGAGAATGCGGAAAAAGTAAAAGGAACATTTGCCACCATCTCCGACTGTGAAAGAGCCTGTTTGCGCACCTTCCTCAACGCAGGCAACAGCGTAACCACACCGCTCAATAGAATGAACCGATGCCGTAGGAGCTTGATTCAACGCCAGAGCGACATGAATCATGAGCCTCTTTAAGAAATTGTCAGCGTTCTTTTGCAAAAGAAGATGTCAGAAAACAAGGTTAATAAACCAGCTTGGTGCGGTTTCGTCGCGATTAACAGTAGGAGTTTATCCGCTTTTGTGTGAATCGCAGCTAAGCAACAACAGCACAATAAATAGAGGCTCTAGTGTCGCAATTGAAAAGGCAGCGCAAATTTTCTCGTTTTCTTAATTCGGCTTCAAGCAGCTAAAACAGGCGCAGGTACTTCTCCTTCGTTGTCTTTTTTAGCTCACCCGACGGCCATACTTATCCACGCGGTACATGGACGCACCCATGTTCCGCATCTTCAGTTTCCCCGTCTTCGCGTACGTTCCAAGCCGGCCTGCCTTCTGACATGCATCTTCCATTCGCTTCAACGCACTGGCCCACTCCTTTTCCGTCGGGTGTTTCACGCCCTTTGCGATCGTACCGGACTTATTAGCCGTCGGAGGTGAGAAAGAAACACTGGCCTCGCGATCGTTCGCCACGATGCTGGTAAAGTGGTGGGTCACGTGCTCCGCCTCCGCGTACGTCTTTACCGCGTTGCACATCTCCCGCAGCTTGTGAATTGCCGCCTCGGGGCTCTGGAAGTCCTTAACCGTCACTTTAACCGCGTGACCTTTGCGGATGTCCTGCACGATCTTTTTGCTGCGCCAGCCGATAAAGTGGGCATCCACGGCGTCGCGGAACTGGTGGTCGATGAGCGACTTCGTTTTTCCCACGTACTGCGGAGGGTGGTGAGACGATGCAGAGGTGTGTGTTTCACCGTCTGCAATCGCCGCCGCGGCACTGGCGTTCTCTGCAGCAGCAGGAGTAGGCGACGTCAGCACTTCTGGGTCGCCTATTGTCCTTGAGGCCTGCTCCATTTCTGCTTGCACGAGCTTTAGAATCCACGGCTGCTCACGACGAATACGGCAGTAGGCCAGTTCGTTGCCACGAGATCCCATCTGGACCAGATTCATTTTGCGCAAGTGAGCCTGCTCAAGCGCATCTTTCACGTTCATCGGGCTCAGGTGCACGCGCTCCTCCGCCCCGGTGTCGGCGTTCTCGATATGAGTGATTTGCACCTCCGAGTGAAGGATGAGGGCGTCCACCGGGTGCTGTACAAGATAGGAGCGAATTTTCAGGAGGGCCTCTGGTGGGGCGTTGGGTGGGGCGAGCTCCTCGATGATGCTGTCTATGCTCTTCTTGGCTGTCTCTACCGCCGCGTCGTGGCGTACGCCGGCCATCGGGTCGAACTCGAACTCGAAGGCGGTTTCTTCATGCTGGTCGGCGTCCTTGTTTTCTTGCACGAGAAATTGCGGGTGCTTCGGGGCGTGCAGGCGACGCGTGCCCGACTCGTAGAGGCGTGTACTGATCCACAGCGGAGAACCACACAGAGTGTTACAGTGTGAACCTCCGTAGCGATGTGCGAGACCGAAAGTTGTAAAGGCGCCACATTGGGCGGTGGCAGCGATGGCGGAAGAACAACGGGGACTGGTTGTCACGATCGCCCGAAGTGCTGGAAGAGAGCCGCGAAGCATTTGGGTCTGATGTGCGTGTGTTTTGTTCGTTCTGTATGCTATGTGTATGTGAGTGTGTGATCTGACTATCTGATGCGTGTACAGCAGAGGTTATTGGAAAACACACACACGGAAAAAGAGAGAGAGAAGGGCTGAGTACAGGAAGTTGACCTACCGCTATTGTGTGCTATTGAGGAGATTATGCCTGATTTTTTTTAATGTATAACGTCGTGAAGTAGGCGTTGACTTCGTAATAGGTGGCTCCCGGCAATACCTGACAGCTTTACGAAGCTATTCTCTGCCGATAGTCGTGCAAGAGTTCGGCGACGTGAAGAATCAAGGGGAAACGGGAGTAAGTAGAAAACACTTAACTTCATACCATTGACAAGTAAATGAGGAGAGTTATTACTGTGTGAGTGTGGCAGCCCACTCAGTGCTGTCACATCTTCAAAAATGGTAAGTAAAATGGTGAGGAGTACTTAGACCAGTCGCAGAACCATCGGCAACTCAGCTAAAGTTTGCTTTATCGTAGGCAAACGTGTTTTGTCGAAGCGATGAACAGACGTGGTGTGCTTCGTCTGTTCGTTTTGCACAACGGACTCAAAACCCGTTTTTCCGATCTCAAACGCCGCAAAGTGCTTAATGCAAAGGCGAAGCCAACGAGTTGCAAATGCCCCTGTAAAACGGCCGAATTAGTAAAACAAATGAAAACCAGTTACCCAAGAATAGGACGCTGCAATACCTCGAACGTCATACTCACACCGTAGTGATCCGAAGGAAAGAGGTACTCGGGTGCTTCCTGGTTGCCGTTCTCTGAATTGACACTGCGCGTGCCGACCAGATGCGCCTCCACCGGCTTCAGCAGAGGGGGCACGTTCGACGAGCCTCCGCAGCTGCCGGTACGCAGGAACACTTTGTCCGACCGCCCAAAGAAGATCTCCTCAATTTTCAGCTTGCAAAAGGTGTTTGACTCATCCATCGTCTTGCCGTAGTCGCCCGGGTGCACGAGGGGCCAGCACTCTACGTAGCGCGTCTCTGCCGGCATGACGAACTCATTGCTGGGCCAGTCGTTGAAATCGCCCATGACAAGCGTGTCGCCGTGCAACTGCCGGGTCAGGCACGTCCGCAGCGCCTGATCCTGCCCGGTGCGCGCCGTCTCGTGCGCCTTCAGGTACGGAGCTAATAGGTGCATCGAGCACACGTTCACCAGGCGAGTTGAGCGCCCGGACGAGGCGGTGGACAGCTGTGCACTGCCCTGCTGCTGTTGCTGCGGATGTCGGCTACCCAAGCTGAGCGTGACAACCGGCATAAGCGATACGTGACCGCTCCATGCAGGGACATTGAAGTGGGTGAGCTGCTGCACTGGCCAGGCGTCACGGCCACGCCGCACGAGGAGCAGCACACCCCAGGGGTCCAAGATGGGGCTGTGTGGGTTGCAGGATAGGATGTAGCGATCCCGGCACCACGGTTGGGCCGCGAGGTACTCCGCGAAGGGCAGCTCCACTTCCTGCAAGCCTACGACGTCTGCATTTTCCTCGGCAATAATCTTCGCAAGGACCGGGTAGCGTTTTGGGGAACACCAATCGATACCGGGCATCCCTAGCGGCGTGGGCTGCCCGCTGTAGCGATCAAACATCACATTCCACGTCAGCACCTTCAGTGTCTGCGCAACCGACCCCTCCCTCATTGCAGCCTCTCCCTCCTTCGGCTGTACCTCTATGCTAGCCGAAGGGGGCGTCGTAGGAAGTGGGAGAATGGGGAACGTCGGCTGCACCACCCACGTCTTCACTTCCGCATCAAAGATCATTGCGCCTTCCTCGGACTGGGGCTGCGCCATATCCATGCCGGACAGCAGACCGCGCACGTGGCGTATATCCATCTCCTTTGCCTGGATACCGAGGTCGACGTAGCGCATGTGCCACATCCGCGACTTCTCGTGCTGCGTCCAACAGTACGAGGGACCGAAGCACAGGGTCGGGTGCGGGGACTCGGCGCTGGCGTGGGCGAGCAGGCGCTGCACAACACCGCGGGCGTCGTCGACAGACCACTTAAGCGACACCAGATCCCGCAGCACATCGGGGTTGATTTTGTGTTTAATGTCTGGCAAATACTCTTTCACGACCTGCTCCAAAAGAAAAACCGATGTCTGGCAGAGAATTGTGTACTCAGCCGCTGTCCACGGCTGGTGGGCACTCCAGAAAGGGTAATAGGCGTTGCTGGGCGGAAACGTTGCTGCCGCTAATGATGATGACTTTGTTGTCGTCGCGGCATCAAGTGACGCCGTTTTTTTCGTTTGAATGCTGGAGACAGCATTGCTTACTGCATTTGTGTCTCTTGCTTTGTGCGTAGTGGGCGGTAGAGCTCTCTGATGTGAAGGTGGTGTTGGGGTGATCACTCGGTAGCGGTGGCCGTGACGGATAGATGCCTGTAAAAATCGAACGCACTCAGCGACCGACAGCGTAGCATCGGCGTTCTTGGACGCGTTCGCACCTATCTGCTTGCTTTTGCCAGCGTCACTACCGCTGCTACTCGCACTCCCGCCTCCTGACCCAATCATCATCCTCTCATTCTTCTCAGAGAGAAACGTAAAATACGCCGGCACCCGCAGCAAGCCCGCCGTAGTCTCACCGTAACACAGCAAGTAGTGAGTACTGAGGACGTGCGAGAGGTAGCTCTCGTAGAACTGACTGCGCCAGCTGCCTCTTACTTCGTCGGGCGTAGACTCGGACGTTAATAGCGTTGACGCTAAGGAGACAGGTGACGATGCAATATGTGGCGATAGTGATGTGGATGGAGAAAACGGTGAGGCAGCGTTCTTCGTCAACTCTGCCACCGCCTCTGCCACCTCATTCTCTGGGAGAAAGAGAACATAAAGGGCGAGCAGGTCCAGTTCCACAGTACCGTTGGGTAGGTCATGAAAGAGTTGGAAGCGCGGCTTTGCACCTAATGTCGCCTCGCTGCTACTGTTGTCGGTATTTGTATTGCTTCGACCACTTGCAGCCGTACTGCCGCTTGGGGCAAGTAGAGCAGCGGCCGCTGTTGATTCACCTGAAGAAAGCGGCGCACTTCTTTCTTCGCCGACACCCGCGCGGCGACGGCGATGGTAAGCGTCCATCAGCACCGTAAAATTTGCCCCGGGAAGCACCGGCAGCTCCGTGAGCTCACAGCCCATCGCCAACAGCGTCAGTAGCAGCGCGTCAGTGCGGCCGGTCGTTACGGCGTGAGTGTCGCCGCGCTGCACCGCATCGCCCAGTTCCAGCCACGACAGCAAGTCACTAAGCGTCAGATGCCTGAAGTCCGTTGAACCGTGGATGACGTGTGTACCCTGGAAGAACGGCGTCAGGCCGAGCATCGCCTGCCACAGGGTGCTGGACCCGATTACACACAGTGAGCGAGCCGTGTGGTGCTGCGTGCCGTCGCGGCAGGCGAGGTCGAGCGCCCAGGCCACTACCTTGCGCTCCACGCAGCCCTCGACGGTCGTGCCAGAGACGACGACCTCGCGCGGGATGAGGCTGCGTGCAAGCGGCATCGACTTTACTATTTTCTCCTCCACTGCGCGCGCCATTGACATACCGGGGAGCCGCAGCCGCATGATTTCCTGTCGGCGCGTCACTTTGCTGTTGCGGAAGTGGTGAACGTTTGGCGCGGTGCCGGCGCCGTCGAAAGCTAAGAGCAACGCGTGTTTGCACACAATGCGGCGTAGAAGTTGCTGAATTGCGTTGAGGACATGGCGAGAGATATCGCGGTTTTTGCGTTGCTCCTGTGTGACGTTCTTCGTCAGGCGCTGCGCCCCACCAAAGAAAGAGTTGACGTCGATCGCCACGTAGTCGTACTCGACGGGCTTCTTCGTGATGAGCAATTGGTAGGCGTCGGCGAGGCGTTTGCCGTCGCGGTAAGACGCGAGGCACCGCAACGATCTACGAAGAAGACCATGCATGAGGGTAACAATTAGGTTGCTAGAATACCGTCTGTAGCAAATCGACAGGAAAGACAAAGATGACAATTGGAGATCAGCGAGGACGTGGGACAGCAACAAAGTAAAGAAAAAAATGTATGAAAATGGGCAAAACAAGAAAGAGGGAAAGTCCCGATCCGGAAGCCGATGATAAACGAAAAGCGTCCGTAGACGCCGCGCGTTCGCTTGTTCGCGTGTGTGAAGTGATGTGTCGGTGGTCTTGCAAGCACCGCGTCTTCGAGCTAAGCATGTCTGGAAGTAGCCCAGATGGTACTCGTGGAAAACGGCTGAAAGAATAACCGTGCTAGAGCCAGTCACGGCTTTCGGAAAAGTAATTGTTTTTCCTAGTGTAACTTCGCTAATAGTAGTAGAATAATAATAGTAACGGGATTGAAAGGACAGAAAAAGGAGCGATAAGGAACCAGTGGAGCAGAGGTACTCTGCCGATGATGTCGTTGCATCGTAGAGAGAGGAAGGTGCTTGTTTCGATGTGCCACGCTGCTCCGCTTCGATTCGCAGCGCTTTTCCTGTCTTCAATCAAGTTGGAAGTGTTGGTCTTCGATTTGAACTGCTTGTTAATACTACTCGCCTTTTCCCGCTCTGAATTAGTCGCTGTCATCTAAATATAGAGGTAGATCACAACACAATCATAGATAGCATGAATAGCAGATAGCCATGTTAATAACAACGTTCTAAAGGTGGTAGAAAAGGAAATCGAATTACGTGGTGCTCCCCAATGTTCCTCCCCTCCCCCAATGAGCGTGGAGACATCACTCAATTAGCATTTCAATCACGCTGACAAGGATCTGTGTTGGTGCGCCGGTTGCTTTCTTCTTTGCTGACGGTGCATCAATAGAAAGACCGCGAACGGCGGGAAGAGCTCAGTTGCGTGTTAAAGCGGCACTTCGACGGCCGTTAACGGGTGCACCGTCGGAAAAAAGAAGGGCTTACATCAGAAGTGCAGACGATGTGTTGCGTGCGCCGGTCAGCACATGGTATACGCGTACGACAATCTCCACCACCTCACCGCGAACTTGTACTTCAGCGTGCGAATCAATAGTCGGAATTCGTCGTGAACAGTGAAGAAGTAGAGCGTCGGCTGTAGCTTGCCGTAGTGCCCAAGGTCTTCGGACGGGCAGAAAGACTCCGTCGCTTCGTGCGCGTGGTGGCCCTGCGCCCCAGCGACAGCGCGAACGTGGGCAACGCAGACCTTTGTGCTGCGCATTTCGGGGAACGCGTCGATGTACTCGAACTCGCACTTCGGCCTCCGCCTTTGGCAGCTTTACCAGATGCACATTTAGCTCTTACAATTTATTTTCGTAGGTGACGTAGATGGTCATGAAAAGTTCTCCGTAGTACGCCTACGCGCCAAATTGACGGTTGCCTACTTTCACCTGCTCTAGCGTGCGCTGAATGAGCGTGGCGATAGCGAGTGAAGGGTTCTTGCCCGTCCCGAACTAGCTGACGTACGCAGGGGTGCCGATAAACTAGGTCACGCCGACAGGTGCGCACCGAATCACGCCGTCACGCATCACATTGAACGATTAGGGAAAGCCTGCGATGTTGTGGTGGCCGTCGACACAGGTCACACGCTCGACGCCCAGCACGAGCAGGGACTGCAGCGCGCTGCCGCTGACCTCCCCCGGGGGCTGTGAAAGAAAGTGAATGTTATTGTTCAAACCGCGCTGATCCACCACCATCGCGAAGACGGCGAGGTTGGCGGAGTGGCCGTCGTGTTTGCCTTTGTGCAAACTTTCCCGCGATCTTCGACGCTCAGTGCACGGGAATAACTTCATTTATTGGCGAGGCACCGAATTCGGCAAGAAACATCAGTGCGTCGCGCTGCTTGCCCTTTTCGATTTGCTACAGACGTTGCGGAACCACGTCACGCGGTCGTGAAACCGGAAGCGCCGCGTGTGCGAGTACAAAAAGTCGAGGATGCGTTGCTTCGTCCAAACTTCCTCGTTGGGCAGCTCAGCGTGGATTAGAGCTCGTGCTGCGGCTCCACCGCAGCGTCGTAGCTTTTGGGGTGTTTCGTAACGAAACAAGGAAACCATGCAAAACAAAGCAGACTGCGGCTGCCAACGTTGCTAAAGGAGAAATATGTAATTGTGCGTTTGCGTAATTGAGGAAGCACGTGATCGGGATACGTGGACGGCGCACACTGGGTGGCTGCCTTGTTCTCTAGGAGCGAGGGAAGTGAGGGGATATGCCGTTGTGTGCGTTTAGCACCGGAAGTCTTTGATGTTCATCGCACCACCAATTAAGCAGGTTACGAGATGGAGGAACTGATTTCGTTCGTCACCACTTTAGTACATACTTGAAGCCCCTTTGCGGGGCTGTCATTCTGTTGCCTATCATACTGATTGCGACCAGGAAAGCAAAGAAAACAAGTCGTGCACTTCTGTTCGGAGTCGACGACATGGCCTCTAAAACGTTAGCTGGTAGAAGATGGCCGTACGTACCTTTACCCTGGGTCTGTACACCTCCATCAGACGCCACTTAAACGACGCCCCATCTGCATGATCGTGCCGGACAGCTTCTCCAGTTCCTCTAAACCATTATCGCCGACGCGTGTCAACAGGTACGCCAGAAAAGACGGTGGAACTGGATTCAACGCCAGAGGCGGCGGCAGTGGTGGGACTTGTTGCTGTTGTTCTTCTGAGATTATTTTACCGATAGAGGCTGGTGTTGTCGGGTTCGCTGTAGATGAACCTGGAATCAAGGTTGATGGTGGTGTGCGCTTGAGGGGGCTCGTGAGAACATCGAGGCGACCTCGGCCGATGAAGTCCGCTGGGGCCAGCACCCGCGCATCGTGACACCACGCACGCGACGGCGCCGCTCCTGTCCGCGCCCTCTCCTCAATTCCACACGATGCGAAAAGCGGCAAACCTGCCTGTAATTGCTGTTGCTGCTGCTTCTTTGTCCCACTCGGTGTTGCCGTGTCCTTCGATTCCCCTTTTGTTTCACTGTCTTTCTCATCCATCTTGTGGTCAGTCAAAGCACGGCGACGGCGCTCGTACACGTAGTCCTCTAGGCAAAGGCAATTTTTCTCCACCTCTGTAATCGCATCGTACGCATATTCGAGATAAGGTGCACCTGTTGGTGTGGCTGGAGAAGCTATTGTTGCTGTAGTAGTTGCAGCAGGAATGTTAATTGTGGTGGTGGCTGAATTACCGGAGAAGCTTCCTAGGTTCACACAGTGCACTGCAGACGCGGTCGACGATGATCGCATCGAAGGCACACTATCTGCAAAACTAACAGGATCCAGGGTAGCGATGGTGGCAGTCGTTGAGGCAAGCGGCAGCGGCGGGGGCGAAGCGTAGGGCCGCACAAAACCCCTCATGAACGCCAACAAGGCTGCTTTCTGCGCCGCGTCATAGACGCACACGACCGCGTGTAGGGCGTGCACGGCGCGGCACAGCACGTTGAGTGCCTCGATATCGTACTGGTGCACGTAGGCGCCGCGGGGGTTAACAAAGCACAGGGTGAGTGAGGGCAGCGACATTGCAGGCAGGGACTGTGCTCCACCCTCCTCGCCTGTTGAAGAAGCAGCGGCAGCTGCAACAGCAAGCGAAGCAGACGTCGTCCGTACGTACGCCGGAATGATAATCGCGCCGAATAGCGGCGTCGCCCCAGTCGGCAGCGGAGGCAGCAGACACAATGGCAGTCGATGTAGGCTCGCCGCGGAGACGACGCGCACGGCCTTCGCCGCCCACCACCACAGCAGCTGCTCCACCGTGGTGTGCATCCCCACTGCATTTGCTCCAGTTTCGACAGTACTGCTTTGACTTACTCGCGTCACGCTGGCACTCGTCGTGATCTCAGTAAATGCAGACAGTTCGGGTGCACTGGATATGGGAAAGTCAATTGAGAAGCTCAGTGGGGCTGGCGGCACGAGCTGCCGAGCAAGTTGCTCCATGTCCGCCCACCAGCGGCAGAATGTACGCAGGTTAAATTCGAGGTCACCGAGAGGCGTGCGCGGCGACGGCGACGGCGACGGCACGCGGGTAGCGTGTGGGGGCACCTCGTCGAGGTCCATGAAGCGCATCCGCATTGAGAACAACCTCGACTCCGTGGCAGCCACCATCGCTGGATATGCACTGGAGCTGAGAGAAGCAGAGGGCGGAGTGGTGGTGCTTTTGTTGGGTGAGTACATAGAGAAGAACCCCGCCTGCACCACCGTGCGACAGACAACGTCGTCTTTCAAGTTTTCAGCAGTTGTCATAGGAACTTCTGGAGACTTCCCCGCCTTGCCCTCCGGTGGAGGTGTCCACAGCTCACACCGCCATTGCAAGGACGGCAACTCCGGCAGCGCGCGGCTGGCAGAAAAGCTCAACTCGTCAGTGTTGCTCTCCTCCTGCCCACGCATTACGCCGTCTGCCTTTTTGGTGCCGTAGTACCGCAGCAAGACCTCTTTATAGAGCAACAGGCCTTGGCGACGTGTCTCGAACAGCTCCGGCAGAGCCTCCACCGCCACTAGCAACATCTCTACGGTTGGACCATCTGTACCACTGGTCGCCGCCGTTGTGGTTGGTGTTGCTTCTGTTGCTGAAGATAGGTGGTACGTCGACGGAGTCTTAGGCCAATGCGCTGGGAGGTCCCGCAAGCACACCACGTCTGGCAGCAGCAGCGATGTCGGGGAAGGCACCCGCGATGGCAGCGGCGAAGGTGTCGACACGACTGGATCACAGAATACGGCAATTCCTTTCTCAGAGAACGAAGCGCCGAGTGATGGGGCTGCGGATTCTAAGCACTCACGGTTGCACAGCATACACACCACCAACCGCGAAGATGCCTCACCGCAGAAGGGATCGGCATTTTTTCTGCTACCCTCCAAGTCAGCTAAAGCGGCCGCCGTATTCGTCATCAATGTTGTTCCCACGTTCACGCCACTCAACCTTCCATTTGGTGTGCACCCTTCAGAGGACCAGCGGATGGAAGTGCTCTCTGCGACCGCACTTTCCTGCGCATCACCCATGGCAGCGTCAGGGGCTACTTTCCCTCCCTCTTGGACTAGATTTTGAGAAGTGTGAAATGTAATTGTGCAGTCCGGCCAGCGAGGTACGCCCCAACGCAGCCCTTCGCCCGATAGTGAAGGCCGCTGCTGCCGCGGCAGCAGCGTAGGGGTTCCAACAGTAGAAGTGGTGCTACAACCCAGGCACGGCAACGTCTGCGCCACCACATCGGACAGAGGCGACAACCCGCCTCGACTCACCAATGACGTGGACAGACTGCTCGAATTGTGACTTGTCATATTCGTGCTAGCTGTGTTTGCACTCCGAAGTGTCGCTGCATTGTTCTTCTTTTGTGGTAACGGCGGTGAGGCGACAATACTATCTTTTCTCGACAGACCAGACGTCGTGAAGGCGCGGCGCGCACTCACCATCCACTCTGCACTCCTCAACGGTTTATTGGTTGCGGCCGGTGGTGTGCCAATGCTTTGATCGGCGCTGTTTTTCTCCTTGTTCTCCCCAAAAAAGACTGCAGACGGGTGTGCGTCACTGGTCGGATCTGCTCTTGTCGTGTTACCTGCTAGGTCGAGAGCGAAGAATGAAGACTGCAGTTCTTGCACTTCCGCACCACACATGTACGCCACCACAGTGGAGAGATTAAAGGCCATTTCGCCCCCAAAAACCATGTTGTACTCTATGCCTTCGTTTCTGCTTTTGATATGTAAAGCCGATGTGGATAAACTGAAATGCAGCAGATGGAGGAGTGTTCTGCAAACGAGAAAGAAGCCAAAAGCACTTCGAACGAAGTCGCCAATGTTCGAGGAGCCTTTTTAAGAGGGAATAAAAAACACAGTAGGCAACGCAAAGTAAAACATTTGGGTTCGATACCCCGAATCAAAGGCAAAGCTGAACTGTGACTTGGTACAAACCAAAGAATGGTGTCGGTGCTGCTGACGCTACAAAGCCCTTGTCCTCGTTTCAGCAGCTTGCGTGGAGCAAACATGGAAAGAAACCGTGTCGAATGTTCGGCGTAGGAAGGCGCAAAGGATGGAAGAAAAAAAGGAAAAACAGCGTGCACATTAAGGCACGGTATGCCGAGGACAAACCCAGTAGCAAGCACAGAGCACGTATAGACTGTTGCCTCCTTACCAACAGCTAGCAGTAGTTTTCGGCCACCCCTACGCGGGAGCAACGACGCACAAGCTGATCAAATCTAAAAACTGATAATATTAGTGCTTTGTCTTCCCCCCCCCCTCTTCGCTGTTATCCTTACTGTAAAACCGCTGAGTACTTAAAACCAGGAGTTTTTTTTTCCTATAACAACCACCCCTGTAGTCGTGATTGTCTGTAGATGGGGAATGGATGCAGGATGTAAGGGAGGTATGGAATTTCACTGGGCTTTCTCACACATTCAGAACACCACTGCCTTCCCCTTCTTCCGCGACGTCACCCTCCACCACGCCGCCAGCCGTGTACGCCAGGCCGTCCTCGTTCAGCACCGACTCTCCCTCTTCACCCGAAGTAGCATCACCAGCAACAATCTCACCTCCCTCCATTACCTCCTCCCCCTCCTCCTCCACAACCTCACTTTTTATGTCTTCTGTGTGTGTCGGCGACGCCGCGGCTGAGGACGCTGCGTTCTCAGCATTCGCATGCGCCCGCAGAAGTGCATCGCCGCCTTCATCTGCACCACCCGTGCTGCCTAATTGTTCCCTCGCTTGCGTCAGTTTTTTCTTTTCCGCACTGCCTGACCCTGCTACTGTTGTTACTGCGTGGCTGCGCAGAAGGTCAAGTTGACTTCTCTCGCTCGCGTACTGCAGCAGAAACTTCGTCAGCCGCTTTCCCGCGACACTCGTCGAAAGCTGCGTAACTTCCAGTGGATGCACCATCGAGGGCAGGGTGGACGGGGTAACAAATGCAGTTGGGCTGCCCACGGCATTGCTGAGCACGCTTTTGTAGCCATCCACGTTGTCCTTGTGGTCACTGTTGTGATGCGCTCCCTCGTTCATTTCCCAATCTGCCCCGTCTAATGCAACGCGGCCTTGCGCGTCGGCATTCGCAGATTTTTCGACCGCACCATCCTTCCGTTCATCGGTATTTAACGCGATGTCCTCATTCGCGTCGTTATTGTTTCGATCTCCTTCTTCTTTCACCGCGGCTCTCCCACGACCTTTTCGACGATCCTTTGTTGTTGTCGCTGCAGCTGCCGTTCCTGGACCTGCTGCGATGCGCTTCGCCGGCACAAAAGCCAACGGCACTGCTGCCACCGCCGGCGGCAGCACCGGGCCGTCGCCGTACTGCGCCTTCCACTTTTCCTGCATGAGCTGGGCCGCCTTGTGGTGTTCGCGGTTCGACAACGGGGGACGAAGCGGGGGGTAAATGTAGATGGACTCTTTCGCCAGCTCAAAGAGCGATCGCTCCGCTTCTGGGGTGGCCGACGACGCAGCTGTGGCTGTCGTTGCTGCTGGCTCCGCTTTCTTCGGCTTGCGATCGCGCTTTGCCGGCGCAGAGACGCTACTGCTGCCGTCCACCGCTGCTGCTGCTGGTAGCGCGGCGTCATCTTCAGGCATCGTCCGCATGCGCTTCCTGCGCGGCTTCTTGATCGTTCCGTCGCCCTCGACCGTCATTGCAAGGGTGCCGCTGCCGTCCTGTGTACTCACGAGAGTGACCTCTACAACATCTCCGTTCTGTGATGTCCCTGCGGCTGACATAGAATCTGAAAGTTGCTGGTGTTGCGGTGTGGCCTTTGCGCCCGTGTTCCGCTGGCGCGGTCTCCGTGTCGTGCTGGGCAAATGCACCTCGCCGCGCTGACGATTTTCGCGCTGAATGGCGCCGGCATGCGGCTGCCCTGATACCGGGCAGAAGGCCGTACGAAGACCGCAGACCGCGCAGGGGGCAACCTCGTGTGGCTTGCCGGTGGCCGCGCAGAAGGGCGTACCAGCAAGTCCGCAATCAGGGCAGACGACAAAGGACGTGGGTGCGGATGCGGCGGCGGTGAGCGCTGGTGCGACGCTGTCCCCGTTAGTATTGCTTACACTAGTGGACTTCTTCACCGACGCACGGCACGCTTTGTTGAGGCTACAGCACTGACATCTGCGCGGTCAACTGCGGAGAAACCAACAGAAGAGGCATTTGGGATCTGTAGGGCAGTCGTTTCTGTATTCGGCTTCAGCGTCCGCTTCGCCTTGACGGCCGTGACTGCCACTACCGACGGCAATTTACTGCTGCTGCGCCGGGTCTGATCGAGTATCGGGGTAACGGTAATATTACCGCTGCTCTGGTTGTTGTTCTTGTTTAACAATGTCGCGTCGATGTCTGCTGGGTCGTCACCGCTTGGTTGCTTGCAACTAGCGAGTTTGCCACCTGCTGGTGTGGTGGTGGTAATAGTCGGTGCGGGTTGCGAAGCTGAAGGGGAAACTTGAAGTAATGTGGCTGCGGCGCTCTCGAACGCCGCTGCACCACCGGGCAGCGCCATCAGCTCTTCTTGAATTTCTTTTAAGTGCAGCCCGAAGAGACGAGCCCCGTTGACTTGCAAACGGCCTTTCGCGTCGTAAGGGGTCAATAGTTGGCCCTTTCGATCCGGAAAGTCCGCCGCTGCCGCCTCCAGCGCTGCACGCCAGACCGAAGTTGCCAGCTTATCGCCAGTATACACTTTCCCTGTGGGGTTGTCGCTGCGGGTCAGTGTAAAGTGAAGTGTCTTGCCGGCAGTAGCGGAAGAGGAGACCGCAATGCTTGCCGTGAAGTACGGATGCTCCATTGCTGCGAGTGCGGCCGCGGAAGCCTTTGCGGATGTGTCCTTGTAGAGCAAGGTTGGTTTGGCAGGGGTTGATGGAGTTACAAAGACGGCGCGGCGGACGGTGTAATGATCCGGGTAGACGACGGGCTTGCCTGTGAGCACGGCGTAGCAGGCGGGGTCCTGCACGATTTGTCCCAGCGATACTACTTGAAGCATCCTTTTTCTCCTTCTTCTTGCGCGGATTAAGTCTGCGTACAGGTCGAGATGGTACTCGAAGTCCGAGCCGAAGGAAAAAGACTATGCTTGCTCTTCTGTAATATGTAAAACCGTTTTAATAGGCGTGATTGTGTAAGTGTTGCGCGGTTCGTGTCTCCTGGATAAAAGCACCAGACTTTTGTAATATTGATTCCGCTACTCACAAATGTGGGCTGGGTGAAAGGAGAGCACGAGGAAGGCGGAGGAAGAAGGTACTCACTACACAACGACCTTCCAACTCTCCTCGTTCTGATGGGGTTTTCATTCGCAGCAACACAGTGGGGCTCAAGGCACCTACGTTGGTCGTAAGCAACAAAAAAGGGCTTTACTAGCGGCTCTCTTTTCCCATCTCTCTGCGTATCATACGCAGTGGCTACATCGCACAGGTCATTGCGGTGTGTCACGCGTTGCGTTGCACAAGGGCAAAAGCGCGCAGTGAGAGGTTGTGCTCCGTAGGAGCAAAAGGAGAAGGAAGGAGTGGGCACGCAATTCTTTGCTTTCGTTGTTGTTTTAGGTAGAAAACAGAAACAGAGAAAGAACGGAAAGAAAGACACACTTGGACGTCGCGTGAGAAGGTGCACTTCGAAGTAAATGGAGTAAAAGGGAGGAAGGTAAAAAGGCACTGATGCAGTTTGTTCTAGTGATGCAAGTGCTGGTTTCCTCCACATTCCGTCACGTACATTTCTCTCCCTCTCACGTTGCGCGTCCAGATGACCTTTTCACTCAGCGCCAAGTCAGGGCAACAACCAACAACAGCAACAACAAAAACAGTTAGCAGGCACACGCACGCAGGCATCTATGCAGTGATGTGTGCTGCAGTTGCTTTTTGTTGGGTTTACCGGTAGGACTTGGTGAAGCGCGTGCGGGCAGAGTGACGGCCCCACTTCTTCGGCTCGCAGCGGCGAGGATCGGCGATCAGGAGGAACTTGTCGTACGCAAGGAACTTGTCCTTGAGCGCGGCCTTCTCCACCTCGTTGCGGTACTTCTGGAAGTACGCCACGAGGCCCTTCGCGATCGCCTGGCGCGCGGCGTACGCCTGCGACACCTGACCACCACCGCGCACCGTCACGTCAATGCGCAGGCGCGAGTAGTACTTGGAGCCCACCACGTTCACGGCCTCCATGATCTTCGCGCGCAGCGTATCGGGCAGAATCTGCTGGAGCGGCACACCGTTCACCTTGATGTTGCACTGGGCAGCCTTGGTGACCGTCGCGACGGCGATGGCCGTCTTCTTCTTGCCGAAGGTCTGCACCTGCTTCAACGCGTAGTTCTTATCAGCGAGCATGATGAGCCGAGTGAAACTATCTTTATTGGATGAAGTAAACAGAGAGCGATTGAAGTTACGCTCGATGAAGTTGTGTGGTGTTTTCACACGGAAAGAGCAACAAAAAACGGATGAAGTGATTGAACGTGCAAAGAGAACGCAGGCAGTGTTTTGGCGAGTATTGTGCGAGAAGAGACAGAGCAATCGAGCAGAAGACACAAAGGAGACGGTGGATGAGACACTGGAAGAAACAAGAGCAGAATCAGATCAACAGGCTCGGGGGCTACAACGTGCTCCATCCATGAATAAAGAGTCCTCAGTTTGTGGTCGTATCGCTGCCAGAGTGTGTTTGGCCACAGTAACAAAGGGTGCTGTACTTCAGATAGGCAGCGCACCGCTGTTTTTTTCAACAACGGCAATGCTTGACCAATAGAGCCGCAACGGCAAGGCGGTCACCTCGTATTCTATCAGCAAACAAGAAACACGTATCTCCGCGGAGATACGATAGAGAAATCCCATTTGCAACTTAAGTTCTTTCACAAAATGAGACAAAAATCAGAAAAGTAAGATAGCCGATTGCACGATCGCACACATAAACCGTCCTCACGAATGCGCTTTCATGCTCCACAAGGAAAAATCAAGAAAACAAGACTTGAAAGAGATGAAAGAAGAGCAACCATTCGGTAGCTCAGCTAGCACCCCTTCATCTGATTCACCATCGTTCCGATGCGTGCACTTGTGCGCATGTATGTAACACATGGAAACAGCTATGTGGTGCGCTGACGAATCACAGAGATACGGAAACCCCTCCCTATCCCAGCTCGGCGACAAACAGAACACAAAGCAAACAAAAATAGCAGGCACACGCACGCAGGCATCTATGCAGTGATGTGTGCTGCAGTTGCTTTTTGTTGGGTTTACCGGTAGGACTTGGTGAAGCGCGTGCGGGCAGAGTGACGGCCCCACTTCTTCGGCTCGCAGCGGCGAGGATCGGCGATCAGGAGGAACTTGTCGTACGCAAGGAACTTGTCCTTGAGCGCGGCCTTCTCCACCTCGTTGCGGTACTTCTGGAAGTACGCCACGAGGCCCTTCGCGATCGCCTGGCGCGCGGCGTACGCCTGCGACACCTGACCACCACCGCGCACCGTCACGTCAATGCGCAGGCGCGAGTAGTACTTGGAGCCCACCACGTTCACGGCCTCCATGATCTTCGCGCGCAGCGTATCGGGCAGAATCTGCTGGAGCGGCACACCGTTCACCTTGATGTTGCACTGGGCAGCCTTGGTGACCGTCGCGACGGCGATGGCCGTCTTCTTCTTGCCGAAGGTCTGCACCTGCTTCAACGCGTAGTTCTTATCAGCGGGCATCGTGATAGGGATAAATGTTCTCTAACCGGTGGCTGGCGGAGAGTTCATTGTGTGTGTGAATGGAGTTCAGAAAGCACAACGAGTAGCGGAAGGAGCAAATGAAAGAGAGTTAGAGAGAGGCGAGAAACAAAGACATCGGGCTACACTTCCCGTTGTGCGTAGAGTTCCAAAGGCGACCAAAACAGAGAAAACAATTCTTATTGAAAACCTATGTCTGGAAGAGGAGCTGAGCTTCTTTGTGGGTTGAGATGCTGCAACTGTAAACTTTAAAATGGTGTTGTTGTCCAATTCCTACCCCTGTAATAGTTAAAGCGAATAGGGTGCTCGATGTATGTGACACAAACAACAGAACAATAACAGTAGCAAAAACGGGGTCGGCACTCACAATCTTTTCCCCGTTCCCCATCTGTTCCTCAACGGTACATGGACGCGGACAGCTCGCGGTTGTGCTCTTTCGCGCTGCGCTCCGCTTCTTTCTCCGAAGCAGCCGCTTTCTCCTCCTCCTGCTGTAAGTCCGCCTGCACCGCTACCATGTCCACCGCACCTCGCACAATTGTCATGGACTGCAAGTCGAGTGCCTCGTCCCGCTTTGCCGCGTGCTCGGGCGTCGGCGGGTCATCGATAGGGTAGTGAGTCTGCAGTACCTCCTGCATCTCCGGCATCGTCATGGGCCGCAGCATGTCCCTCCACGGCACGGGAGCACCAACAACCTCGCCAGCGTCCACTGCGGCCTTCACCTCCGTCCACGAGCCCTGCTCGCCCGGTGGGGCCGGCGGCTCATGCCAGGCGCGCTCTTCCACCTGCGCTTGCAGGAAGGAGTTACGCGCCGATTCGGCAATTTCGATGTCGGCGTTGACGAGGGCGGGGTGGCCGGCCTCCACGAGGGATTGGGCAGCAGACGCTGCAGCCGGCAGCGGGGCACGACGACGCAGAATCTTCGGCACGGGTGTGTTGGACATGGGCGATGCCGACGACGTGGCTTCCCCTTTCCCGGCATCCGCGGCGGCTTCCGCTGCCTCCGCCGCCTTTCGCACCTCCTTTTCTTCCTCCGCAGCAACGTCATCGCCGCCCTCACCGGAAATAGCCCGCAGTGTCTTGGCAACTGTTTTGGAGAAGTCAATCGTGCCCTGACTCGTCATGCTCTTCACGTTGTTGGCCGCCAAACCGTCCAGCTCGTCGAGCGCTACCTGCAGCTCCTTCACCACTCGCAGCAGCTCGTCCTCGTGGTCGTGAAAGTTGTGTACCATATACTGCCAGAACTTCAACTGCTCGCTGAGCTGCACAATGCGCTTTTCCTGCATCCCCTGCTTCCGGTTTGAGTCGGCCGTCACGCGACGCATCACGAAGTTTGCTTCACTCTCCGCTCGCTCCAGCAGCAGTCGGCGGGCACAGCGGGCCTCAAATTCGACCAGCTCCTTCGCATAGTTTGCGATTTCGTCGTCGGACAGGCCTTTGGCGCGACCGCGCCATCGCGTGCCGATCGCGTTCGGGTTCACCGTGCTCGTCAGCCGCCGCACGCTGCGCCACAGCCGCCGCAACATCCCACCGCCCTCACGTAGCGACTGCACTGTGCCACTGACAAAGCACGTGTTTGCCGTGAGCTCGGGAAAGCTGCCCTGCAGCATGCCACCGCGAATGCCCGCGCCGAGGGCGACAGCGTAGTCCGCCGGACACGTGCCCTCCTGTGCCACATTCTTTCCAAAGTACTCCTGCAGCATGTGCCGGATCGGCGGGTCGCGAGTCATGGCACCAACTAGGAGGATGTGGTCGATGTCAGCAGCGGTGAAGCCGGTGTGCTCGAACAACTTTTCCACGCACTGCAGGCAGCGTACACGGAGCGGGCGGGTGAGAGTGACGTACTCCTCATGCGTCAGCGTCGCTTCGAGTGGCACGATGTCGCGCAGCTTCTGCGAGAAGTGAAAAGCGCGGTTGTAGCCGTAGTAGGTCTCAGTGGAATGAGTAAAATGTATCTTCGCCTTCTCGGCCTCTAAGATCAGGTTGCGGAAGGCGGCCACGCCCTGTCCCACGTTACCTTCCTCCTCTTCGATCGGCACGCGCCACTTGTTCTCGAACTGCTTTGCGAAGTGCTGAGAGAGCACCGTATCCCAGTCGTTGCCGCCCAGCATCGGGTCGCCATGTGTCGCAACGAGGTTGAACTTCTGCCGGTAGCAGTCGTGCTCCATGATGGCGCAATCAAGCGTGCCACCGCCGAGGTCAAATACGAGAGAGCGGATGTACCGCTTTGACGGAATCGGGGGATTAGAAAACGATGTTGCCGACGTCGTTGTCGGATCAACCTCTGCGGAAGATGACGACGCAGACGTCCAATGCGGTGTTGCCCCCGTCTTGCTCTGCTTGCTTTCATCCTTCTGCAGTTGGTTCAGCACGGTGTAGGCAAGACAGGCAGCGGAGGGCTCGTCGATGATTTCGAGCACGTCGAAGCCCGCACAGAGGGCCGCGTCCTCTGTGGCAACCTTCTGCTGCGGTGTGAAGTAGGCCGGCACGCTCACCACGGCCAGATGGACCTCCTCGCCCAGAAACTTCTCCGCTTCGTTCTTCAGGTAGCGCAGGAACATCGCAATGATGTGCACGACGGTGTAGGTACGGCCCATAATCTCCACCGCTACCTCGCCCTTCTCATTCAATGTCAAGATATTTGTCTTGCTGAGGTCCGACTGCACACGGCCAAGCTCACCAAAGCCGCGTCCGATTAGCCGCTTCCCGCTGCAGAGGGTCGCACTCGCACTGGTGCGTGCGCATGCCCGCGCTTCTTCGCCGAACATGCGCACTTCGTGGTTCTTGTCAAACGTGATGGCGGTGGGAAAGACCCACGACCCAGTTGGCGATGGGATTATTTTCGGCTTTGTTGTTTCTTTGTCGATGTAACATATGCAGCTGTTGGTGGTGCCGAGGTCGATACCGATGACGCGGCCCGTACCGCGCTTCGCGCGTGTATCCTCTTTTACGACGTAGTAGCGGCTGCGCGTCTCCTCCTCGAGTTTGCGCCGGCGCTCCGCCTCCATGTGAAGAGCATTCGAGTAGCTCACCGTCTGCCCGGGGCGGTTCGGCATGCTCGGATGCTGCATTCCAGCTGCTCCGCCACAACCCATGCTCATGCTTGGTGGCATACCAGGTGTGCTGCCGGGGCCCATGCCCAGCTGCAGCAGGGCAGCGCTGCGCCGGAAAAGCTGACGCTGCATTGCGTGTGGTTGTTGCTAAATCAAAATAGAAAACGTGAAGTTGGCAAATCAGAACGTTCTTGACGATAATAATAAAACGAGGGACGGTGTAACCTGTGTAAAAAAATGTTTAATGTACAGCGACGATAGTGTGGGGAGCTCCTCTTTTGCGAGGCAGCATTAATTGGTACACAACACTACCCACTGATGTAGCAAATGGTTCTTTTTCCCTCTCTTTAGCAGCAGCCTTTTGCTGCTCTTTACAGGGCTAAAGGTGGACGTCTTCCCCTCGCCTGAACTTCGGAACGACGGAAAGTGGCGGGGTGAGTTTGTAAGTAACGAGGGAAGGTAAATTGCAGAGCAGAAAAGAGACAAAGGGAGACATAATCCTGAACAGATACCGAACGCTTCCTACAGAATAGAAAAACGAAACAGCGCTAGACGGAAAAGCTGAGCCTTTGACTGCTCTTACGTTGCAACTTGGCATTTGAAGTGAATAATTGAGAGCATTCAAAGCACTTTTTGTTCTAATGTCTATCTATCTATATATAAATATATATATATATATAGATGTATTATAATGTCCGACACAATGACGCAGCAGACCTACCCTTTTTGTCTGCCTGTTTGTTTCTCTTGTTTCTTTATTATAGTTGTTTCACGTTCGATTGCACGCGCGCCTGTACCTTCGCTAGTCCGAGTCACTGTGCGTCAGTCGATACAACTGCTTCTGCAGGCGTGTCTTGTGACTGACCTCAACATTGGGATGCTCTACCACCAGCGGCAGTAGTGTCCCTTCGACGAGGGAAAGCAGAAACTGAAGCCGACCTGATTTGATCTCCTCCATCACAAACTCCACCAGACGCACGGCCAGACGCAGAAAGCCCACGTCTAAGAGCCCGCGCAAGACACGTGGCAGGCCGTCACTGTAGAAGTCAAAAGAGTCGTAGTTCGGAGACGATGGCAGCTGCGTTGGGGACGAGGTCAGTTCGTCACCACAGATATCCAGCACGCCATGGAGGCGGTAACGTTCGAGTAAAGCATATCGCTCTGCCCAGGCACGATTGCGATCCAACAGGCCGCGCTCCTCGTCATGTACGCGCCATCCAAAGAAGCGGAGGAGCACAATGTAGCTGTAGTATATGCGATCCATGTGGCCAGGATCGCGAATCACCTTCAGATCCACCTCCGAAAGAGGGCACTGCAAGCGGCGATAGAGCTCCTCTGCAGTCCACTGCGTCTCTGGTGCAACATCCACGTCCAGTGGACCTGCCTTAGTTGCTCCTGCAGTATAGGTGCTACTGTCCTCGTCATTGCTTTTCTGTTGTGTCGCTTTCGCCGAATCTTCTCCCTCCTGCACAAGACAAGGTTGGCGACAGCTTGGAAAGAGTAGAGGCAGCAGCAGGTGCCAATGCACACGCAGGAACTCAATGCCGTCCGACGTCGCCAGCTGCGCCGCATAGCTCTCGTCTGCGATCTCGCCTAATCCGTTCACGGGTGCCGGTGGCAGCAATCGTTGATGCAGTGCCACCACTGAGAGGCCATCCACCGTTTTGTCGGCAGCCTGCAAAGTCGGAAAAGATGAGCTTGAGTCCTCTGTGCTTAATTGACACAGCTTCCACATCCCGCGACAAAAGCGAACGCTCGGATGCAGCTTCGTGAAGTCGATGTGCTCTTCGTCATCACTTTTGTCCAACGCTGTAGGGGCGGCAGCATTGTTGTTGCACGGCTGATGTGCAGTGCTCGCTGAGGCACTCATTCACTCCGTGTCGTTCTGCTCGAGCTTTATGAAGCCCAATAACTATAAAAACTGAGTGCGGAAAACGTACGGCTAGGAGGCAGTGCTTGTTTGTGCCCGACAAGGGATAACCTGGTCCGCAGAAGAATATGTTGTTTGTATCGGAACCTGTGCAGAGAGGAAAAACGTAGAACCCAGGAGTATGAAGAGGGGGAGGAGGATAATTGAACCATGTGGGGGGGAGACCCACGCTCTACTAGCGCAATAAAAAACAGAAGCGCATGATAATAGTAGTAAAACCATTCAACCAATGAAAGAGCATATTCAGCCACTGCTTTATCAGAGGGACAACTCGCGGTTTTAGCCGCCTCGCTATCCATCAACGTTTATTGAAAACCAGCGTCTTCGGAAACACGAAATACATGAAAGCAAGCAATTAATGGTACGACGCCAAACGCCTCGCGCTTCATTCTCCTCAATTAGGCGTCGCCGTCAGTCTTCACTCCGCAAGTCCTTTAGTGCTGCGTTCAAGCATTACAGAAAAGATCACAACACGCTCAGCACTGACATTGTACGCAGCGTTAAGCAGCAAAAAGGGAAAGAGAAGGGAAAGCGATCACGACTTCGTCACACAAAGAGCTTATGCTTGCCTCTGACGCACGTTGTTGTCCGACCCCTTAATAATATAGCAGAAAACAAAAAGAGTGTCATAACCTAACTGTTTGGAGGTCAATCCTTCTCTCTGTGGAACGGGTGCAATTGAGGAAGCTGCACGACAGGACGCGCAACAGGCGCGCCACGGTACCGACCACGAAAGAGCTCCGTGTCGCGGTACGCCGAGGGCAACGTGTTCAGCGGCTGCGGGGCGCCGCCGACCCCTGCGCCGGTCTTCCACTGGAACCCAAACTGCACGATATCCTTCAGCAGCCGTTGCTCCTCGTACCTACGCACATCAGCAATTGTGCCCACCAGCTTTTGGTTCACAAAGAGCAGGGGGAGGGCTGAAGTACCAGACTTAGCGACAAGCTGATCGCGCAGGGTGAGCGCATAGATATGGTGGTCGAGCTCTACAACCTTGAGGCGGGTGGCGTACCATGAGAGGTAGTGCCGCATGTGGCCTGTGTCGATGGCTTTCGAGCCGACGGTAAAGACGATGGCCCAGTACCGCTTTAAGTACTCGTCAAGGCTATCCGACACATAGGGGCAGAAGCGGGGGGCGGAGCGGAGACCTCGTGGCACCATATTTCTTGTTATTTCCGTTTCTGTCAGAAACTAAAAGCAGAAATTACAGGGTGTGAAACACGGGGAGGCGCACCTTCGCAGATTTTTTCCCTTTTTCGTGTGTGTGTCCACGGTGAGTAAAATCAGAAAACGACGAGAAGGAACGAGGCCCGACTCCTGCGCAGAACAGCGGAGAAAATGGGCACACAAAAAGAAAAAAGAAACCAAGGGAGGAGAAACGGAGAGTCGTAAAGTCACCCCAGGCCAGTTTTTACAAAGCCCTTACACCTTCAGTGCTTAGCAGCCCCCATTAGCACCAAATTTCTTCTGAATGTCTATTCCTTTGCTCAAGGGGGGGGATGAAGCGTTGAGTGTGGATCTTAACAAGAGACAGCCCGCGAGCACCGTCTTACAATGCCCCAGTGAATCACACAAAAGACATACATAAGCATAACACTCTTCTGAAAAACAGGAGATCAAAGACAATTGGACTTCATTGAACAGATCAGAAGCAGCTTATGTACACAAATCAAAGAAAGAAAGCAGCACGAAGAAATCCACACAGGTGCCACGTGCCACTCTGCTTTGCCCTTATTGCTTGCCTCAGTTAATGGCACTCCTCGGTTTGGGCAACCGGCTGCGAGTAATCGACTGCATGCTGTGCAAATCGCGCTTGTCCAAGCCCAGCTCCAGGGCCAGCTGACGCGTCCGTAGCGGGATAAACTGATTGTCAGCGCTGACCTCGCGCATCATTGCGCCACACGAGAGGCGGTGCACTTCCCATTGCCGCCACTCCACGGCATAGCCGCAGTCCAGGCAGAGCACCACCTGATGCTTCTCCATGTGTGCTTCCAGAAGCTCCAGCGGCACCGTCTTGTTGCACTCGTTACACCATCGCACCGACCGCAGACACGACGCCCAGTGCTCAAAGAAGGACTCTGTCGGCACAAACTTCTTGCAGTTACGGCACCACTGCTCTCTCGCCGTCGTGACGGGCTTGCCGGCTATCTGGTGATAATAGATTCGGGTAGGTTCGTGCACCACGCCGTCGAGGTGGGCAAAGTCGGACGTATTGCGCAGAGTAAAGTCTGAGAAATCGCGCATGTGGGCGAGGATGTTGCCGAGGTCGTTTGTGTCTGCCATGCGCCGCCCGTTCAGGTTCACGTAATACGTGTTCGGAAACGCTAGGATATTCAGGGGGCAGAGGCGTTGCCGCGGGAAGACGGGGAACTGTCGGACCTCGTACTGCACCTCCGGGTAATGCGGATGATAACAGATAATACGCATGCGCGGTACATCCACGGTGCGGTGCTCCCGTGGGAAGTGAATAGATAGGTAATGCGGACGCACCTGCATCACTTCACCCACGGCTCCACCAGGGACACCGTAGTTCTCCTGTCCGTCCATCAGCAGGTGTACCTTGTCGCCAACATTCACATTCAGCGCGTCGACGAGGCCGTAGGAGGCAGGGATGGACGACTGCGCCAACATCGTGACGAGGAAGTTGCCGACCTCTGTTCGCCTGAATTGGTTGGAACGCGTCGGCGGCACTTTAATGGCGGGCTGCCGTGGGAAGCGGGGCACGAGGCGGGTAACGACGGTGGCGCTGGAAGCGATGTCGTCACTCAGCAGCGAGAGCGCCGTGGAGGAAGAGAAGGCAGAAGCGGCCGCATTTCCCTTTTCTGATTTGAAGTGATCCACATTACTTGTGAAAGTGTCGCTGTCGTGATCTCCGTCTCTCCTTTCTGCCTCTTCGTCGAGATCCAAGTCGGGCTTAAGATGTCTCCACCGCGCCGCACTCATTGAATCCGCATCTTCAAGCACACCTTCCTCACCCTCTGCTTCAACACCCTTGGTGTTACGCCTACCCCGAAGAGCACCACCTGTAGTACTACTACTGCCATTGCCACGGCCACGGTGCACGTTCATCTGCGTCGTCGAGCTCGTCCACGACATCAGCTCTGCCTCCGGCTTCCCTTTCATCGACCGCGCCTCTAGGTCCCTCATGTTATCCAGCGTCAGAGCACCAAAAAGCGCGAGCTCTGTAAAGCGCTGCAGATCCTTGTCCTGTTGCAGTGACGTATGCAACAGTGTCTGCACAGGAAAAAACTCATTCCACTGCTCGAGCTGATAGAGGTAGCCGCCGGAGTCGCTGGTCGGGGTAACTGGCAGACGCCAAAAGTCCGCCGCCGCGTACACACGCAGCCCACCGAAAGGCTTGTTCGGCTTATTGCGCAAACGACGCGCCACAGCGTCCATCGAAAGCAAGATTGACGGCGATACCTTCTCCAACGCGTCCAACACCAGGACGTCAACACTGCACAAACTGGGCAGACTGCTTGCGTAGGTGTTCTCGACGAGACGGACGTGCCGCTCCAGTGTGCCTTCGAGTTGCTCCTGCGACGGCAGCTCGTCACAGCTGACACGCAGACCAATGAAGAAGTGAATGAGGAGGCCGTCAAGGCGGTTGGCGCGTTGGTTGTCCGCAGAGACATACGCCACACGCTTGCCTTGCTGCTCGCACAGCTGCCCAATGGCTTTTAGAAGGGTCAACTTCCCTGTGCCGTGGTGGCCGCAGTAGAGGACGTTGCAGCCGGCGTGCAGGGCCTCTTTCGCTTTCTTCTGCGTGGTGACAGCGTTGACGTAGCCGAGGCGACGGAAGTCGCCGGCAAAGCCGGCCGTGTCCACCTCGCGGACCAAATGGGAGAAGAAGTGCCTGCAAGACCGACAGAACATGAACACTAAATTTGTGTTCCCTTTCTTACGACCTAACACTGTTTGGAGAAAATGATACACCAACGACGACGGCTTCCAGCGAGTCCAGTTGTTACGTATGTGAATAATAACGACAACAATGAAAAAGAGAAGCGATTGACTCCTCTGCGCTTGTGAAGAGTGGGCTGAGAAAAGAGCAGCAACCTCAAAAAAAGGGGGGCACGAAGCTTCTTTACGACAAACCCAATTACGGGCAGCAATACGGGAGGGCAACCCACACACTGCAGGAGGCGCAGAAAACAAACGTATGCTAGCTAACAAAGGGAGAGTAAGTGCAGGGAAAGACACCAGAAATTTGGTTTGAGTCAAGAATGTAGGCAATCTTGTAGTTCAGTTCGTAAAGAATAAAGACAATACCACGTTGCTTCTAGCATCCGGCGGAAGCTCAGTGTCTGATAAACCCTTCTTGTTGCTCAGAGCTTGATAAAGAGCGTGAGTTTATAGTTGGAGCCAGTCGAATAATGAGTACATGTTGCTCAGATATACAGCTTTCAACCACTTGTCCTTCACTATGACACATGTCGAACGATGATGAGGCAAAGGGGATCTGCTCCATCTCTCCAATATATGCGTAGCGTTACCATTTACTAGTTTTTATTAGAAAAAACTAAAATGTGATAAAACAAACTACACTGTACGACGGTATCGACTCTGGAACTCCGGACCCCTCCTCACGATCTCGTGGTGACGTGGATTAATCTCTGAAGAAGCAAAGCAAGATTAATCCCCGCCAGGAAAACAGACGACACAACAGCAAAAGACTCCTTCAATAAAGTCACACCTTGTATTTCTTTGTTCTTTGCACACCTTGCATACGCACACAATGACAAACAAGTTTACGTTAAAATGAAAGAGCTGCTATTACCTGCCTTTCACATATTTAGGCCATCAAGTGTTCACGCTGGGGGATTTCCACCTCCTCGTCATCCGCAAAGATCGCGATGTGCTTGCGCCTGCGGAACCAGTAGACAATCTTCAGCGACTTCTGCTCCGGTGTATACGGGTCCGGGTCGCAGAAGCCGACGAGCGTAGATTTGGTGCCCGCGGGCAGCGTCAGAGCGGAGTCACGCACCATGTTTTGGACTGCAATTGTCACATCAATTGAGAGCGGAATAGCGTCGCTGCGCACGGCGTCGTGGGTGGCCTCGTAGTGATCGTCGCCGCCCTTCTCTGCTCCTGCTGCCTTGGCGCGACTTCGCAACCACCAGTTTACCAGCCGCTCCGCCACGTGCGTCATGATCTGCGAAGGCCACCACCCTTTCGCCGCGTTGGCGCCGGCAGCCCTGTGCTCGAGTCGGTGCAGACGCGGGTTGGGATTAGTGGAACTCGGGTGTATTGTGGTGGGGACAGAGGCAGACGGGGGTGGCGAAGGAACGCGTGTGGCCACCGGTGTCACAGGTGGTGTGACCTCGGCAAACTGCGGCTCAATGACGCCGTAGCGCGCGTTGATGATGACGAGGCCGCCCTTGCGCTCCTCGTTGGCGCGGCTCATCAGCACGAGACTCTCCAGCGCCAGCTGCTCTAGACGCGCCTTTTCGCGTGCCACGTCCGTTTCGGCAATGTGCAGCTTGCGCTGTCGAGTGTAGTAGCGAATCGCCTTGGCCCGCGCGTAGGGCTTGTAGAGCATTGTGGCAAGCCGATACACGGCAAGCGGCGCCGACATCCAGGCCAGGCCCTGGCTGACCTTCGGCGAGATGAAGACGATGATGGGGATTGAAATGCGGTGCGACCCGCGGGCGTAGAGGAGGGAAATTTGATTCACCACGGCGAACTGCGTACTTTCAACGAGGAAGAGTGGAGGGGCGATGGGGCTGACCGCATACGGCAGTACCGTTGTGAAGCCCAGCCCGTAGTGCTGGATCTTTGAAGGGCAGTACCACGCCTCCACGCCAAGCGTTGTCTGCCCAGCCAGCGGGGAGCAGTTGATCGTGTATTGCAGCCGCCCATACGCCGGCGGGTTCTTCGGGTCTTTCGTGTCCACCCCCAGAATCACCTTGCCTCCTGTGTACGCGGTCAAGTACATCGTGTGGAACCCAATGTAGGCGCTCAAACCCTGCTGCGCGTCCTCTGTAAAGTCGTTGATTGAGGAGCGGAAAAAGCCGTGTTCGTTCAACGACATGGCCAGTGCACTCTCCAGCTCCGCCGACGGGGACAGCTTGCGGATGAGTGTGAGCTCCAGTTTCTGCAGCAACTGCGCTCCAGTCAGCGCGGTCAGCTTCGACTTCAAAGCCCACAGCGGACTAAGCTCGCGGCGCTGCAGGAGGCACCACTTCAACCCCGACACAGCGAAGCGCAGCGACGACGCGTAGGTGCGCACTTCGTCCGGTTTGTATTCGATGGACGTGGTGAGGCTGGTGGCATTCTTGTGCAGCCGCGACACAGCGTCCGTTCGAAACGTCGCGACGAGCTTTGGTGTCAACATGTGTTGGAAGGAGCTGCGGAAGGTCAACGATTTGGGGATGGCGGCGAGCATTAGGGCCTGCGCAGTGGTGAGACGGCTGAAGGTGGACTGCCCAACGCGGCTGCCAAACCGCGCCACAGCATCTCTACCGCTCTTCGACGAAGATACACCGTTGTTGTTACTATCTCTATTTTCTGATCCACCCGACTGCCCGTGCATGCGTCGCCGCAGCTGTTGCTGCACATCCGCAGTTGGGATCAACACAATTTGCCGCTTTCCATCGATGATGGCTTCCTTCGCAACGAGCTGTGCCTGCATCGCCACACCAGCGTTGCCGTTGTTGTTGCTGCTACCACTACTACCATCACTGCTTCTCCCTTCCGGCGGGGCTGCTGGGGAGGTCGTGCACAACCCTGCGGAGGCACCACACGCTCCGCTATCAGCAGAATCCGCGGTTGCTGCTGCCGAAACTGTTGAAGCAGGCCGTACTTTCGCCGGTGGAGAAGAGGAGGCAGGCGGTGGTGAGGTACCCTGATCCTTGCCACTGCTGTGTTCTGCTGGTGCGACGGATGGCTGCACCGTTGCACTGGACCGTCCATCCCCTGCTGCCCCACCGCTCGAACCACTGTTGCTCCCTCTTTCCTCTCCACCTTCGTCGTCTTCTTCCACCGAAGCAGCAGTGGCAGTGGCCGCCAAAGGAAAGAAGTGCGCAGTAGAAAAGTTTAGCGTCGTCTGCGAGGAGGCGGAGACCATCTTTGACGTTTGCAGCAGCTGTGCCTCACGATCAAGCGAGAGGATATACTGCAAAATATCTTCTCGTTTGTGTAGCCCTACCGGGACGAGGGCTAGCCGTTGAATTCCGGTGTCGCCACCGGCGTCGTACGCGGCACGCCGGCGCTCGTCAGACAGCACCGTGTAGGCGTTCTGCAGCTGCTGGAAACGATCGTTCATCAAAGATTGCATGTCTTCTCCTTGGTTTGTGTGTTTATCCGTGTGATAACGCTGACTCAGAAATAGGAAGGCGCGGCGGATCTCCTGCGGAGTGGCCCTGGGTGACACACCGAGGCACGCGTAGTACCCGGACGGGTCGGAAGGCGAGTAGACCGCGCCGTTGGCTGGGTTGATGCTCTCATCGTTTTCGAGCTCGCGCAGCAGCGCGTTGGCGCGCTCAACGTACGCGTCGTCGCTCATGGTGATCACAGCACACAAACACAAATACGGACGCTCACGTATGAGAAACTAGCTTTGGAAGAGGAAAATCGAGAATGGAAAACTAGTAAAGAGTGTGCTCGAAGACGGAGAGGGAATCACAAGAACGACGAGTAGTCGTTATTTTTGTCGTGACAGAAAAGGTGTAAAGCTCGAATACGTAATTCGGAAAGGAAAGGACAATCAACAAAACGAGATGCGTTAAGTTGATTAGGCAGGTTTTGTGCTTCGTAGCTTCGCTAAGGTGGCGCAAAGAGATTTTGCGGCGTAGTTAGACAGCAAGATAAAAGAGAAAAACTAAAGGACAACTAATAACTGGAACACGAGATTGAAAAGGAAACCAGCTTTTGAGGCATGGGCTGTTAAAGGGTACAAACAGCTACAGCAATATCGGCATGGAGTCGAAAGCGTGCACTAGTGAGCAGGGCACTTATGTTTTCATTTTTCTTGCGGGAGGGGACAGTGCACGTTGATTAGCTGCAAACGCTGTTTCGGAGTGATGGTTACACCCCACCTGATTCGATCCGCTCTGCTTGCTGGAAAGAGGCTGAGAGGCTTGAGTGATTACGTCTTTTCGAATCAGTGAACTTAGTAGCTGCTCTAGAAACTGGAGGAAAGGGATAAACAGAGCCGATCCATTAAAAGAAAAATAAAATGAAAGAAGGTAAAAAGAAACAAAAAAGAGCTTCGGTGTCGAAACACACGTGCAGCACCCTTTGTTAGTCGCTGGAAGACAGCACGCCCTGTGTGTAAAGCTGGTCGTGACTCAGGTGGCCCGTCGTGTCCTCTGTCACTGCATCCAGTGGACTAAAGCGCGACGCCCAGCGACTCGCGGCGCCTCTGCCAGTCGTGTTCACGCTGCCCGACGGACGCCCCCACACGCCTGGCACACCGTGAACTAAATTCGGCGCCGTCAGCTGGAACAGCACGCGATACCATACGTCGAACTTCTTGCGTATCTCCGTTGCCAGGCTAACGCAACGATCAGGCGTGTTGATCGTCATACGGTAAAACACCCGCATCGGCGCCTCCAGCTGCAGGCAGTCAGGCAAGATGCTCGTGACCGTCGACAATTTAATTTCTGCGTTTAGCACAACACTCTCCTTCGGACTCAACGACCACATCAGTGTGCCGCGCTGCAAGTTCAGCCAGACGTAGCGCTGGTGGACGTGGTTGATACGAGTCCACTTGTAAAACCAGTCGCCCACCTGCAACCTCTCCAGCGTCGAGCTCAGCAGCGCCTCTACCTCAGCTCTTTCCTCAACGGTGGCCGGGCGCGCCGCATTGACGAGACGCTGCATCATAAACTCACCCTGGCTCGCCCGGCTCACCTCCAACCCGTACACACGTGTCGCCATTGCTTGAGAGTAGATGTCAAACCCTGCAGGCGGCTGATACTTTGGGTTGGCCGCGAACTCGGCGAAGTCCTGTTGGCGAAATGGATTCTTTTGCGCATAGGCCGTCTGTGCAACGTAGCCGTGAACTTTGATGTTGCCGTTGTAAATCGACGCACGGAGCTGCTTCCGCGCACCATGCTCCGCTTTTCTCCGCTCTGCGTTGGACATGACGGTAGGTCCCGCTGTAACCACCTTATCTGGGGGTGTTGTAGAAGTGGAAGGTGGGTTGGTGACCTCCGGGCTCGGGCTCGGCACCCCGGTCTCTTGACGCATGTGCGGCAGCAACGCGGAGCTGTGACACGTCGTGGTGGTGCTGCTGCGTGACCAGTGGCTGTGGCTGCCACTGCCGCCACTTCTGCTCACTGCGGCGGTTGAGTTGGGGTTGCGTTGGTGTGCGGTGCTGCCGCCTCGCGTTGCGCTGCCTCGCTGCTGTTGATCGATCTCGTTTAACGAGCGCAGCGAGGAGGGCGAGGCAGCGGCCGGAATGCTGGCATGGACGATCAAAGGGGCATCCAACGCGGTCGACGCAAAAGTGGCAGCAGCAGCAGCGTTCTCAGTTGGCGATGGCTGCAGTGGTGTGAAGCTGTGCCCGCTTGAGGGTGACACACGCGGCCGCTCTCCCACACCGCCCTCACTACTCCGCAGTCGCTCTTTGGGTGTAGGGTTGCAGCTCCACTTGTCACGCGCACGCCGTGACAGGCTGCGCGGTGCTGCATTCAACTTCTTCGGCATTGGCGTGCGAGGGTTCGGTAGCGCTGTTTGGTTGGCTCGCGTGGGGGACGAAGTGGTGTCGAGTTGCGTGTGGACGGCGGTAACCGACGGCGTGCTGGAGTGTGTGCCGTTGCTGTGACCACGATGCTGGGATCGCCCTGCGGGCGCGGAGGCGGAAGACGAGGCGGTGGTGGAGGGCGACGACGACTGCAGCGGTGTAGATGTCACAGTGGTAGTGGTTACGGGTGTGTAGCCATCGGTGGTGCGACAGTGTGACCGTTGCGACCGCGACTGCTGATGCTGGTGCGGTGGAGGGGAGGTGGCGACGGTGCCGCCGCTAGAAGCGGACGTTGAGGTCGGCGTCGATTCATAGGGGTTCTCGACCGGCGTGGACTGAAAGGATCGCGTGACGGAGGACTTGGCGGAGAGGAGGGAGGGCGGCGCCGGTACAGGGCCGCCACGGCGCCGTAATGGTTGCTGTTGGTGTTGTTGCAACGGAGTGACGCTCTCGTCGTAGGCAGTGAAGGCAGGCGGAAGGCCGTGGGCGACACCGTCGACGCGGTGTCTAAAAGACGTTGACGGCATCTGTTGCCTAAAACAGCTCACGTAGTCTAAAGCGTTTCTGTGTAGTCTTAGTGTGTTTGCGTGCTCTGAAATTGTCAGCTTTGAACTGAAAACGCGAAGTATGAGAAAAGTCGCCGCAGGCACTTAGGTTGGGTTTTCAGAGAACAGAGAGCAGAGCGTGAGAAAAACTGAGTGATGACAGAAAGGGAGGCAGAGTGAGCTTTAACCTTGAATAGCGTTTCGTGCATGTGTGTGTGTGCACGCTTGGCAACTGTTTTTGACAGTGCGTCACGTGGTCAATTACGAAAGCTCCAGCAAACACTGAATGAGTTCTTAAAACTGTCGTTTATCTGGTGCTAAATGAGTCGATTATCGTAGTAGCTTTTCAACACGAGAACAGGAAAGAAAAAAGCTAATGTAGCAGAAGTCTGTGGCAGTTTAATCTAAAAAAAAAAAAAATCTGCTCAGCGCCAGTCCACGATACGCGACCGCCAGTGTTCAAGATAGTGCCTCTGCAGTGTTGTATCCTTCTGAGCCAATTCCCGCAGCCATCCTTGCCACACAACAGGTCCTCGACGCTCGTTTGCTCCAAAGCGGCCACAGCACAACACTTCATAGGTGCGCAGCGACGACGCAGAGAAAGAGGGCGTGCCTTGCTCTGTTGACGGTCCACTACCTGAGAAGACGGTGTGGCGCAATAGAGAAGATAGAAACGATGACTGCATCACATCTGCAGGTTCATGCTCAGCAAATTGACGCTGCAGTGCTTCTACCGGTGTCGTAACAAAACAAAAAGAGCCCTCTGTGGACACTTTTAGGGCCGGAACGTAGACTGCACAGAGGTATTCTATCAACTCCGCGGCGAGCAAGTGCAACTGACGCACAGCGTGCAGCAGGACGCGGCACGTGCTAAGTGCATCCAATTCCGCCGCTTCGTTCACGGTTTCGCTGGAAAAGCACTGACAAATTCCTTCAGGTACGTCGCCTAATTGATGTCGCGCCGTATGATTTGCGTGTGGTTTCTGAGAAAGCTGCAGGAGCCACTTCCAGCATACACGCCACAGCGAGTCCACAAAATGCAGCACGCGCGGTGAGGTGAAAAATGTGAGCTCCGGTGTGGCACACAACGCCTTTAGCAGCACGTGAGATTCCTCAGCCATCGTAGCATCGATACAACTGTTTTCTTCCTTTGCGGTTTGAACCCGGTCGTTTTGGACAAACTCATCATGCCAAGTGCCTGAAGCGTCAATTGTGATGAGCCCAAGCGACTGCAACCTGTCTTCCAGCTCTTGTACACGCACGCAGTGTGAGCAAGAAGAGTGCAAGGCAGAGCCCTTCGAAAACAACCCTACGTGATCGGTTTTTGAGGTAACTGAAATACCCGGCGCCAGAAGCACATCCTCGTTGCGGTGAGAAGCCAGAAGATGCGTCACACCCGCAGAAGAATGAAAGCGCTTTGTGCCTGTTACACGTGCGTGTCCGCTTAACCTGCAAAGCAGCTGCGTCACCTCGTAACGAGTCTCGTTTACGGAACATGACACGCTTGGATGCGACAGCTTCCTTGACTTCTGTACTTCGACCGCTAGTCGATCGATACGATGCAGCAGACGGCGCGCCGCAGCGCAGAGCAACGTCTGCAAAGTTTCACTGCATAGAAGCTCGTCGCACTTGTTGCTAGCCGTCGTTGAAAGTGATTGCGCGTCAACGCTAGTGCAATGCACTCCGCGTTCGTGCTTTGTGCTCATATGTTCGGCGTGCTTCAAAGTCGAAACTGCTTGCAAGTCGCCACTGCTCCATTGGGGCTTTGATGGCGATGAAGGTACAAGCCAAGGGCCGGCGCAACACACATTTCCGTAACGCTGCCAGCCTTCTTCATGAAGGAAGAAGAGAAGCAGGCGCAGAGCATAACGCTGCGTCCACAAATCCACCGCCTGGCGCAGGCACACGCGAATCGATGCACTACATACGGAAGATGAGCGCATTGAGCCTTCCCGCTTTCGGTACTGCGATGAGTGCCACGCACTTCGAAAAAGCGGGGCTACCGCGCATAAAGAGCGGCTGTACGGCGGTTCAGGCAACAAAGCCGAAAAGTCACCGCCGGCACCCACGCTATGACAATTCGGTGCGTAGGTCTTGTTCGCACCAGCAACAGAGTCGCTCAAAGACCACAAAAACGTCAGCGCTGCGGTGTCTGAACTCGCCTGTAGCCCACTAGTCGACGCAAAACCCTCCACGGTGAGTACCCACCATGGCGCACTCTGACTGTGGTACAGCTCAGCTGCCTTCTCCTCATTTGCTACCTTCGCTGCTGCATCGTCAAGGCAATCCTCTGCGCTCAAACAAGACCATCCGACATCTATAGCAGCGGCTTCGCACCACTCTACAAAGGTTGCAATCATGGAGAGCTGGAAGAACATCAGCTCTGCTGACAGGGGTGCATCGATGGTGCTACGCAGAACATCGAGCTCCGACTCGGACAGCGGCAGCTGAAACGTTTCTTTGTCCACCGCCCCATTCAAGTTCCATCTACCGAAAGAGGAAGAGACAGCGGAGGGAAGAAGGCGCAGGGCCACGTGCGCAATGAAAGGTGGTGAAAAGACAGGACGCCACCGTTTAACTGTAGGCTCATCACAGCCGTCGACCCCGGCTGTCTCACGAGGCGCCTGGCCCATTCGCCATAGCCGCGGTCGTCTCTCACACGCCTTCGACGACGTGCCCGCACCCCACTTCAGACTCAGTTTCTTCAAATCCTGCAGGTAGCGACCACATTGACGTGAGAGGCGCTCCTCACACGCACTTGATGCCTTCAACGCTTCAAGCACATCGGGTGAAATGCGATGGTGCAAGTCATATGTGACTTCCGCGTTCGGAGTCAGCAGCGCTGACCAACATGCGCACACGTCGAGCGGATTACGATCGCACGTCACTTCGAGCGCTGACGCCCAAGCTTCGACGATCCAAAGGGAAAGTTCGTGGGCGGAGGAAAGCAAGCTGTGCGCAGAGAGCAGCTCTGCCTGCTTTGCTGTATTGTCTGATTTCTGAAAGGCACCGTCTGTTCCTTTTATAATTTTAGTGACAGAAGTCACTGGTGTTTTCCTCTCTGCAATTACCCCTTCCGCCGAGGTTTGCGGTGCAGATACCGTGGTGTTTAACTCCTCACAGTCATCCGTGTCAGCCAGCCGGTCATTGCACAAGACGCGTTGGCGCGCGTGCAGCCACGCACGCCAACACTTCACAAGCATAAAAACGAATTCGAGCGAATGGAGTGGCTTTAAGACTGTTCCCGTTGCTTGCGCGAAGCCCTCCGCAGCAGTGTCTGAACTATAGCTACTTTTTCCTATCCTCGTGACAGTTGTGGATTGGCGTAAGTGCTTCACGCCAACGCACAGCAGCTGCCTATATACCGCTGCCTTCTCCGCGTATATCCCATCGCTTGATCGATCGCTCCTTTCGTTGTCGTCGTTGAGGTTGTTTCTGAGTGAAGGAGCAAGCGCACACGATAGAGAAGATACAAAGTGCTGCACACACGTCAATCTGCACCACGTCTCTTCAGCTACTGCGATACTAGGCATAACGTTGCTGTGATTCCCGTTTAGAGCTCCCATCAAAACGCTGTCCGACTCGTTTACCTTAATACCGCTCCATTCTGCTGCTTTTAAGGGCATCGGACTACAATGTGGAATTCGCAAACGCAAGGAAAGCACTGAGTGCAGAAGCCGACGTGCCACGTCCACCTCTGACAACGCAGTATGGGTCCTGTGCAACCCCGACGCGGCAAGCTGAAGGGAAAGGTGGAACGCAACAGAAGCCATTAACTCCACCAAGTGGCTTTGCTCTGTTACAGAAGTTGTGTTGCTTTTGCTTAAAGAAGGGTCTGATACGTAGTTGCTCACCAAACCGACAGCAACATCTGCAAAGTCGTGTGCGAGCATTAGCAATACGTTACGCAGCTCCATTGTCCAAGCCTGGCGGTGCCTGCTTGTCGACGAGCCCGCGGCATTGCTTGCTGTTGTGGATTTTTCGGCTGCTGCTTTATCGCGACCATCCACCGATCCGTTCGCCAGCGTCAGCGGCAATGATGCGTTCGACGTTGACGTACCGTTGACAATGGGCAGACTGCGCGTCAACAGCCATGAGAGCACCTCAGCACACGCAACGCGCGTCTGCTGTGGCCTCGACTGAAAAGTTGCCCTATGTGAATCCACAAGCTCCCAACGGTTCCTTCGTCCTGCACGTAAAATCTCATGTAGCACGTGGAACGATTCAATAAGTGAGTCCACGATGAATGTGCGCAGCTCGCGTGACGGCACGATGGGCGTCGCACGACACACCAGTATAGACCAGTGCCAGCATCGCCGCGCTGATTTGCAAAAGGACGCCCAAAATGGTTCTTCAAATGGTGCACTTTCACTGATCGGAATCTCGATTTGATCGGATTGACTTTCAGATGCTTGACACAAAGCTGCAATGTCGGAAATGGGCACGTCGTGAAGCCTGCTTTCAGCAGCATTCCCTACCTCTCTCTTACATTTGTAGTGGTCTGCAAGACGTTGGAGGACAGCACGCGCAGTATTCACGCAAGCACGCCGCTGCCACGCGCTATCAGAGGGGAAATGAGCACTCTTTCCCAGTGGAATGGTTGCAACGGAAGAAGCGTTGCAAGCAGAGAAAGCAAGAAGCAACGCAGCGCCTCGCTCGAGCACGTCAGAGTTGCTAGTGTCATCAGCGACAGTCCTGCCTCCTGTGTTTTCCCCCGAAGAGTAATTGGGAGGCGGCAGGCTATATAATAATGTGGAAGTCACTTCGCAGTTCATCTGACCACCCTCCACCCGCGCTCGTAGGTCCATCATCACGCAGTGCATAAGTGTGTCGTAAAGCGGCTTGAGGGCCACGCCCACAGCGGCGTTTTCCAACGGTGCTGACGAGCGAAACGCGCTACTATGTTGGAAATTCTCTAAAGGCAGGGTTTGAAAGTCATCTAAGCATCTGGGTTCGCAGAGACCACATGGGAGAGTAGGAAATGCTAGCGTTGACATCAACGAGAGACAAAGCTGCGGACTCAAGCAGCACGCGTTGCCTCGTATGACTCGCACAAGGTGCTCCACCACACCAAGGTGATGCACCGTTGGAGAAGGCGTGGAGCCAAGGAGCTGCAGTGCCTCATTCGGTGTGATGGGGCTGACCGGCAGACGCGCTTCTAACCGGGAGTACACCGATCCCGGGGAGGAGTGAAGGCTTAAAAACATTTTTTGAGAAAGCTTGGGAAAGTGCGTGACGGAAAGCAGTGTGGAATTGCGAACCCCTTTGCTTAATTGACGCATCAAGGACTGGGAATGTGCATTCGTTGATTTCCGAGCATGTGCGCGCCAGGCGACTGACCAAGAACTTTTATGCATTGCCAGGCGAAAATACTTCGCACGGCAACGATCAAAATGTGTCTAAACAAAAGGGTTAATTCACGCGTGTTGGTCCAAGTAAAACGTTTAATCGGAAGAGTAGATTTGAATGGTCAAGCCATAGGGGAGAGAGGACTGTGAAGAGGTAATTGAGCGGATTTAAGCTATTTTGGGTATTGTATTTGTAGTAGATGCGGCGGATGCCTGCCTAGACCCTGCTGCAAGAAACAACCTACAACAGTGCGTACGTGTTTTGGAAATACCGTACCGGCATTAGCGCATTCAGTTGTGTTTGTAAGGCTGTAACGCTCTAAAGTAAATTCATTTCCAAAGAGGCAGTACGCGAGCCTTCACCTGTACCTTGCGACTGCTCACGCTCAGCGAGTAAGATAGTCGCCATGATAGAGAGACACTTCACGGCGCCTAAAGCACTTCCAAGCAGTTCATGTTGGTACAAAACTGTATGAGTCGCTCGCCTTTCTTTTTCGTTTTGCTCCTTCACTTAGTGGGATTTGCTTTTCCCTTCTGTTTAATGCAGGTGTTATTGCTTAGCGACAGTTGAGGCGAAAAGGAGGAGCATTAGCTGCGGTATATAAAAAGAACTAAAGGATTTTAGGTCGGACACTCAGAAGCAGGTCAATCGCGCTCTTACGTTCTAATGGTCTTAGTGGGCGTGTGTGTGTGTGTGTGTGTGTGTGTGTACGGTTACTCGAAGAAGACAGGGAATACATATATCAAAAGGAAAAAAGGCGATGCGCGCAAGGGGAGGAAAATGACCAATTGTCACGGGTGCAATGAGCCGCGAGGCCGCCGCACATCGACACCACACAAAGGAAGAGAAACAGCACAAGCGAGCTAAATTCGAAAAGTGCATGCGAAGGCAAATAGACGGAAAAACTGGTTAAGGCACGTGTAAGAGGAAAGCGTCATTCTACTCAATGCGCACCTTCTTCCGGATGTCCGCCATCTCCTCATTGCCGTTGTCCTCGTCGCTATCGTCCATCACCAACTTCTCATCACCCGTCTTCGCCCCCGCTGCCGCCGCCTCCTCGTCCACCTGCATCTCATCCAACATTTCCTCCGGCGCCACCTCCGGCACCTCGTCGTCTTCGTACTCCTCCGCCTCTGCCGCCGCACCGCGCCGTGCTGCCACCTCCTCGTCCATCAGACGGTAAATCGCAATGTCCTTCCGCAGCTCTGGATCCCGCTCGATCTCGTCTTCAAACTCGCCCTCGTCGTCGTTCACGTTGCTTGCGTTATCACTGCGCCGGGCAGGGCCGCTGACGGAGGTCGGCTCCCCCGTAGCCGTGACGACCTCGAGCTTCTTCAGCTTCCACAGACGGCGGTTGCGGTTCGCCTTTTGCGAGGGGAAGTGCTTGCGGACAAGGATGACGTCCTGCAGCTGCTCCGGCTTGTAGCGGCGCTCGTCGAGATCCTCGTTGTTGAAGATGCGGCCCTCGAGAAGGTAGCCCTTCACCAGGTCGCCGGGGTGCAGCACACCACCGAGGTGCGACTGCGTCACCCACTCGCGGCCCTCGCCGACCTCAGTTGAGAGGCACACGGTAACGAGGCCCAATTGGTAGGTGCCGTTCGTCACGGGCATCAGCTGGCATTCGAGGACATAGAATTCGACAAAATCGCGCGACGTCTGCAGCGAGGCAAAAGGCTTCTTCCAGTACAGTGTGCCGGTAATTTCGCCCGCGCGCAGCGTGCGAGGGTCGAGAAACACGATGGAGCTGAAGACCTTGTACACGAGGACGAGCGGCCCCATGCCACCGAGGGACTTGAGGTAGTAGTCCTTGTAGGGAATTAGCACAAGGTCCTCGCGGCACAACGGGGCAATGTCTAGCGCGAAGGTGAAGTGCTGCACTGCCGTATTGTTTTTGGAGTCGTGCGAGACGAGCTGAACGGCGTCGCGCCGTGTGACGGGAGCAGTCTTGTTCAGAAACTCTAGGAAGTTCATCGCGTGGCTCTTGTGGGCAAAGAAGAAATCAAGGCCATCGGGCTGGCCCTCGATGCGGATAAAGTTTTCGTGCAGCCGCTTCTTCAGGATGAGCTGCTCGAGGTAAAGGAACGTCTTCTTGTGGTTAACCTTCTGGCGCAGCTGCACGCATGCGTCCCACTGTGGCTGACCGGTGGCAACCTTCTGGCACATCGTGCACTGCTGCCACGTCACGACGTACTCGACGACGCACGCCTGCTGGATGACAATGTTGTTAAAGACCTCTTTCTGTACCGTTAGGCGAAGCTTAATGCGCTTGCTGTGAGGTTCCGTCCACAAGAACTTCGCATCCACCAACTTCGCTTTATTTGCGTTCGTGTTGTTGCCTGAGCTGCTGTTCAGCCCCTTGATACGCTTCAGGCAGATAGCTAGCAGCTCGCGACTCTCCAGCTCCGCACGGGCCCAGTACTTGGGTGGCTGCAAGTATCTGCCGCACTCAGGGCAGTGGATAAGGATGTACTCCTTCTGCAGGTCATCGGTGATGTTGACGTGGGCGCGGAGGCAGTTAGGGCACATGTTGCTTGGGTTGCTGTCGATGACGAGGCCGCAAACACAGCACTGCACCTGCGGGACAGACCTGCGCTCTGGATGTTGGTCGTCGAGCTCCATGTTTCTCAAATTGTACTTCTTCGCTTTAATATCTCTCTCTCTATCTCTGTATGTGCCGGTTGCACAAGAAACGAATTCAATCAAAAAGTCACTGACGTGGGAGAGACAAAAATAAAAATGAGCACACTCGAGTTAACAACCAAACGATAGTGTCAATTGCCTCCCAGAGCAAAACGAAAGAACAGCCAGAACCCAAACAGCTGCATCAATAACGACAGGATTGCAAGCGTATGACGTGTGCGCAGATTTACGCAGTTGCGAGTAAAGGCAAATGAACACGTTTCCGCGGACGATCCAGTATGCACCACAAAAAAGAAACAAGGGAGAGGGGGGAGGAGAGAAAAAAGGCCAGTGCGGCTGGCAAGGAAAAGGCTCTGCTACGTGAACGAGCAACACTTTTAAAAAAGCACGCGGTCCGTTTTGCATCGGTGGTCTGTCGACAGCGAGTTGTCCTCTTCGGTAAGTGACTGCAATGACAATGCGAAAATAAGGCTCATTCCGCGAAGACATGTGGAACGCGCTGCGCAGAGTTCATACGGGCTATAATGTGTTCTTATTGTTTTTGTGTGAATGTAAAAGGTTGTAATTGACTCTCTTATCGTTTAACGATTAACTCTCTCTGCATGGGACATGAATCGAAGCAAAGCTGCGAAACGCACCGCACGTAAACGAAAAAACAACTATATATATATATATATATATATATATACCGAATAGAACACAAACACACGCACGCCACTGCCTAGCATCAATGAACGTCTCCTCGAGCCTCACCATCGTGAGAGCGATCGTCAACTGAGAGAATGCGTTATCTCGAAAACGAGCAATGTACGATTTTGTTAAAAGAAAAGAATGGGGAAAGCGGGGAAGAAAAACAAAAGAAAGCAACGGAGGAGGGGAAGAGGAGGGGAGTCCGCGAAAGGGAAAAGAAAAAGAAAATCAACAACGAAAACGCAAATACAGGGAAAGTGAAAGAAACCAGAAACGAAGGAAAACAAAAGAGCTCAAGATGATTTCGAAGGAGGATGCAAGAGGGGGGAAAGAGAGTACACAATCACAAAGAATCCCCTACGTGATTGCCATCTACTCACCCAAAGCAATTGCAAATAAGGGGGAAAAAGTCACGCACGGGGGAGAAAAATGCCGTCGCAACAGCATGTGGCCTCTGAGTTGAGAAAAAGAGGGAAAAAAAAAAACGCTAACGAAACAACTGAAGGTTGACGTGAGGAGAACAAAAGAACGGGAAAAGCGTGTATCTTTACGGATCAGTTCCACTTTAACGGCACAGTCAAGAGCTGATGTTAAACCCACAAGAGAGGGAAAGCCAAAAAAAAAAAAGATTGGTTCATCAGAGACTACAACACGCATTAGCAACTGTCACGAGAGAAGGAGCTTGAAACAAGGAGACGTCATGGCGGAGGCGCAACTGTCAGCTTGGTCTTACAGCATGTTAAAAGAAAACCATGAAGGGACCCAGAGAAGAAACTGCTTACGAAAAAAAAAAAAAAAAACGCAGCATGGAAGTGTTGAAGTTGAACACAGCACGCCCTTTAAGCTTACCTGCATTTTTTTTAATCAATAAATAAAAAAGCAGAGGTACACATCAAACAACAAACCAGAAAGGGGGAAAAGGTGCTAAAAGCAAAAAGAAAAAAGGAAAGGAACGATCGTTGCGTTCAGAGACGGAGTGTCTCAGGAAACGGCTGTGGCAAACCGAACTGTGACCGTCGTTTTGGTTTCAAAAGCTTTCTTTTGGTATTCAGGTGGCCACATGAACTAGAGCCGCTTTCAAGCCAAAGGCAGATACGCACGGACATAAAGCCGCGAAGCTTCCTGTTAGGCTTGCCGCGGAATTGAAAGAACAAAGACATAACGTGTGGAAGTAAAGGGGAAAAAGGCAGCAAAATAATAATAATAAAAATAAAAAAGAACCGCAATGAAAAGGGAATAGTCTAAAACGTAATAGGCCCACGGAGGAGAAGCGAAAATAACGTGTGCAGTAGGCAGGAAACGCAAACGACACAAAATACATGTAGATACGGATTAGAGCAGCTTTTCATCAGCACAACAACCAGAAGCGAAAAAGGGGGGCGATTACCACAATAGTGCACGCAAACGCAGAGCCGGAACCTTTTTCCCAATTAAAGTCCACTACTTGAAAACAAAATCGGTACAGTGAAAACATCGGTAACAGCTACCAAACACAAGAAAAAAAAGCTGTTCCTTTTTTTTTTTCGACGTTCCCATCCGCTTCCTTGCACTGTCTTTCCTAGAGATGCGCACACGCCACGCCCAGCTCCGCCTACCCGCAGCAGTGAAAAGGACGATTACGTCTTCAATCAAAGACGATGAACACAGCGTTAGAAGTTTCTTTTTTTTAGGTGTGTGTTCGACCGCTTTTGAGTAAAGTGAACTCAAGAGAACAACTATTTGGGAAACAGATAAAACAAAAAAAAGCAGGGCAATTGAAATGATTGAGGGACAGCGACTAAAGTAGAGGAGAAAGTTGTAACGAAAGCGGATAAAAAAAAAAACACCAAAACGGGGCAAACAGCAATAACTGGAAAGGAAAGAGGGGAAAAGAAATCTATTAAGGTAGCTGCACAACAACAAAGAGCCCAGAGGCAGTGAGCACATCAGCGCAGAACCCTTAATTAAAATGGTTACTTTCCCTTCCCTTCAACATCGCCAGAATCGCTTTTGAAAACAAACAAGTACCACGTTTTCCTCTTTACCCACGCTCAAACAAAAGAAAAGGCTGAAAGCAATACCTTCCGCCTCAGAGTGTCGTTACCGGAAGCCGGTTTTATCCTTGCCCGCTGTCCCTATACCTTGCAGCCACACGTGACCCAGCAACTTCTTCGCGGACGGGCGGTTGCTGGGGTCGTAACAGCACAGGCATGACAATACGAAGTTTGCCGCCAGGCGGGCCTCGCGGAAGCCCAAGTACGGCTCCAGCTCCATCTCGAGGTTGCGCCGCGGGTAGGCGCGGTAGCGTGCCGCGTAGATGAAGTTGCCGTCCTTGTCTACAAACCGGTGCAGGTACTCCGGTGGCCGCCGCGTGGTGCGCCGCGGCACCGGTATACCGTTGATCACCGCCTCGTAGTAGTCATTGTTGCGCACGCGGATGTCGGTGATTTCCTCCGGAAGCGGGCCGATGAGCTGCATCATCATTGCCAGATGCTCCACGTCCATCTCACGTGCGTCACGCGTCTTCTTCTTTGGGTCCATGAGGAAGTTGCCGGTGATCAGCTCAAACGCCATGCAGCCTACGCTCCACACATCGGTAGCGCAGGTGAAGTCGAGGCCGAGCAGCACCTCAGGGGCGCGGTACTCCCGTGTTTGAATCAGAGTACCGCGCAGATTCTCCATCACGCCAGACTTTGTCACGTTGAAGTTCTTCTTGCACCGCATCAGTGGAGCGAGGAGAGAGGGCTTGACGTTAGGGCACAGCGCCGTCCACGTAGCCGCCGACCCCGGCGGTTCCAGCAGCGCCGACAGCCCAAAGTCGGCGAGACACACGAGGTGGTCGCTCGTCCGCTGCGCCATCGCCGCGCGGAACTCCTCTGTGCTGATCATGTGGCTGCGGTCTTTGTTGTAGCTGCAGAACTTTTCCATCGAATTCAGCAACTTCGTGTCCACTGCACAGCACAGCACGTTCTCGGGTTTGATGTCGGTGTGCACGACGTTTAGCTCGCTCAGCTCGTGTAGCGAGATGAGGACGGAGATAATTATTTCCTTCACCAGCCGCACATCGTCGGCGCTGCGGCGGCCGCGCTGGCCCTTGACACGGTCAATTATCGAGAGCAGGTTTGGGCCGCACAGGGGCATCACCATGCAGGTATGCAGGCCAAACTCGCCCTGCACGTCGAAGCAGTCAATGATATTTGTAACGGCAGCGTGCGGTGGCAAGCGAGCCTCCATGTACCGCAGCAAACTTACCTCGTAGCGTGTCGCCTCCTGCACACTGGAGCGGCACTTCGCCACTTTCACGGCAACGAATGCCTGCGTCGCACCGCGGCCCAGTGTTGCGTGCTTTGTGTCGTAGGCAAGCCACACCGTGCTGAACTCGCCCCAGCCCAGCTTTTGAATGAGCACGTAGCGTGAGTGCACAACTTTGCCCGGAATGACGGTGAGGTAGCCGCCCTCCTTGTAGGCCGTCTTGTCCTCCTCGAAGCGGTCGCGCCACTGGTCAATGTAGCGCTGCAGGTGGGCACGGCTCGAAACAAAAGAGTAGCCGATCAGCGCGGGGACGGCGGACTTAGCGGAGCTGACGGAGGTGGAGCTAGCACTGCCGCGGCGGCAGTGGGCGCTCCCGCTACTCGACTGCCCGTTCAAGTCAGACGATGCCGAGATGGCGGTGGCACGCGTGACAACCGGGCTGCAGTTGCCGGAGTAGATCCCGCAGAGCGGGGACTGCCTTTGTGGTAGTTGCGTCGTTGAGCCTCGCCGCTGCCTGGCCCCGATGCCGGAGAAGTTGCTTCCCTGCGGTAGCTTTTGCGTGCGGCCGGACGATAGCGGTGAGCCGGCGGTTTTGCCGGATGACTTGGACGAGGTAGAAGACGTCGCCGCCGCCGCTGCGGTAGTTAGCTGGCGGCTATTAGAGCTGCTGCGTTCCGTCGTGTCCGTCGGGCTGGAACTGAGGCGCTGCTCCTCCTGCGCCGCGACCGGCAGTACGGTTTCCGCAGTGAGCTGCGGCGCCCTTCTCCCGCTGGCAGAAGTGGGTGTATACGTTGCATTTGCATTGCTGTTGCTGTTGCTTATCTGGGTAGGGGTGGTGAGAAGTCGAAGTCCCGGTTTACGCACGGCTTCCGCCATGGCAGCCGCAACAGCCGCGCCGCCTCCGCGGCTGACGGGGGCGCGCGCGCGAGCGGCCACAACGGCAGCAGGAGCGACGGCGACGACATGCTGCGGCTCTTCCGCTGCCGCGACCATTGCGTCACTGTGACCATCCTCTCCACCACTGTCACTGCTGCTGCTGTTGCCGCTGCCGCTGGAAGAATGTATGCGCTGCGGCGGGGGAGGGTGCAGAGGTGTGATACACGGTGAGCCTGTGACACGACCTCCTGCAGTAACAGCCGTAACATTCGGCACGACTGCTGCCTGGCCGTGGACGTCTTCCGTGCGTTCCATTTTCGGAGGAGCTCTCCCAGAGCTAGTATTACTGTTGTAGTTGTTGTGCGCACTGCAGGAGATCGACTGGCGGTAGCGGGCAGAGAAGTCGCTGGAGCCCGACAGCGGGTGCTCCGTGATGGGCGTGGCGCCACTAGAGGCTGCTCCAAAGGCAGGATCGACGTGGCTGGTGGTCGCACTCATAAGATCTCTCGCGTTGTACTGTTGATTTTGGCGCTGACGTTGGTGATGTCCCTCGACGTGCTGCTGCGGCTCCACTTGTTGCTGCTGAAAGAGAGGGGAGCGCAGCTTGATGACAGCTGGAGCCCTAGATGATGATGGGACAGCACGGAACTGCGTAGTGGGCGAGACGGCGATCGTCTTTGTCGCGTTGCTGGTATTGCTGCCAACGCTGCCAGTGCTGCTCACACCGCCGGCTGCATCTTCGCCTCGCGTGTACGGGAGGCCGATCACGCCATACATCGCAGGTGCACGGGTCGACAACGGCGGCGGCGCGCTGGCGTGTGTGTTGGGCGTGTCGCTTGAGGACGGCGCGGAGTCAGGTGACTGAAAGCCATCCGACACGTCGACTGAACCTCCGCGATGCGGCCGCTGCGGCGTCACCCAGCGCCCCCCGATCGGTTCATTTGCCCGCGTGGCACTACCCTTATTGATGACTGTGGTAGCGGCAGCTGCGTGCAACGACGTGTCGGTCAGCGGCGTCGACTCGCGCAGCGGTGATTGCGTGACGGTTACGACGCTCGCGTGCGGGGGCGGCGGCGGTGAGACAATGGCGCGATCGTGAAGCGGTAGGGCGGTGCGCTGCTGCACCACAGCCACACCCAACCTTGATGGCGTCTGGATCGATCTCTCCACCGAGGAAGAGGGTGTGGTAACAGCAGCTGCAGTGGGAAGTCGACTCTCCAGCGAGCCGCTGACAGGAAGGAATCCGTTTTCCAGCTGCTTGCGGGGCATAGTAGCGGGCGAGCTGGCTGCGCTGCCAGGGCTTGTAGAACAGCGTCCCGCGGCAACAGTCGTCGCGAAAGATGGAGGTCCATGTTGTTGTTGCTGTTGATGTTGTTGCAACGGCCACCCGTCGCATGAGCACTGCGCCGAGAAGTGTGGACGGCCGCCACCAGGCGTCAGCGGGGAAGTCATCATCATTCCACCCATTGCCACCTTCTTGCTCGAAAATTGCAGCTGCGTCTCGGGCGATGTTGTCGCCGACGACACTGCGCCGCTGCCGCGGTAGTGCAAGCTGCTCAGCAGTCTGTTTGTTGGGTGAAGCACATTTGTGTTGGTCAGCACTGCCGTGAAGCCGAACTCCGCAGCGGTGGCCGGCGCCTCTGTAGACTCGGTCTGCCCTCCGGTGTTGGCACGTGGGACAAAGGCGGCGACGTCGGCACTGGTGGTGGCGGATGTGATAGCGTGCTGTTGGTGCAGACTCTGCTGGGATGAGTACAGCACTTCCTGCGAGTGTAAAGAAGCGCTCGACTGCGGTGAGGTGATCACTCGGCGGAAGCGCGGCGGCGACGGCGACGCAGCTGACGCCTCCGGCCTTTCGTTACGGTATATCTGCTGGTTTGGACTCGTGAGGGTGCTGGCATCGAAGAAGTAGCTCTGCGAGGGGGCCATGCTGCGGAAGGGTGACTGCGGGTTGAAGGTGCCCATCTCATTGTTCTCGCAGGTAATCGGAGATACCTTGTACATTGTCGGCGAGCCGGGCTGCGACGCGGAGAGCGCGCGTTTTTGCTGCGGCAACTCATAGACCGCTGACTGCTCTTGGTGAAACTTCTTTAGCGATGTCACCGACGGGGGGGATTGGCTACGTGGCGGAGGGGACACGCTGCCACTCGAGTGCTGATGCTGCGAGCCGTGGTGGTACTTGCGCCCGCCCTCGGCGTTGCCGTTGTAACCCGCGTGTTCGCCAGACATAACTAGGCTTGTACCTTTCAAATCACTGTTCACCGCGATGTTCGCAAACTGCACCGAAAGGGGGAAAGAAACAGAAAAAAAAACTAGGAAAACAGCAATAAAAGGAAAAAAGAGAGACGAACAAACACGCCAGAGAATGAACCTAAAGTGGCAGCGGAAAAAAAGAAGAGATACAATCTATAGATAGATATGGATATCGATATAGAGGAAAACATAAAGTAATCGGGGAAAAATGAGATTGAAAAAGAGACGTAGGTTGACGCAAAATCCACTTTTGGAGCAGAGACCAACAAAAAGTTGGAGACCCAGACGACTTCAAGAAAGATAATCAGGTCTTCAACAGCGTGGTTATATCAACGCCAGTGGCGATCTTAGCTTCTCCTTTGAAGTTCCCTACCAAAATTCTGTACAGGAATCCTCCCTACGATGTCACGTTTTCCGCCTTGTAGAACACCCTCACACAAGATGGCAATAACGTTGCAAAAATCTAAATAATTAAAAAAAGAAGCTCTTGCAAACAGTGGGGTTCCCTGTTTTCCTTCTTCAATGAGCTTAGTGTGTTGGTGGCGGGACGATGGAACGCAGGAATTAGAGACGGGAGAACAGCCAATCAACAGCAATCCAAAAGGAAAATACACATACGCATACATGCATGTATATATATATATATATATAACTGTTGGCCGAAAACGTGCCCTCACGATATAAAATAAAATAGAAACTCGAATACGGCGTGGTAGTTGTCTGTTTACTGCCTAACAGAAGAAGGAAAAGTACATGTGGTACGAAGGAGTGAAGAACAAGAAACGCACCAACTCCGAGGAAGAGAAGTAGAACAGGAAGACGGCACAGAAAAAAACACGAACGAAAACACAGGCTGTTGCACTACCAGGTCACACAGTTACCACTGAAGAAGCGAAGCACAAAGGAGACAAGGTGTGCGTCAGCTAAAAGGTGAAAGCACGGACAAATTGAACGTGTGCGCGAGATAGGAAGAGCACAGCGGAAAGAAGAAAAAAAAAAACAGCTATCACTAGTTGGCCGTTCTTTTCCTTCTTTAGTCTTTTAGATCTGTAATGCCCTTTTGCGGTGACTCAAACAAAAAGAGAAAAGAAACCTAAATAGAGGGAAATTCGCCGGTCACGAGTATAGGGAAAAAAGAAAAAACGGATGATTGCACTTGGAAAGACAAGCAAGAGGGTCTCAATACTGTTGCAAGGAAACACAAACACGCAAAAAAAAAATATATATATATATATCAACACAGGGACAACAAGAAGCGTATCACGCCTCAGTCTGCAGCATCAACACAGAACGTCAAAAAGCAAAAAAATAATGACAACAAATAAAAAAGAAAATAAATATACTTTTAAAAAGATGAAATTGAGAATGCCTGTAAGAATGAGTGCCGTTTGCAGTATCTAAGGTAGCGAGTTCGTAATCACGTAGAATCACACGGGAAAAAAATTGCTCGGTGGCAATCACTGAATGGAAAAGCGCACATATACGATTTGTAGTCCACCCTCCTACTTGCTGAACAAGATGCCTCTTTTCAAGACGGCTGTGCGAAAAGATAGTGTAGTGGAATCCAAAAGACTGCAGAAGGAGAACAAAGAAAGCTCGGAAAGCTCACGATAGCTGCCAGTGAACACAACCTGCCGGTAGTGGAGCGTCAGCGTGAAAGGCAGTGAGCTTTGAAAGTGAGACAAAAAAAAACCTTCGACGCACCCAGCCACACAACCCCCTCTTCTCTTCTGTATGTTAGACACTGAGGTACGTGCGTCGAAAGAGAGAGCAGCGATGTATCCGGGATAAGCGGGAGGAGGTCTGTTCTATTTGAAGTTGATTATATAGATTATGACGTGGATATTGCTTTTGTTGTGTGGCTTATGTGTATTTTTGAGAAAAATAACGACGAAGAAATTAAGTGAGGAGAGATTTGATTTGCCGCGGCAACAAAGCTCTTTGATTGAGTGTGCCCCCAATGACAAAAAAAAAAGGAGGTAGCTTGCTTTCTATTGGCTAATACGCTTCTTGTTTCACTTTATCGTTGCTAGCTTGAAAGAGGACAATTTTGGCGGAATCCTTGGAAAAAGGTGTATTGTGAGTATTTTCTGAAACCTACTGGGTGTCGATTATCATGAAGGGAAAGCCGTACGAAACAGAACAAAGGGGGTGACGTGCCGTGGTAAGTAGAATTTGAACCTGCAAATGAACCTTGTTTGCTCGCCTTTTTTTTTGTTTCCTAGGCATCGTTCAAAAAACCTTTAGCGCTCACTTCAACTATGCAAGCATCCTTTTCGGTGAACATCACAACGCCGAAGGTGCTAAACAGTTGCAACTCATCCCCAGACAGGATTAAAGCGGTACAAATCTCTCAGAATCACGGTGGTGCTATTAATAAGATCCAAGGCCAAAATCCAGCGAGACATTTGAACAGGAAGCGCACCAACCACTATTCAATCATTGAGACAATGGGAAAAAAAAGAGAGAAAACTATGGAGGACAGAAAAGTCTTCTGATCTCCATCTTTTCTCTCTGTACTGCAGTTTTACTCAGCGAAATGACGCTGTCGAGAACGTTTACTACGCATTATCATAGCAGTTACATTGCGGCTCAGAAACACGATCAAGCCCAATCGATCCACGAGAAACCAAGAAACGCAATTAATGGAAAAAACAACATCACAAAATAGCCAGGAAAACAAGATGAAAAAAAAAACGCTTTAAAACGACGTAGCGCCGATCGTATGGGGACACAATCAGCCCCAAAGAGGTCTTTTCGGTATCACAGGGCAAGCTTCTCAAGTCGACCAAGCATGCGTTCCACTTCAACAGCTCGAAAGGGACCATGTGTGCGCCCCGGCAGATCGCACGCGCTGCACTGTTCAGCCTCACCAGAGGACAGAGACGCTAAGGCGCTGGCTGCATCACAGGCACACACCCGCTCCTCACCGCCACTTGTCCTTTGGCCTCTGCTAGGCTGGTCTGAGCTGATTCCCACTTTTTCCTCCACCTTCACATTTCCTTCGGCCGCGCTGCAGTGTCCATCACCGAATCGCTGTGAAGCGGACGACGTCATCGCCAGTGCCGCTCACGCCGCCACCGTGTTCGCGCACGACTTCAACGCTTGCCCGTGCGAGTTCTCAATAATAATAGCAATACGGGCTATGCCCAGAATACTGCACACAAACAATGCCATGAAGGTGACGAAGAAGAGGGGTGTGAAGAAGATCTGCAGCTGGTAGGGGGACTAGTCCTTGCGCACAAAGGTGCCGAGCAGGCTGCCACCGAACGTGGAGCACAGCACCGTCACAATGGCAGCCAGCACCGACTGGAAATAGGTGCTGTCGCTGAAGCCGCCATTATCGCCGTTCCGCACACTGCGAACCTGACTAGGACCGGTGAGACGCCTACAGCTAGCAGAAAGAGCTGCTAGAGTGCGGTAGTCAGCCCGTCAACGAGCACGTACACGCAGGAAACACCGTCAACAGTACCATGACACGAGAGCTGCTGAGTGGTACGGCAAAAGCCAGCAGGAGGGTTACGGCTTTCCATAGCGGGTCACCGATTTGCCAGCAGTGCTGTGTGATGGGGGGTCGTCGCGGCGAGGGTGAGCACGACCGCGTTTGACAGGTAGCTCAGTGGCTTCTAGCCGTTTTCCCTCGCCGCCGCCGGGTGCGACGCCTGTGTCTGTGATGCCAAACTGCTGGTGATGGAAAAGACCGACCGCTCTCACCGCAGTGGGTGCTTGACCGTTTTTGCCGCCGCGTCCTTCAACACCGTGTGGAGACGCCAGTACAGGTCGCGCAAGGCAACTAAGGTGATCAGTCAGCACACCAGCAGCGAGCCGCTCTCACGTTCTCGACGCGACATAGACAAGGGGTGCGTAGCCATCGTCATGACTGCATTGTGACCCTCGAAGCCGTACTCAACGGCGACGTCCCATGTGGACGGGGCAGCCGCCATCGCGCCGCCGTCGGACCACCGCCACCCACACGAGAATAGGAGGAAGGAGAGGTGCTACTGCACAATGCGGTTCCAGCAAGTTGGCGATAGTTGACTATGGGCGAGGAATGAAGGCACCACCAGCCACGATGTCGATCTGCGGGGTGCAGGACTCGCTGCTGTTGCGCAGCAGCACGCTCGCGCTAGCAAAGGGGCCGAGGGGTCATTCAGCGTTAGCGCGTACATCTCGGTCAGGATGCGACTGAAGGCCGTCGACCCGCTGCTATCCTCATGATACTGCACAAAGAACGCCGGCGGGGCCACGGCGGCGCGATTGTGGCTTTGTGTTTAGGTCGGTGTAGTGCATGAAGAACCCAACGCTTCGGGTAGGTGCTGCGTAGGAGGCCCACACGGTGTGCTCGAGAATTGCGGGGAGCTCGTCTTTGATTCGGTTCGCGGGTGAAGAAAGGCACGATAGCGGTGGCCGCTGGAAAAGAAGTAGTAAACAAGAGTGTAGTACGAATCAGCCACCTCGTTGTTACGAACCAACTGGTATTAAAACGCAAAGATGAGCAGTAGCGCCTAGACGGCGCTGTTCAAGGCGGAGGAAAACAAAACCACTGTCGTCTCTCCCTCTCTCCCGTAGATTTGTTTGGGTCTGGCACGGGCGTGAATAAATGGTATTGTGTGTTCTATTGAACGTGTGTTGTTTCAGGAGAGTGCAACGGTGCGTATAGCATGTGTCCATTATTATTATCCTCTGTTTTGAAGAATTTAGAGGGTGTCGCTTCAATTGATGAAAGCTAACAAAGAGCGACTGAGGTATTTCAGAAGAGGGCAACAGTGCATCAAGCATTGAGTAAAGGAGATCAAAAGGGAATTCCGGCAAAAAAAAAGTGTGTTGGAGGTGAATGGACTACAAGCAACAAATGTGCGCAGAAAAAAAAAATTGTGTGTGTGTTTATCATATAGGAAAAAACCGTGCTGTTTACTCGCAGCAGCGCGACAATGGAAGCACCGCAGAACTGACTAAGTGGTTGACTCACTTGCTGGTTTTTTTTGCTTTTTTGTCGACAAAAAAAAAAGAATTTATACAACGAGAGAGGAAATCAAGCCGTTTGCTTGCATTGTACAGAATCGCAAAAGCAGCCAGTCCACTTTTTTCTTCTTGGTTAAAAAAATTACAGCGGTGCTCGCGTCGCAAGTGAAGCAACGCTGCACGAGCACGTGCAGCGTTGCTTAATCGTCACACAGCGCTGGTGTTTCGAACACCATCTGGTAGAGGCACATGGCAGGCTCCTCGATGTGGGTGAGCTTATTTTCCGGGCCGCAGACAAGCTGTATATCAACTTTTCGATTTACACCGTTCCAGCATCGCGCTCCTTGGTCGTACACCATCTGAGTCAGATCGTGTGTGTCCTTCGCCCACATGGCGTAGGTGTTTTCAGCAAATGATTTCCACTTGCCAAGCAGTGGACCACTGCTCCCGCCTTTGTCGTGCTGATGCACCTCCTTAAACATCGTCACCACATAGGTGTAATCCTGGAAATCCACTGTAAACGTCTTGCCTTCCAGTGTGCGCAGCAACTCCTCGGTGGACGGGGCGGTGGAATTCAACACTTTCTCGGATTCAATGATACTCTTCTCCAGCTCAGCCAGTCTGGCTCTCCGCAGCAACAGTGTCTCCTCCGCCGCCGTTGCCTCCGGTGTAGTGTACGAATCCGGATCCTCCGGCTCCCTGTAAGCAGCTTCGACAGCAGCCTCGCCGCCGTGGTCACAAACGTGTATGCAAGACAGATCGGGGTGGCCGCACGCGAAATCGTACTTGATGGTGTTTTCCTCTTTCTCTCTTTCAGAGAGCTCCTCACCGTTGCTATCATCCTGCGATCCCTCCTCCTCATTCACAACGGTGCACTCACAGTAGCCTGAGTCTTTGCCGGAATGACGGTACCGCAACTCTTGTCGTGCGCGGGCTCACGTGGGCCGTCGCCTTTGCATTTACCAGTTTGGCGCCATTTTATACAAGAGCTCGCCTCCTCCGCGGCCTCTCGGTCATTCTTCGTTGCCCTCCATTCTTCATACCTGACACGCAGCTCTTCACGCTTTACCTCGAGTAACTTCTGCAACGTATTGTTCTTCTCCATTAAGTCAGGGAGCTCCCTGAGAATTGTTTCGCGCTCCGCCTTCTGCGACGGAAGCGCCTTGGCTACCACCTCTCGATGCTTTGCACTTTCGGCGCGCATAGTCGCCTTGTTGGTGGCAGCGATTTTCATCCTTTTTTCTTCGTCCACCTTCTGGCGTGCAACCTCCCTCTCCACCTCCACACAGCGGTTCGGACACGAGACGCCAGAGCCGAACTCATCGGAGCCATCACAACAGTCGCAAATTCCATCGTTTACGTGGCTGTGGGGAAAGCGTTGCACAAAGAAGCCTTTGTTGGTACATTGAAACTTCCAGTCGTCTGATGGTCGCGCGACTACGCCACTCAGCAAGGTAGCGCACGCTGAGGTACCGGGCTCATCGCTTCCGTCCGAGCAGTCACAAACATCGTCATTCACTGCGGAAAATGGTATCGTCTTCGAACCATCGAGGCATTGAAACAATGTCGAGGCTTCCGCGGCGTCGTAGTGACTGGCATGTTCATTCTGCACGCCAAGGAGTCTTCCGTGTGTGAGCTGCCATGAAACGCATAGCAGTATGAACGAAATAAGGAAGAGCCGCGACATGGCTCACAAAAAGATAGTTGTCAACGTGTCACTTATTCCGCAGCGGATACAACTCAACAGTAATAAAGTTATCGCTGTTAGTGGCAACGAGTCTTCGAAGAAGCGTATAGCATCTAAGTTGATTCCTAACGCTCTTTACAAAAAGAGAGTTGCTTTAAGTATGTTGGGATGGGTTATTCGCGAGTCGGTCGAAGAAGAAGAGTTGTCATGTGAACTGTTTTGGCAAGTGTGTATAATACATATACATACAGAGTGTGTGTGTGTGTGTGTGTCTCAGTTATTGAACAATCAAAGAAGAAAACTAGGAATGGGTTGGTGTAGAAAAAAGAAGAGCAGACAGACTTCCCACTTATTGTTTCTTCATTTTTCAAGCTGCATGACTGTTCACGCTAAACGTCAGTTAAAGAGCTATACGGAGCTGGATTCATGCAAGAAAACACCTTTATGAAACGTGTCTGTATCCGGTCTCTCCATCACGCTTTACCTCTTACAACTAGCAGGTCTCTGTGAAAACAAAAGTGCTGTTATAAATCGGTCTCTCTCTTTTTTTTTTTGCGAACAAAATAAAAACATCAACATCAAAAATAAATAAATAAATAAAACTGTGTGATACGACCGACCAGTGGAAAAAAAGAGAAAAGGGTTTGTTTCACTCAAGCATTATAAATAAATAAATATATATATATATATATATATATATGAAACCGCACAACAACCAAGCTGGAGGCCAACAAACTCTCAAACGGATTAACACATATTCCCCAGAGAAAACACAGCATAAAGGAGAAGTATGTTACGCAAGTTTCACTCCGTTGAAAAAGAAACGAGCTTCATTTATCTCCCATGGCGCACCTTATAATATTATTCTTTGCATCCTAACCAAACGAGATAGATATGAAAGCGATACGTCACAACTCGCGTAGTTGCCAACACACATGCAAAAAAAAAAGGGGAGGTGGGGACAGGAAACAATCAGATTGAGAAACTTAGCACTCAACAATTCTCAAAAGTGCACCAAAGGGGAGACAAAAACAATAAAGGGACAAGAGAGTTAGACAACCGTTGTTAAAACGAAAAGGTGAGCGATACAAAAAGAGAAATAAGGATACAATGAAAAGAAAATGATGGGTACATGGTTCTCTCACCATTCACCATTTTCAAAACAAGAGCGAGCTCAGGATAACAAAAGGTGTATAGGAGAAATAAATGAATATTTATTTCTCATCTTAAACGTACACAAATGCAAGAAAGACACTCGAAAATGATGGTTAGAACAATAAAACTCCTGCATGTGTAGACCACTTATATAAATGTGGTCTGGTAAAGTTTCGTTCCCCGATCATGTGCTCAGGTCGGGTTATTTTCTTCTTGGAGAAAAGGCACTTCTATGTATGCGCCGGTTAATTAATAATAATACAGCGGGTTGACGCGAGAAGAGAGCCACGTCGCGGGAAAATGCCTACTCGTACAAGCAATAGAAAGGAAAACGAAGACAACAAAATGAATGTAAACGGTGGTACAAGTAGTCAGGAAAGAAGATACTATCCACGAAACACAAAGCAAACAAAGTACGATAAAGAAGCATAGCTGTGAAAATAAACAGACGAAAAAGGAAAACTCGATAACAACAGCAGGATTAATTGCCCTTGTACAGTAGGACAATCTTTTTTCCTCGTGCAGCTCAAAGGTAAAGGCTCAACTTAAAAAACGATGACCTCAAAGAGAGAAGGGGGAAAAAGTAGGCGTGTTACTTAAGTACAACAGCACCCGCATTCGCGAGAAACAGGGAAAAAAGTGGCAGCAGTAAGAATAGTAATAATAATAGTAACACGCTTTTCCTTTTCTCCATTTGCGATCTTAGTTTAGTGTTGCTGAACTCATCTCCCGGCAATGTAATCCTAGCTAATCAAGAGGGGGGATGGAGGTTGCGGTAAAAAGATAAAGCATACTTCAAGGGCAATAAATAAAAAACAAAAGAGCATAGTAAATCGCAAAACCAGGCAACGTTAGATCCTTGACTCGCTATTTATGGAGGACTGGCTACTGTTAAAGGCGTAATTATCGAGTTCGTCGAGCAGCGGAGTCATGCGCTCCGATGTGGAAAGGGGCGTTCCAGTGACCTTTGTGTCCTGCAGCGTGCGAAGAAGCGACTCATCCGCTTCCACTTGCGGTATTCCGGACTGCCGCACATAGTCGCGCACGGTGTTGCGCCACAATTCGGCAGTCGGAGACAACGCGGAATACGGCGAGGCTAAGGATATCGGCGGCGGAGCCTCAGGGACAGCCTTGGCGGATTCGATCACATTGACAAGGTGCTCCGCTTCCTCCTGCAGCTCTAGGGCGACTTGTTGGGTATTGTGCAGTTCGATGGGCTTCGTTGTCGGAGGTACACGGCGATCCTGAGGGTGGATGCCCTTACAGTGCTCATTAACGCAGTTGAGGTTCTGGCAAGAGTACATTTGATAACGGAACGCTTGCTCCAGACGGCCATCGGTATACAGAGTTTTGAAGAAGGGAATCCAGTTGTTGTGGCAGCGCACAGTCACCTTGTTGCCGTAGCGCGCAAAGAAGATAGAGTCTTTCACTCGATTAATTACTTCCACGCGTGGCTTGTCTTCCGCCATCATAACCTCCGCCAGTCTTTGGAAAAAGTTAGTACGGTGGCGCACCGGACCTGCCTCATGAAGATGCAACTGGTTGCACGAAAACTCTTGGTAGCACTTGTGGTCTGAAAGGTGGAGGTTGCAGAACGCACCCTTGGGATCACGCGGTATCTTACGCTGCGATGGTGCCTGTGGGCCGCGAATGCCGCTCTGATAGTCGAGGTAGGCGAGAAGACGCTCAGTGACAACACGTGTGTCGGGTGTCGAACCTAACGCCAGATGTGTGGCGATGAAATCCCGTGCTGTCTTTGCATACTTCACGCCGTCTGTGTCCATATTCCCCTCTTGCTGCTCTAAAAAAACTTTTTGAATAGTGTCGTATGTCTTCAACCAAGTAATGGATGCGCTGGCAGAACTGCTTTGAGAAAAAAGGTGAATAATGGTCACCAAGAGTCCCACCGTCGGCTCAAAGATATCCGCGACCTTCGACGCACCGTACGGAATAACGTTGCCCAAGATGGGAACGCCATTCTCATCGACACGGGAAAGGTACGACCTAAAGTCTAGTCCCATGTCCAGCACCTGAAGAGTCTCAGGTACAGAAAGCGAGAGTTGCGGTCGCTTCTGGCTAGACATCGCGTTTCACCTAACACCGAATTTGAAAATAATGACAACAGAAAAATGCTCACGAATACAGACAATCAGTAGAAAAAAAAAACTAATACACACCTCTAAACAAAGTAAGCACAAGTTGTCGAGAGCCAACAAAAAAAAGAAGGTATTTCAAAATAATAAATAGACGAGAGGGAAAGAGAAATTATGAGAAAGTGAACCACTTGTATAAACAAAGAGACCAGAAGAGATATCGCGGAAAGGAACTGACATGAAGATTTATCAACAAGACTGTTTCACTTTTGTTTCTTTGACAGAAGTCGAATCCCCGTTGTCCTGTTGTGCCAATGTAAGATTAACCATTCTGCAGTTGACCGCGGTGTAAAAATAACTAACTATGTGTAAAAGACCATTTGTCAAACAATGAAAACAAATCACGTTTTTTGTCATGCTAAATAAGTGGAACCAAATCCATATAAGCCATTACGCCCAGTTTCAATAATGGTTTTCAGCTTTTCTTCTGTTTTCGGCGAGGTAAAACCCTTCAAAGCAGATCGCAGCGTTACATAGCACCCTCATTAGAAGAGAAAAAAAAAAAACTAGAAATTTCGATACTCATCCTCCAGGAATACGCTTTTTTGTTCCACTCGCTGACTTAGGTCAGCAATTTCCCTTTGCACGATCGTGGACTGCAGCACCACTTGACCCGGATCAGCACAACCGGTTTCCTCCGCAGTCCTCAGAAATACGTAAATGTCCCTTTCCAGGGCGTCCACCGCTAAGACGGCACTCATTTTCAAAGTGCAGTCTAGAACAGGTATGTTCACTTGAGTGTAACAGGGGGAATCGTGTAATTTTAAAAGGAGAGTATTCACTAAACAGAAACAGAAAGAAAGGGAAGTGGGACGACGAAGAAAGCAGTGTGACAGGGTTGAGGCGGTATGTGAAGTGAGAAAGCACCATGGTGCAGTTAGCAGAAAAAAAAATATTTTCAATTTTCTGCAGTCTTTTTTTTTTTTTGGATTTCGCCTCAAACATTGTTTAGTTGACGACAGTAATGAAATAACACAAGATCGCTAAAGGGCTGGTTTCACAATCCCTTTCTCGGTGTTCGTGTTTTGAGAGCCGTCAAAAAGAAATAAGAGTTATTACCTTGTGCAACGGCAATTTTTTGCCGGGAGCTTCCTAACCTCGCACTGCCTGAATGTGCGTTGTGTAATTGTTAACTTCGTTCACCAGCTGGGTAAAAACGATGAAGTGGTGTAAAGACTTTTCTTGGGAAAAAGACACTCAGCATCCTTTTCAGAGGGACGCAGGCGGGTGCGCTGTGTCTGCACGGTTAGCCACACGAATAAATCTCGCGAAATAAATGAAAAAGGTCGGTGGGGCGATGGAGGGGGTCCGCTTTCCGTCCGAAGTATCGCAGTAACAGTTGTTGTAAGCGTGTGTGGGCAAACGAGCCCACAACGAAAAGGTTGCCACCGTTGGGTTTGCACAACAAAGCACGTTTTCTACATGCATTGCAAAGCCGCGGTTGCTTCGGTTGTCATTCTTTTGTTGTTTTCATTCGAAGAATTAGGGGTGCTACTCTGTGGACTGTAGATGTCTCACCCCGACTCCCTGCTCGGCAATTGCACGTGTGTTAACTGTGCTTGTTTTGTTCACCTTCTCTCCAGGGGTGTAAACACCAGAGTCGGCCTTTTTAACCCATTTTCTTCTTGTTTACTAGGCGCTCATCCTGTATACGAAAAGGGAGGGGGGGGGGAAGGGGGCAGGGCAGTCATGTATGTGCTCGTTGGAGTGGGGGAACGGCGTGTTTCTTATTGCACTTCTGCAACGTGAAGTCACATGACCCCCTTTCACGGCTGCTAGTTTAGTGCTGCACGGTGGTGCTAAGGTTACACACCGAACCACCTTACAGATGGTGAGTCTGTACGTACCGCGTTGTAACTTCTAATACTAAAAGAGGCTCAATGGACATTAAGGAAAAACGTAAAGGAGTGTGGGAATACGCCTTTTTTCTTCTGCAATCTTAACTGAGGCGCTGGATTATTCTTACTTTGAGCTGCCTTTGGCTCACGTCAAAACTTCATTAACGTAGCTTATCGGCTAAGCCAACCAACGCAAGGTGCGTTCAGAAAAAAAAAAAAAGAGTTTAGAAATAATGAAACGAAACCAGCTCTGAGTTGCTTTTAAATAATGTTCGCCTGTTTGTTACACGGAGAGGGACAGTTGTATAGTAGAGATCTGTGACGCATGTGCCAAGCAACTTTCTTTTTGTTTTGTTGCTCTGCTTTTTTATTAATGTGCTAAAGTATCCTTCTCATACCGCCACTTTTTTACGTTCTCTTTTCTCTTTCTCCTTTTCTTTTCTTCAACTTTTGTTTGTTGAACAACGCAAATGATTAGAAGTGACTTTTTTTTTTTTTGGCGTACGAGAAACCCTGTTTTACAAACCGCTTGTCTTTTTCTTTTTTCCAAAGTTGAACGATGCAAAAAGGTGGTAACGTGAACACAGAGAACTCGTCGTTCTGGCGGAAGCTAGAGGAAAGCACTAAGCTCAAACCCGTCGTAACATCCCAGCTGCAGACAAATGTAAATGCCGGTCTTGCACGGTCCCAAGACGCACCCCAGCTTTACAGGTTTCAAAGTCCGTCCACTTTTACTTTTATGAGTTCGGCTGCCGCGTCTGAGGAACTCACACAAAAACTCCGCAGAGCCCAGCAAAGCGTGACTTCAGCGGAAAATGGTGGCGCGACTGGGTTCTGCGATAAGAAGGACGTCGAACTGTTACGGATGATTCAGAAAGCTAGTCGTCGTCCTGCGAAAGCTGCTGAAAAGCGTGTTGCTCCCGATGATGAGCCTTTTCTCCGAAAAATTCACACAGCTGAGGATGCCGTTGCTTTTTTCACTGCTAACGGTAATAACACTAGTCTCAAGCACGTCTTTCTCAACTGCGCGCCTAAAAGTGTGGAGTTCCGTCCATACGATTTGGTGGTCACAAAAAAAGGTTTCGAAAACCCTGAACATTATATTCTGAGTGCCACTGGGATTGTGCATATGTGTCCAGGGAGACCGTCAGAAGTCATGACGCTCGCTGATCACATGAAAGAAGCGTCGTTATTCAACATTTTGCGCAAAATTCCGTTTTTCAAAAATTTTTTACTGTACAAAGCATTTGTTCGTCTGCAGCTGAAACTTCGCCAGCGCAAGTACGCTGCGGTGCGAAGAGCTCTGTCAAAGGATCTTCTGATTGCAAAGGCTACATTTGCTTACCCACTGCTCGATCTAGTAAAGTACTCGCACACTCTATCAGATGCGAAGCTGATCGAGTATGATCCACAAGGCAAGCACGACTACGTGGTCGATGACTTTACTTTGACTCAGACGCGGCAGCGCCAGAAAGCCTCTGTTTTCATGAACGGCGTGGTCGAGCGAATGGAGGAAAAAGTTACGAAACTCGTCGAAGTACTTCAGCATCGTGCCGATGTTCCGGACATTAACACACGTGAAGCTCTCGAACAGTATTTACTAACAGTTGCTGCCGGCGAAGGAACAGATACAAGGGCGAAGCGCAAGGCAAAATCCATGATTGAGGCCCGCAAAGATTTAGAGCGTCGAATGCGAGAGCTGAAACGCAGTTTGGTGGAATATTCGAAATCGCACCTTTTTATTCGTCTTGTCGACTTTTTGGCTTCTGAGCAACTGTTTCGTCGCGTGCTTTCAGTTGCGCAGACATTTCTCAACACCGTGCGCGCTCAGGTGCAAAGTGAAGTTCGTAAAGTCGGGTTCCAGATCCTTCTACACCCCGAAGAATCCACTATTGTTTTCGACCCGAAGGAGACAGTGTTACGCAACGTTTTTGCCAACCTTCTTTCCGGCTGCACTGATGCCGTTACCATCTGCCCCCGCTTGTGTGCGCAGAAGTACCTGAAAGCATTGTTTCCAGCGTCGCCTAAAACATGGAATATTGGTGATGAGCTGCGCTCAAATGCCAGGGTGGATTACATTCACACAGCGCTCTTAGAAATTCTACACAGCGACTACGAAAAAGCCGGTGGACGGCTTACGACGTACCTCACTACAGTGCCGCACATTCACTTTTTGCAGCAGTCATGGGAAGAGGTGGAGAGCGCGTACAAACAGGAAACAAACGAGGTTGTCTTGTCGGCAAGCACCTTGGCAAAGTTGTATCGCCGCCTGCAAGAAGCCCAAGACTCACTGCGTGTGCTCATCGCTTCGTACGTTGGGTGTCTTCTTTGGATTAACGCGTCAAAGCTGAAGGCAGAAATAGAGCCTCGTATGATTGTGTTGCGTGAGGGAATTAATTCTACTTTACGAACCACTGCCCGCGATCTCATTCGCGAGCTAAACACGTTCTTCAAGCAAAAGTCGCAGGCGATGAATGAGCGTCCGCAGACTCTGCGCGAATTCGCCGACTTTACCGCGGAGTACAAGGAAATTGTCGCCAATGCCAATGCGACGGATGCGAAAATAGCACAGACAGAGGCGCTATGTGAGCTGATGGACCGACAGCAAGTTGATTTTGTCGACGATGAAGATAAGCAGCTGCGCGAGCGTACACTGGGCGGTGGCTCAGCCAACGGCTCACTTCGCGGCGCTTTCGATGCTGCACGCATACAGGCCGACGAGTTCATCGAGGAGAACATGATGATGCATGTCGATACGCTGCAGTCGGAAGTGGCCGGCGTTGAGGAGGAATGCGCCGGCCTCAACGAGATTCTTCACGGCGAAGAATTTGCATCTCTGACAGACAACACGGAGCCACTGTTGCAATACCTGAAAGATGTGAGCGCGAAACTCGCAGAGATCGAAGCAAAGGAAGAGCAGCTGAGCCGGTATGCGAAGCTATTTGGCCAGCGCTCCTTCGATTGGTCGTTTGTTAGCGACGTCAGAACGCTGTTTCAGGCTCGCGAGGAGGCATGGAATCTGCTGGAGACGTTCAACAAGAAGGCAGAGCTCTGGTTCGAGACACCGGTCAAAGAACTCAACACACTTGAGATGGAGGAGCAGGTCAACCTGCTTCTCCGCCGCGCCGGTGTCGTGAATCGCACTATGCTGGAGAAGAACTACGAAGACGAGGTTGCGCCACATTTGCTGGAAGAGCTTCAATCGATCCGTGCAAACATAAGCGTTATCCACGACTGCGGCAACAAGCACATGACGGCGGACCACTGGAATGCAGTGCTGAAGCAGATAACCGGAAACGCGTATAGCTACCACGATGACTTAAATCTCAACGCCTTGGAGGAGTGGGACATCTTTTCGTACAAGGACGCACTCGCTGAGCAATCCGGGCTCGCGACGGGGGAGTGGAAGATCTCCAACGATTTGGACTCTGTGAAACAAGTCTGGGACGCTTTAGACTTCACAACAAAGCCATACAAGAACTGTGAAGGCGCTTTCATTTTAGATCAACTGGAGGACGTTATTCAGCAGCTGGACGACCATCAGATCGAGCTGCAGACTACGATGGCGTCTCGCTTCGTCGCTCCTGTACGTGACAAAGTTGAAAAGTGGATTCTCGACCTCCGTCTCGTCGGCGACGTGATTGACGAGTGGATCACGCTTCAGAAAAACTGGATGTACCTCGAATTCATTTTCTCGTCGGACGATATCAAGGAGCAGCTGCCCGAAGAAAGCGCCATGTTCGACAATGTGGACCGCCTTTTCCGCTCGCTTACCTCGCGGGCGCACACGCAAAGGAACGTATTCCAAATCTGCACCGAGGAGGGCGTATTAGAAGACTTGAAAGCTAACAACGAAAGCATCGACCATATTCAGAAGAAGTTGGAAGACTATTTGGAAACGAAGCGCGTCGCCTTCCCGCGTTTTTACTTCCTATCGAACGACGAGCTGCTTTCAATTCTGTCCGATGTGCGCAACCCGAAGGCAGTGCAGCCGCACCTGCAGAAATGCTTTGACTCCATCGCGTCGCTGATGTTCTCCGACGAGGAGTGCTCCGAGATTGTGGGCATGGTTTCTGCCGAAGGCGAGCAAGTGTCATTTGAGAAGCCGGTCTGCCCGGTGGGCAACGTGGAGCGGTGGCTGGGTGACATCGAGCGAATGATGAAGGCATCGCTGTATATGCACATGCAGCACACACTGGAGATGGTGGTGCAGCGGGAGCGCGAGGACTGGGTCTTCCAGCATCCAGCGCAGTGCATTCAAGCGGTGGATATGATCATGTGGACTGGACAGGTGGAGGCCGCCATCGACAGCACGTCGCTTCCTTCATACTATAAGGAGTACCATAGCCAGATCCTGCGGATGGTGGAACTGACGCGGCAGCCGCTCTCCAAGCTGCAACGTATGCTTGTTGGCACCCTCATCGTCCTCAATGTGCACAACCGCGATATCGTGCAGAATCTGAACAACGAAGAGGTCGTGAACCTCGACGATTTTGCCTGGTACCAGCAGTTGCGTTACTACTGGGAAGATAGCGGACGCCAGTCGCATAACGGAGTTGAGAAGAATGTCGGCATCCATCACTGCAACGCGCATCTGCCCTACGGCTACGAGTACTTGGGCAACCAAGCACGACTGGTCATCACCCCTCTCACCGATCGCGCCTTCCTGACGTGCACAAACGCGCTGGCGATGAACCTCGGTGCCGCGCCGCAAGGCCCGGCCGGTACCGGCAAAACAGAATCAGTGAAGGATCTTGGCAAAGCACTAGCGCGGCAAGTGGTTGTATTCAATTGCTCGGACGGTATTCACTACAAAACGATGTCACGTATGTTCGCTGGTCTAGCGCAGTCCGGCGCGTGGGCCTGCTTCGACGAATTCAACCGTATCGAGCTGGAGGTGCTTTCTGTTATTGCACAGCAGATGCTGGACATCACGACGGCGCTGGGCCAGAAGCTGACACGCATGGATTTTGACGGGCATCCAATTCAGCTCAGCCAGAATTTCGGCGTCTTCATCACCATGAACCCCGGTTATGCGGGACGCACGGAGCTGCCGGACAACCTCAAGGCGCTCTTCCGCCCTATTTGCATGATGATCCCAGACTATGCCCTCATCGCGGAAATCATGTTCTACTCTGAGGGCTTTGCCAACGCGCGCACGCTGGCACAGAAGATGGTGCAACTCTACAAGTTGAGCTCGGAGCAGCTGTCGAAGCAAGACCACTACGATTTCGGTATGCGCGCGGTGAAGTCCATTCTGGTCATGGCTGGCTCTCTCAAGCGACAGAGCCCGAATGAGAGCGAGGACATGCTGCTGATCCGCGCGATGCGTGACGCCAACGTTCCAAAGTTCCTCCGCGATGACACGACGCTTTTCATGGCTCTCGTCAGAGACCTCTTTCCCACAGTGACGATGGAGGAGAACCCGAACGCATTGCTGCTGGACTATGTGAAGCGGCAGCTGTTCACTGACGGTCGCCAGGTGGTCGATGGTATGGTCACCAAGGCGATGCAACTGTACGACACGTTGGTGGTCCGACACGGTGTGATGCTGGTCGGCCAAACGTTTAGCGGAAAGTCTACCGTGTTGCACACCGTGCAGCAGTCGCTCACGCACATCAAAGAGGACGGGCACGGCGCGGGAGACAACACGCCACTCTTCAACAAGGTTCACGTGCTGCAGCTAAACCCGAAGTCCGTTTCAATGGGCGAGCTCTACGGCCAGGTGAACGAGATTACGAGGGAGTGGACAGACGGCATCCTCAGCAGCATCGCCCGCGGCATCACCCGCGCCGCGCTGACGCAGCCAGACAGACAGTGGGTCGTCTTCGACGGCCCCGTCGACGCCGTGTGGATTGAGAATATGAATACCGTATTGGATGATAACAAGCTGCTGTGCCTTTTCAACGGTGAACGCATCAAGTTGCCGAACACGGCGACATTTATGTTCGAGGTGCAGGACCTGCGCGTGGCGTCGCCGGCTACGGTGTCGCGCTGCGGCATGGTGTACATAGAACCGTACTACCTGGACGGCCACCGTGGGTGGGTTCCCATCGTACGCAGCCTCGTCGAGAGCAAGGCGAAGACCGACACACGCTTGCGCAAGGACCACCTGCTGGAGCTGCTGCAGCTGCTGTTGCCGGACACCCTCGAGTTCATCCGGACAAGCTGCCGCGAGTGGATTCCGTCGGTGGACGCTCAGCTGGCGGTGAACTGTGTGGAGCTGCTGCACGGTTTTCTTGCCACATGCGAGGACGCTGAGGTGTGGCCGCGCGACGCGGTTTGCATCGTCAACTCTGACGCAGAAGAGAACAATGAGGGCCAGGAAAACAACAACGACCAACTCACCGAGGCGGAGGCTCTGGCAACCTCACCGCGTAACTCGTCTGCGGCTGCCGCGTTACCCATCCCCAGCACACCGGAGGAGTTTGCTCGCCCACCCATCACAAACGCCGCCGTTGCCACGCTGGATGAGGACAGGCTCTTTGACATGTACTTTTTCATGGCGTTTGTGTGGGCCGTAGGCGGCAACCTGCGTGACGACTCCCGCGAGGCGTTCAGCAACTTCGTCCTCAACAAGGTGGCTCAGGTGCTCCCCGATTTTCTGCCGTCGCAGGCCGTAAAGGCCGCGAGCGTTTCCACTTCCGTCGCAGCAGCAGGGGCTGACGACGGCAAAGCCAGCGTCAGCGTGTACGACTATGTCGTCCACCGCCCCTCAATGCAGTTCATCACGTGGAACCATCTTGTCCCCACTTTCATGTACGACTGCCGCAGCTCCTACTTCGAGCTGGTCGTGCCCACCGCGGAAGGTGTTGCGTTCAACACGCTGCTCAGTGTGCTGACGGCGTCCTCGCAGAACGTCTTGGTTAACGGCGTCACCGGTACCGGCAAGTCGCTTGGTGTGCTGAATTTCCTGGCGAACTCGCGCCACGTTGACGACCCAGCGAGTTCATGGGAGTCTTTCAGCGTCGTTTTTTCCGCCCAAACGCGGAGCAAGGACATCGAAGACCGCCTGGAGAGTAAGCTGTATAAGATCCGCAGCACCGCTCTCGGCCCGACACCCGGCAAGCGGGCGATCCTCTTTGTCGACGACATCAATATGCCCACACCAGAAATTTACGGTGCCTCGCCGCCACTGGAGCTGCTGCGCCAGTTGATTACTCAGCGCGGGTTTTACGACACACACAAGAGTCCGGCCGCTTTCAAGGAAATCCATGATGTGGTCATGCTCGCGGCCTGCGGCGTGCCGGGCGGCGGCCGCAGCGAGATGACACAGCGCCTGACCTCGCGCTTCCATCTCATTTGCCAGCCGGCGCTGTCGGAGGCGTCGACGCGGCGCATTTTCGGCTCCCTTCTCTACGGCTTCCTGCGTCAATGGGACACGGAGGAGATTCGTGGGCTTTCGTCGCAGCTCGTCACCGCCACGCTTGTGTGCTACAATCGCATCACGCAGGAGAAGCTGCCCACGCCGACGCGCTCGCACTACACGTTCAACTTGCGCGACATGGGAAAGGTGATTCAGGGCATTATGCAGACATCGCCGCGCGTCACCACATCCGTTGCTGCCTTCCACCGCCTCTTTCTGCATGAAGTGTCCCGCACCTTCCATGATCGCCTCATCGACGCTGCGGATCGTGAGTGGTGGTGGGCCACACTTGCCGACGTCTGCCAGAGTGTCCTTGGCGAGACGTGGACGCCGTCCTATGAGGAGCTTATCTTTGGTGACTTCATGCGCCGCGACCGCAGCCACTACGAGGAAGTGACGGAGTCGACGGACGCCATTGCGCAAGCACTCACTGATTATCAGAATGGGTACAACATTGAGTACAATAAGGAGGTCGAGCTCGTTTTCTTCAAGGACGCGGTGCAGCACGTCTCGCGGCTCTGCCGTGTGCTGCGCCAGCCCCGCGGTCACGCCCTGGTGGTTGGCATGGGCGGCACCGGCCGGCAGTCCCTCTGCAAGCTCGCCGCCTTCATCTGCAGCCTGCCCGTGTACGAAGTTTCCATCACGCGCACCTTCAACATGACAGAGTTCCACGACAACCTCAAGAAGATTCTACTCGACAGCGCATGCCAAGACAAGCCGGTGCTCTTTTTCCTCTCCGACACGCAGTTGGTGAAGGAGGAGATGCTGGAGGACATCAACAACCTCCTGAACACAGGCGAGGTGCCGAATCTTATGCTGCCGGAGGATGTGGACCAGATCGTGGAGGCGGTCCGCCCGTACGCCGTCGCGGCCGGCAAGCGCGAAACGCGCAACACGATCTTCGCTCACTTCGTCAGTATGTGCCGCGACCAGGTGCACATAGTGATGTCCATGTCCCCTGTCGGTGAGCAATTCCGGCGCCGGCTGCGCATGTTCCCGTCTCTTGTGAACTGCTGCACCATTGATTGGTTTGACCAGTGGCCTCGTGACGCCCTCGCGTCTGTGGCGCAGCGCGTGTTGGCGAATCTGCCGATGAACGAGCAAGACAAAGTGAGCCTAATCGAGCTCTGTGTGTCGATCCACGTGGACGTGCAGGAGGCGTCGGAGGAGTTTTACGGGGAGTTGCGGCGTCGCACCTACACAACTCCGACCTCTTACCTCGGCCTCCTCACGAGCTACCAGCAGTTGCTGGAGGAGCAGAGCATGGTGGTGACAACGCAAGTGGAGCGCTACCAGGGGGGACTAGACACCCTGCGCAGTACGCAGACGATGGTGGACGAGATGAAGGTGAAGCTGATCGACATGCAGCCGAAGCTGATCGAGGCGGCGAAGAACACGGAGGAGATAATGGTCCGAGTAGAGAAGGAGCAAGCGTCAGCGGAGGTAGTGCGGCGACAGTGTGCCGAGGAGGAGGTGGGCGCGAGTGAGATTCAGGCCGAGGCGGACGGCATCCGCAGTGAGTGTCAGGCGGAGCTTGACAAGGCCCTCCCGATTCTAAAGGCGGCCGAAGACGCATTGGCAGACTTGCGGCCAGACGACATTCGAGAGGTGCGCAGCTTCCTGAAGCCGGCGTCGCGTGTGGTGCTGGTGCTGGAGGCGGTGCTGTTGCTGTTGGGTGAGAAGGATCAGAGCTGGGACCGTGCGAAGCTAGTGATGAGTCGCATGGACTTTATTAAGGACCTGCAGAACTACAAGCGCGACGACCTAACCGAGAAGACCATCAAGTCGTTGCAGAAGTACATCAACAACCCCGACTTTCAGCCGGACGAGGTAGCAAAGAGTTCGAAGGCGTGCAAGTCGCTCGCGATGTGGGTGCTGGCGATGAACAACTACTACGAGGTCGTGAAGGTGGTAGCCCCGAAACGGGCGCGGTTGGCGGAGGCGGAGGGCAAGGTAGCCGTGGCAACGGAGGCACTGGAGGAGGCGCGCGGCCGCCTGCGTAGCATCGAGGAGAAACTCGCGACACTGCAAGCGGAGATGAAGGAAAACGTTAACAAGAAGCACCAACTGGAAGAGGACATCGACCTCACGACGGTGCGACTGGAACGTGCCGAGCAGCTGATGAATGGGCTCAGCTCGGAGCAAACGCGGTGGGTGCAGGCGGTGGCGCAGCTAACGGCCGAGAAGGCGGGCCACGCCGGCACGATGGCGCTGGCGGCCGGCGCGGTGGCCTACCTTGGCCCCTTCACTTCGAACTACCGTGAGCGCCTGCTGCGTGTGTGGTACGAAAGGTGCGTCGCGCTGCGGCTACCCGTGGGTAAGTCACAGTTCGAGCTGTCAGGTATCATGGACCCGGTCCGCATCCGCACCTGGTCCCAGCAGGGTCTGCCCACTGACCACTTCAGTGTGGAGAACGGCGTAGTGGTGAACAAGTCGCACCGGTGGTGCCTCTGCATCGACCCACAAGGGCAGGCCGTAAGTTGGATCCGCGCGATGGAGCGGGAGCACAACCTGCGTGTGGTGAAGCTGTCGGACCCGAACTGCATGCGCACCCTCGAGAATGCCATTCGCGTTGGCCTGCCGGTGCTCATCGAAAACGTTGGCGAGTCGCTCGACGCGGCATTGGACCCGGTGCTGTTGCGGCAGACCTACCGCTCGCAGGGGCGCCTGCTCATCAAGCTGGGCGACAGCGAGGTTGACTACGACCCGAAGTTCCGCCTGTACATGACGACAAAGCTGCCGAACCCACTCTTCTCCCCGGAGCTGCAGATCAAGGTGACAGTGGTGAACTTCACAGTGACGCAGACCGGGCTGGAAAATCAGTTGCTGGCAGACGTGGTTCGCGTTGAGATGGCAGAACTGGAGCAGCGTGCCGATCAGACAGTGCTAGACATCGCCCACGGAAAGGACGAGCTGAAGGCGCTGGAGGACAAGATTCTCGAGCTGCTCAGCTCGTCGACCGGCAACATCCTCGACAACGAGCAGCTTGTGAACACGCTACAGGGAGCAAAGACGACGAGTGAGAGCGTCAGCGACGCGCTGCGGGTGGCCGAGGAGACGCAGCGCGATATTGGCCAAGCGCGTGACCGCTACCGCCCCGTCGCGCGGCGCGGCGCGACCGTCTACACCGTCATCACCGAGCTGGCCGGTCTGAACCACATGTACCAGAACTCGCTCGACTTCTTTAAACAGCTCTTCGTGCTGACGCTACAGAAGACGGAGAAGAACGATGACGTGGAGAAGCGTGTGTCAACACTTCTGCCCGCCGTGACGCTGCGGTCCTACAACACCATCTGTCGAGGCCTTTTCGAGACGGACAAGCTCATATTCGCAGTGCTGCTGTACGTGCACATTGCCCGGCAGGACGGGATGGTGTCGGATGAGGAGTGGTCATTCATGCTGAAAGGCAGCGAGGGGAAGCGCTACGTGGAGGAAGCGTTGGACCCTCTACCGACATGGATGAGCCTGACAACGTGGAATGAACTGGCGGCGCTATCGGAGACGATTCCAGCCTTCTCATCCTTGAAAGACACCGTGATGGTGAACGGGGACGAATGGGCGGCGTGGAGTGCGCGGGACAAGGCGTACGACGGCTACCCAGCAAGCCTCGGGACGCACACTGCGTGGCAGCGGCTGCTCGTATTGAAGGTGTTCCGCGAGGACCTGCTCAACTACGGTCTGTCGCTGCTGATCGAACAGGAGCTGGGTAAGGCGTTCACAGAGAGCCCGGCCTTTGATTTGGAGGGCTGCTTCCAGGACAGTACCCCAACGGCGCCGATCATCTTCGTGTTGACGCCTGGCACGGACCCGACGCAGCTTTTCACCGAGTTCGCGGAGCGGAAAGGCTTCGGCTCGCGTAGGATGATGCTTTCGCTGGGACAGGACCAGGGCCGGAAGGCGGAGGAGATGATCCACATCGCCAGCACGGAGACGGGGGCGTGGGTGTACCTGCAAAACTGTCACGTATACGCGTCGTGGATGCCGTCACTGGAGCGCATCCTGGAGGAACTCACACGCCGCGAGGTGCAGCGCGACTTCCGGCTGTGGCTGACGACGATGCCCGTTGCCTCCTTCCCGGTGTTGCTGCTGCAGTCGGGTGTGAAGGTGGTCAAGGAGCCACCGCAGGGGCTGAAGGCAAACATGCGCGACACCTTCACCTCTGTGGTGACGCCCGAGCTATGGGACAGCTGTCCGCGTACTACGACGACGTGGCGCCGCCTGCTGCTCTCGCTGACCTTCTTCCACGCCGTCATCCAGGAGCGCCGCCGGTTTGGCCCGCTCGGGTGGAATATCCCGTACGAGTGGAGTCAGCCGGACTTCTCGGCGAGCGTGCAGGCGCTGCAGACGTACCTGCTCGACGACGGCGACACCGTGCCGTGGAGTGCGCTGCGGTACATGGTCGGTGTGATTAACTACGGTGGGCGCGTGACGGACTTCTTGGACAGCCGTTGCCTCGCCACCATCCTTGAGAAGTTCTTCAACGACAACGTCGTGGTGCCGGACACCGAGGTGGACTTTTCGGCGGACGGCGTCTACTGTATCCCCGCGGATACATCGTCGCTGCCCGACATCCGGGCTTACCTGAACGATCTTCCGACTTTTGAGAGCCCTGAGTTGTTCGGCCTGCACGCGAATGCAGACATCACTTTTAACAAGAACACCGTGCGGCGCCAGCTGGCGTCCATCCTGTCTGTTCAGCCCCGCACGAAGGCGGCGGCTGGCCGTAGCCCGGAGGAGAAAGCGCTGGAACTGGTGGTGGAATTCCAGCGGCGGCTTCCGGCGCCGATTGACAAAGCGCAGGCGCACCCAGACACCTACCGGCTGACGGCCGACGGGACGATGGCCTCACTCGGCACGGTGGCGGGCCAGGAGATTCTCTTTTTCAACGGCGTCCTGGCCAAGTTGAAGCGCACGTTGCACCTGCTGGAGAGCGCCATTAAGGGTGAGGTGGTCATGTCAGCAGAGCTAGAGGCGATGTTTGACTCCATCCTCCTGGGTCAGGTGCCGAAGCTGTGGCACGACGGCGGTTACCTCTCCCGCAAACCGCTCGCCTCGTGGTTCGAGGACACGCTGCGACGCATTGAGTTCTTCCGTGCATGGAACGACCACGGCGAGCCAACGAGCTTCTGGATCTCCGGCTTTTTCTTCCCCCAAGGTTTCCTCACCGGTGTCCTCCAGACGCACAGCCGGCTACATAAGATTCCAATTGACGAAGTGAAGTTTCGCACGAATGCAACCCGTTACGAAACGCCAGGCGACGTGGCAGAGAGCGTGGAGAGCGGTGTGTACATCCACGGTCTCTTCGTGGAGGGCGCTGGCTTCGACGTCACCACCCGTACGCTTGTGGAGAGCAAGCCGGGCGAGCTGTACACGTCGATGCCAGTGATTCACCTGCAGCCCGTGCGCAGCGGTGAGATGACGGCGACAGCGGAGACGTACGAGTGCCCAGTGTATAAGACGTCTGCCCGCGTTGGTACACTGTCCACCACGGGGCTGTCGACGAACTTTGTCATGTCGTTGGATTTGGTGTCTACGCAGGGGGTGACGCCAAATCACTGGATTGAGCGTGGCGTGGCGCTGTTGTGCATGCTGGATGATTAGTCAGTAGTGGGGAAGTGTTTATGTTTTGCTGTTGTTAACTGCTCCTGAACTACTTTTGCGTTGTTTGTTTTTCCGTGCAGTTTCTAAATTTCTTTTCCCCAATAGTTGGGCGAGCTTTCTGCGATAGAATGTTGCTCTCCTCCTGCTTTCCTGGTAGATGTTCTGTATGCCGCCTCTTTTCTCGTTTTCGGTCTATTTAATGGAACAAAACGTTTGCGTCTATTACACTGGTTCGTTTCTCCCTTTTCAAACTTGTCTTTAGAGGATTCCAATGTGGGGCAGACAATTGTCTTTTACCGTTAAGTTTTTTTTTTTTGTGTGCCCGTTTACTGGATGTGCCGTCGTTTGCGGGATGATGTAAATATCCCTCATTCCCGTTTCACTATTATTATTGCTATGTATACCAATTACTCTCAACGTGTTACCAAACTGAATGACTAGAAAAAAAGAAGAAAATATGAATAAAAGACAAAAGACTGTTGAATTACTGCGTCGCACGTTGTCGCGGAAGGAAATGGGTATCACGCCAAAGTGATACGTATATTGGAACTGCACGCTTTCACCGCCAACTAATGTGTAATGTGATGGCCCACATGCATCGACCCCAAAGCGGTCTTGGCGCAATTGGGGACCAACGCTAATCACATCAAGCACACCTATTCATCCGTAGAAAAACAAAAAAACACAAATGACTATACCTTACACTCACCTGCAGTAAAATAAGTTGCCTGACTTTTGTGCTCTTGCCGTCACGAAAAAACACGGTGCAGCTATATTGCTCATCTATTTCCCTCTTTCTCTTCTTGTGCTGTTTGCGTCAAATTACCTGCCAACTCGACCTGTTGTGTTGCGCTCGTGCACAAAGACGCTCGCGGTAGCTAGTAAAAGAGCAGAGAACGGTTGCGCTTGGGCTTTCCGCTCCCGTTGGGTTTCGCCTTTTCTTATTATTATTTTTTTTCTAACAACTTATAAAGAAAAGAAAGCCCCAGTACGCTCACCTGCTCTGAGGCGAAGCGCTACCGTTGCTTTTGCAGATCCCATTCGACCTTCGTTTTTCGTTTTTCTTTTTTACTGTTGTTGTTCCTCTTCTCAATTCTCATATTAGGAATTCACACGCGGCCACGGTAAACTATAATTATGGCTGCTACAGGTACGCTGGCTTTTGCTAATTAGAATTAAGCCTTAATGTTTCGAAGCTGGTCGTGTTCGCAGCGTCGCGACGCGCTCCGCCGGGTTGTTGCATTTAGCCCCGGAACTGTTACCGCGCGCCTGAGTACCCCCGCGTCCACCCTCTGTAGCATCATTTCTTTGTATACCCAAACACGCTGTATCAGTCGCAAGTCTATTGAGGACAACCTGCCCTCTCACATTAAGGTCGATCCTCACGCACAGTCAATTAAGGATAAAGAGGGCCTTGGTCGCGATGCCTTTGCGAGTGGCATCAACGGCATCTACGGCAACCGCGCCGAGTCTGCGATGCGTGGAATGTTAGGCCCGCAGGGACAGGCCGACGCGCGCGAGTCGCGTGCCATCCCAATTCTCGGCCGTGCCAGTGTGCAGGGCACAGAGTACACACTTGACCGCTCAACGGTGTTTGAGCACTGGCGCTACCGCTGCCCTGCTCCAGTGGGTTGGCACCTGTCGAAGCTGGGCTCGGCGACGTGTAAGATGGTGAATAATGTCAACGAAGCCGTGGAGTCGCTGCAGCTTCAAATCATCAAAGGGTGCAACGTTTTCGAGATCGACGGGGCGGCTTCGGAGATTCACCAAAGCATTGCACGTGGCATGTATGAGGCGCTGCAAGCCTTTGAGCTGGACCGCAACGGCTTCGTCATAGTGGCGCGCTGTGGGCTCATCAAGCAGCCGCCGTTTCAAGAAGAAATTACGAAGATTGAGACGTCTAACACGGCAGCGGTGCGCAACCGGATCGTACCTTTGTTTGAGCGCTACAAAGCCTCTTCCCTCCCGGCCACTTCGCTGAAGTCTGGTTTTCGTATTAGTGAGCTTGACGACAGCCAGCTGGCGAGGCTGAACCTCCGCCGCATTGATAGGACCACCGCTGCCGGCCTCTCGCCGGACTGGCTCGACGCCTTTTTCACGAACGTCGCCTACAACACGCGGTTTGAGTGCATCGACGTGTTGCTCCTCGAAGGCGTTCACACACTGTTCGACGGCCGCCCCGATGAGCATGTCGACGACGATATCCTGCAGCTCTTCGCCTACCTCGAGAATCAGGTGAAGCAGGGCGTGCTGCAGTATTACGGCGTCTCATCTCCGCACCTCGCCCCACCAGTACCGCGCAACTACCCCACCATGCCTCCAGATGCTCTCGTGCCGGAGCACCTGCGACGACCGCCGAAGCAACCACCCACCATCAACCTGTACCGTCTCATGGCACTGGCGGAGCGGATCGGTGGTAAAGACCACCACTTCCGCTTTGTCCAGTACCCTTTCAACCTCACCCAGCACCAGGCAATGAGCGCGCCGCTGCCCTACGACGGCAGCCATACGCTGGCTACGCTGGCGAAAGCGCTTGGCCTCACGACGCTCGGCTACAGCCCACTCGAGTCGACCAACTTGATGCAGCTGCCGGAGCGCTACCACAACTTCCCCATGGAGGCGGACCTGAAGGCGCTGCGCATGAACTTCTTCACGGTGTGCGAGCGGTGTGTGCTGAAGGAGATGGAGGTGAAGGAGTCAATCGACAAGGGGCCCGCCACGCTGCCGCCGGTGGAGGAGCTTTTCGCTGCCAGCGTCTACCTCGCCGCGCAGCGACAGTTCACGAACCTGTTCTTCTTTACGACGTGGGTGAACCACTACATGATGCCCCGCTTCCGCCGTGCAGTTACGCGCTTCAAAGAGGCCTCCGGCGCTGAAATGAAGGAGTGGGCGAAGCAGTACGAGCAGCTCATCAGCGACATGATGCGGATTCGGCAGCGTATGTTTGAGCACAAGCACGGCAAGCGGGCCGCCCTCGTGAACATGGCCATCGACCACGTCAGCCCCACGTTAGCGCAGTGCCCGATGCTGAATCAAAAGGCAATCAACTTTGCTACCTACGGCTGCGACGTCCTCATGTGCGGCTTCCACATGTCGCGCTACTTTCACGAGGCGACGGAGTTGAACCCGGCGAAGGACGGCAACTTGCCTATCCCGGAGAACGAGGTTATGACGCTGTGCGAGACAGAGCAGGTAAGCTATGCGAACACTTCTCCGCCGCATCCGTACATGCTGGAGCCCCTCGTGACGGATAACAAGATCTCGAAGCAACGGCGGAAGGGGTCGGAGTATTTAATACAGGTGGACCCGCAGACGCCGAAGTTCCCAGACATCCCTGAGGAACTGGAGACGGAGAGCGATGAGGCCGATCACCATGTCATTAGTAGCGAGAAGCTGGTTGCGGGGAAAGCAAGGATGACGAACACCGCTGAAAAGTAAGAGGGAAAGGAAGGCACACGCGCACTCCGTACAGCGCCGGTGTGGTAAGTCGCGGTTGGGGAGAGGTTTCTTTGAGTGTTGCGTTATAAGTGTGTACTCTTGTGTATATGTGCACGCGGGCGGTCGTGTTGCGTTGGCGCGTTTGCCGCCTTCCTTACAGATTAGGGAGTTGATGGTGTTTTTCCCTCTTTCTTCTTTATCGTCACCCCATTTTTGTGTTTGGTCACTGGTTCTACATCCCTTTGCCTATCTACTTTATTACAGTTATCGGTTGTTACGAAAGCAAAGGGCAAATGATGACAATCATCAAACTCAGACCACTTGCGTTGGAGCTTGGTGGTACACACATACACACAGAAGATGGTGCTGCATGCCGAAGGATTGCTAGGCTGACCTCAACTAGCGTGAATTCAGGGTCTTGCACCTATGTAGGGTAAAAGACAAGTTTTTGAACTGAGGATGCCTTTCTCATTGGTGGTAGAAGCATAGATTAACGTGAACTCCCATGAGCCCTTTTCTGCAGTTGTGACAACCACTTTTCTTTGTCTTTCAATTTTTTGCGCTGGGCGAGGGAATACGTTGATTGATTAATTTACCTCAGCACTTTTTCGTAAGCAAAGCCAAGGTGCCCCGCGCTTGTGGTTGCTTTGCTGTGTAGCTTATTCACCATGACGAAGCAATCTTCTTCGTCCTTTTTTGGGTTATTTGTCTATATTTCCTTCAGCTACACTTTCTAAGGCATACACGACGTGTGCGTGCCTCCATCTCACTTCCGTTTTCCTGTTTGCTGTAGTGCATTCTGCGCCACCAAGTGCAGTGATTATTCTTATCGTTCTTTTCCACCAACCTCCAAGACTCGTCAGCTCGCCTCTTACAAAACATAACATTATTCCTTCGTAAGACATCATGTTCGCCAGCAGAGCCGTCGTTGCGCTCGCGCTACTGCTCAGCATTGTGTGTCTGACGCACCTGGCCCTTGCCGGACCCATACTGGAGGCTGACGTGCACCGTGCGATTATGTTTGACCGCCAGTTCGGCAACCAAGAGGACGCCCCGTACGGCAGCCGCGCGGTGCTGCTGCGTGGCGAGATGGTTCGCTACACCTCTGCCGCCGGCAGGCACTACTCGGGCTACACCGTCTACGTCCCCTGCCGCGAACACCTGACAAAGTCCGCGTTGCAGCAGCTGGCGGGCCCGACGCGGGCCACCGCCGCGAAAGGGCTGGTGTTGGAGCTGTGCGACAAGGACACGGCAAACGAAGAGTCCCTCGCCCTTTTCTTCACCACCGCCGCGACGAACGTCCCGATTTACTTTCTCCCCCACGGCGAGGCCTCTCAGCAGCTGGACAAGATTCTCGTGGCCGCCTCAAACGCCACGGCGACGGACCGGGTGGTGCTGTCGATCGGTAAGACGGTGCGTGCGACCTCTCCGGAGGCAAATGTCACGTTGCCGAGTGCCGCCATTGAGAGTACTTTCACGCACCACACAAAGGAGGCGCGGCGGCAGGGCGCATCGCTGCCGCACGTCCTCGTGACGGCCCACTTCGACTCCCTTGGCGTGGCGCCGACGGCGTTGACGAGCGGCGGCGCGACCGGCGCGGTGGCCGCGATGGAGCTATGGCGCCGCGTCACGGCTGCGCCGACCATCAGCGAGGACGGCGCGGCGGCTGGGGCCTCCCCGTATTCTGTCACGATGCTGCTCGGCAGCACCTCGCGCTTCAACTACGCCGGCACGACCTCGTGGACCGCGCAGCACTCAGATAGTGAGCTGGATCGATTCAAGGCAGTGTTGTGTCTCGACGAGCTGCTGCCCACACCTGACGCAGCGAAGGACGCTGCGGACCTGTACCTACACGTCCAGGATTCGCTGTTGAGGCGCCCGCACGGTCAGCAGGTAGTGGAACAAGCGGAGGCCGTCGCCAAGGCGCACGGCATCACGCTGAAGGTCGTGCAGGCCAAGACGAACTACCAGCACTACGACCTCAAGTTCGAGCATGAGGTGTTTGCCAGCCGCCAGATGGACGCCATGACGCTCTCTTCGCGCCGCACGCACCACATCGATCAGGTTTTTCGTGATGTTCGGCGACCGCCTTTCACGGAGACCGACGCGGTGGAACTGACGCGCCGCATTAATTTTGTGGAGGCCTTCGTGCGTGTTCTCGTGTCGGCTGCGTCGTCGGCCGATGAAACCGCGGGCCTCAGCTGGCCCGGTGCGTCCTCGTACGTGTTGGGGATGCTGCAGTACGCGAGTGCGTCACACCGCTCGCCCGTGGCTCACCACGGCTCCGACTTGCGGCAGTATGCGGCTGCGGTAGAACACCAGATGAGGGCGCAGGCAGCGGTGGCGCAGCGCACGACCTCGAGCTCGGCAACGTCAAGTATCAGCTTTTTGCGCCTCCGCATGCCGGGCATCACCCTCTACAGCCCATACGAGGAGGAGATGACGGTGTTCTTAGCGAAGTCGTATCTTGTCGAGTGCGCCGTGGCGGCGGCAGCGGCGGTGGCACTGCTCACCTTTCTGTACGTTGAATTCGGTGTCATGGGTATCAAAAGCCTCATCTTCGACTAGGGGAAATCGACCTGAGAGATTTGCAAGCTGAGGACGTGTAATTCTTTTTACCCGAAGTAAAGAGCAGCAACGTGCTTAGCGTGCCGACTTGCAACGAAAACGATGTCTTTTGTAATTCATTTTTTACGAACAAACCCAGCCAAAATAGTCTCACAGTTTGTTGGGTATGTGTTGGGCATGTTTGTGGCGATTTGGTTTCCGGCGTTTTTGCTGTTATGGATCTGATTTGTTGTTGGCCGTCATTCCGTCGAGGGACTAATCCAGTAACAAAGTAATAATAACAATAAACGGAAAAGTGGTTGCGCGGAATACGTCAGCGTGATTAATTTCCGTGGTTCCTGTCTACGCTTGCTAAACGTGGGTTAAGGAGTGCTTTAATAACCGCATGAAAGACAGTGGGGATCCACATAAATTTCAGAGAGCACTGTCCTGCGTTTGGACTGTAAAGTGACGGTCTTTGTTGTGCCTTTTGAGTTGTTTGTCCTGACCTTTCACAAGTGAGTGCCTTAACTCGCAGCAAAACTACGTCTTTTTTTTTTTTTCAAATTATTGGAGCGTGGTGTGTACCAGCCCAAGTGTTCGCTAGCACGTTCTAAGCCTGTTCTTCTTTACATCACTCCCCCAAATTGCTGTTCTGGTTTTTTGTTTTTTTCTCTCCGCTTATCTCAGTTGTTCACACTCCCGTTCTATGACTTTCTTCCCCAAAACCATTCGTCTGTGTACGGCGCAGTGAATACCACCGCAAACACGGTACAGAAACTTCTCTCTGACTTGTTTTTCTATTAGCCTCGACATTATTCTTATCTTTGTCTCTCTAACCGTTGTGGATACTGCCTTCTCCTCTCTTGTTCATCACACCGACAGGCCTTACCGTATTATTGCTTTCTCCTTTCGATTCCCATCACCGCAGCTGCTCGGGGGCCCGCTGTAGTCCCCACTTTACACAGGAGGGTTTTTTTCTTGAAAGATCCCTTCCTCGCCACTTTTTTTTTTTTTGCCAAACTCTTCGGGGGCACCTTGCTCTGCAGTCCTTGGCGAGGGGTTTGATTACTTCTTTGTGTTACCACTTCCCCTTGAATTTCCTTAGCACATACGCCAAGCTGTTCGTTCCCTCTACGCACAGATTTACTATGTACTGCAGCTCCCTTTGCTTTGTGCGTGCTGCTCCAGGGCGCATAACACGTCAGATGGCGCAGGGGCAGCAGCAAGCCTTTTTTCTCTCCCGCACTGTAAGTCCTTTGTGTTTGCGAAACGTCGCCTTGAGGCAACCACGACGCTTCCACAGCGATCACGGCCACCGTGACAAGCCGATGGAGGTTGTTTTTACCTTGCCCGACGGCGAAGTAAAGAAGGTGACAGGCTACGAAGGCCAGACGCTGTTGGATGTCTGCGCGGAGCAGGGGCTGCCGATGGAGGGGGCGTGCGGCGGGTCCTGTGCGTGCTCAACCTGCCACGTTTACTTGGAGGAGAATGCGATGGACTTATTCGACGAGCCGACGGATGAGGAGAACGATATGATTGACCAAGCTTTCTACCCAGAGCCAACGTCGCGTTTGGGCTGCCAGTTGCGCTTGAAGAAGGGCGTTCACGATGGGCTGAAGGTGAAGATGCCGCGGGCGACGCGCAACATGTACGTGGATGGCGTCAAGGTGGTGCCGCATTGAGAGATTTGTTGACTCAGTTTCGCACCAACAAAAACACATTAAACGTGCTGTTTCCCTATCGTGTGCCGCTTCGCATGGCAAATTTTCTCCTTTCCTCCCTCTACTTACACAGACATTTCACCGTCGCGTTGCTCCGTCAGGTGTACCAACAGGTTTCTTTCCACGGAACTTAATTGGAGGGACCGCCCTGATTGATATTATGAGGCAAAAAGAAACGCTGCTCCCATCTCTGAGACGCTAAATGCGTGAGAAAAAGAGCGACTGCAGGATTTGCACGCGCGTCTCGTGGGGAGCGGTTGGGGATGAGGGGAGGGGGGGGGTAACGTGTGTGAATCAGGTGCGCATGCTATGAGCAAGGGAGACACCTGAGTTGCGATGACAACTTTGCAATTAATTAAGAGAGGTTTCACGTGAAGAAAATAATCTGAGGGAAAAAAGGCGGGTTATTCCTTCCACTGTAAAATTGAATTCTGAAACCGAGGCGTCAAGTGCTTTTGGTTCCATACTGTAGTGAACTGCACGTTATTGTCATCTACCAGACCGTTTGCTGAGTTCGCGAGTTTACGCTTGCAAGTGTGCAGCATTTTGTCAGCTTTAGCATCACACTCAAAGTACTCTATGTCGACTAGCTTCCATCGCAGTTATTGGGCGCGTCATTATCAACCTTTAGTATCTTCACTGGGTTCAACTTCGGCTCTTCTCTGATTTCATCCTTTCTGTTGCGCGACATCAAAAAAAAAAAAAATCAGCTCGATGGAATTTACAATTTTAAGGCTTGCTTTGCAAACACACGAAAAAAGTAAAGATGGCTTCCTTCTCTCCGCTCGACAGCTACAAGGCCCGCAGCCGCGGCATGACGCCGACGGGCATCGTCATTGACAAATCGTGCCGCGTGTACGTGACGCAGATTCCTCTTGAGCGCATCGAGCGCGACGGTGCCAACGCGATGAAGGCGGAGTTCGAAGTTTATGGCCCGCTTGAGTCGTATAAGATGTTCACCGACCGCTCCGGCCGCTTTGTCGGCAGCGCCCTTTGCACCTACCGCAATCCCGCCGACGCCTCCATGGCTGTCTACTGCATGGACGGTGTCGAGGTGGAGGGGTCCACGCTGCACGTGGAACCTGCAAAGGAGCACGGTGTGGTACTACTTTCTGGCAGCAGCAACTCAAACAACCACCGCAACCGCGATCGCAGCCACGGCTTTCTGCGTGACACACGGCGGGAGTCCCTATATGGTGGTCGTGGCGGTGGTGGTGACGGCGCGCGGTGGCTGAACGCCGGCCGTGGCAACGGCAGCGATGGTGCCGGTGTGCGACGCAGCCAAAACGGGGATGCATCGTCCAATGCTTACCCGTACGGCAGAAATGCGGGCAGCGTGCAGGAGGATGAGTCCATCAGCGGTGTGGGCAACTTTGGCACCTCTGCCACTTCCGACCATGAGGGGAAATGGATTCATGATAAATACGAGCTGATTGCGGAGGGAAAGGACATGGACGAGGTGCTTGGCCTGCGCCGCCCGACACGCGGTGGGGCTCGCGGCCGCGGCGGCAGTCGTGGCGGTTCGCGCTACGGTGATCGTGTCGCCATAGCTTTTGAGAAGTACATCCAAGACCGCGACGCGACGGTGGAAGACAAGTCCATGCCGCCGCCGCCGGCTTACGGCGCTGCTCCGTCCGGCGAGCAAGACACAGCTCCATCGGTGCCGGTGAGCATTACTGCCGCTGCTGCGGCGAATGCGGAGGCGATGAGTGAAATTGCGTTTGGCGGGGACGAGTCGACGGCACCGGTGATTGGCGCTGAGTTGGGATCCCTGCCGGGGGAGCGGAGGGCGGAGGAGTAGACATTGGCAACGTTCGTTTTGATCCGAAAGCAGATTTGTGCTCTTCGTGATTGCTTATGCGCAGAAAAGAGCACGAATGAAACATCCCGATTATTTCATGCCGCCGCTCTTTTGATGCCGGTGCGTCTCTGTGGTGCATTCTTCTGCATCGCACGTATTCGTCGTTCTATTTAATTTGGCTTCTGACGTGGTTGTACTAGTTGAGTTTTATACATTGTAACACCGTGATAGTAGTAGGTGAAGCGTGGGAACACAGCCTGTGCATTGGTTTGAGACAGGAAAACGGCATGTGGCAAATAAATAAGGCGCTTTGTGATAGGGGGCATGTATTCGAGTGAATTAGAGCGTGTTTAGACGCGAGTTGAGATACGGCTTTCATCAGATACATCCCCTGTCCACGAAAAGCCCCGCTTTCAGGAGCTTCAAGTTCCCCTCCTCTCACAAGGGTACTATTGCGTCTATCTTTGGTAGCGTGCAGAGAGCCTTTTCCCAGTCTTCTCTGCCCTATTAGCTTATATATACTGTCTTCTCAATGTGGTCTTTTTCTTGCTCCTGACTCTTGTTTTCTTGCTGAATTCACTAAAGTACAAGAGATGTTGAAACATTGCTAGTCAAAGGGACGTGATTTCTCCAAAGTGCGCCAATTCACAAGCCTAATAGTTGTGTCAGTCGTACAGCCACAACTTCTCGTAGTTGCAGGCGATGCTTCTTCGTTGCTTCGGTAGTTTCAGAGGCGTAGTGGCAGACCCTTCAATGCCGTTGTCACGGAAAAATGGGGCGCAGCGGTTTTATTCCTCCTCTCCCTTGCTGCCTCAAAAGGTAAATACGTCTACAAAACCACGTAGGCGAAAACCACAAAAGCAACGTACGCCGTCAACAACCGCGGAAACAATGACGTTGGCAGAAGCTGTCGAGCAAGGCCAACAAAAGCTTCGACTAGGTGCTCACATTGATTCTCCAAGATCGACCTCTAACGGTATTGCTGCTTCTACTACCACCTCTACCTCAATAACGAGGGCAGTTCTAAAGAAGGATATTGCCGCGAGAGAGAAAGAGCTGCTGCAGTACTTTGGCCGAGCACGCCACCACTACGACACAGTGCCACTGCACAAAGCAGCTGCAGCTCTACAGTGCGCCTCACAAACGCAGGCCTGCCGAGTGCCTTTTGCCACACTCTTTCCCTCTCAGGCTTCGCCTGCCCCACCACTGCTTTCGCGGGCAACGTCTTCTTCCTCGTTGCACGCTGTGCATATTACTAATACAGTCAACCACAACAATGCAACTGCGTGCCACTTCTCTCACGACATGACCGCTTTCAGTGCACCGAACCTCTTTTTAGGTTACGATCACAAGTTAAACACCTTTCCCGACTGGACGGTGTCGCGTGCACTCAGCAACCGCTACAGCAACAGCGTCGACGCGAATAAATTCTTCGGTGCTCGTGAAGTACCGCTGCATGAGATTGCGAAAGATACGACAGAGGCGTGGGCAACGCTGTGCCGGGCGTGGGAGGCCGTCCTGCAACAGTGTGCCACTCACTGTAATGTACAAGATAACTTCCCCCTCCACCATTTCGTGTGCTTCCTCGTGTGTTACTCACAGTCGCAGCAGGCTTATCCGGTGGCAAGGGCGATGCAGACGGTTGTACGAGAGGCTTTGACCCGGTGCCGGGCGAGCCGCGCCGCGGCGTCTTCGATCTTTGCGGTAGTACCGGTCTACGTGGGACTCAATGCGCCGACTGCAGCAACAACGATACGCGGAGCGTCCTCCCTGGAGTGTACATCTCGGGCTGCGTGCGGCAGGGAAGTAGACAACAGCAGTATCGAGTATCCGTCCGGTGGGCTTTACACGTGTGCTACAGCGGTGCAGTGCCTGGCCCGGAGAGGGCGACATACTTGTGTGCTGCCCTCCACAGTAGGGGGATGCGAAGGCCGCACGTACTGCCTGGACGCTCACATCTTTGTCGTGTCTGACGCGTGGCTCAGCGTCAGAAACCTCGTCGACGTCAATAGTGGTTTTCATGGTGCAGCACGCCCCTCCTCGTTGGTGACAAAAGATCAGCAAGATGGTGGTAATTCATCCATCTCGTTTTCTGAATCGCCGAACAACCACGATGAGGAGATGGAAAAACCTCCTGACATCGCCACGCAGCAATCCCTGTCTTTCATTCCTGAGGAATCTCGACCGTACATCCACGTCTTCCCAGGCGTCATCTCGGATCGCCTCAGCGTGAAGGAGCAAGGCAGTTTTGGTGCGTACTTGTGGTCCATGATGCAGCGCGTCTGCAGAAGGTAGCCGAAGAAACTGTGTCACAAACGTTAAGGAACGTCTACAGCTTTGCATAACTAGTTTCGTTGTCGGCGTTGTTCCATTAACACTTGTGTTTTCTCCTACCATAATCATCTCAATAAATCACCTCAATGGTCGATCAAAAATCAAAAGCGTTCGCGAAGAAATGCTGCATCTCTACACTGTTCTCTATGCGGCTTGTTCATGCAACAAAGCAAGGAGTGACCTTGCTACTTGATGTATGCGTGCTTATCTCAGAAAGATGCCCAACAGCAAAATTACCGTAGTCGACAACTCCATTTTATCGCGGTGTATTGCGCTTCGGCAGGAGCGTATTTTGTTTTGCTTTTATGCCTTCCTCTTTGGTCGGCCCCAACCGTCTACCACCTCAACCTCTTCTTCTCTTCGAATCGTTCTAGGGTATAAGAAGTTGCCTCCCTAAGCAAGTTGCAAGGGAGAGCTCTTCCTCCTTCCGGCTGCGCTTTTTTATTTTATTATTTTGCTTTCGACTCCCTACAGTGTACCGTGGGGCGCTGCCGCCTCACGACTGTGTTATACCTCCCCTCTGCCTCTTCTCTGCTTTGCAGTGACATTACACAACGCAGGTAATTCAACGACTTATTGCCTCTTACCCGACATGTGCGCTACTACAGCCGATCAAAGCAAAACACCCCTTTTTTTCTTTGTTTCCTACTTCTCTGAGCTTTCGCTACTGTAATGCATGCACCGCGTCGCAGTCATGCACTCAGTCGTGTACCTGTTGCGCCGGACGCAGCAGGTCTTCACACTTCGAGTCCCGCATCAGAAGCGCTTTCAAACGACGCACCTCTGGAGCTGGAGCAACTCCGCCATTCTCGCAGAACGAGTGATTGTGGATTTGCAGTTGAGCTGCACTCGTTGGTCAATCCAAAGTATTTGTCTCCACGTGCGGGGCGCAGCACGGACGCCCCCGCTGTCATGACGCACATGGATCGCATACGCCAGCTTTCCCCGCGCGCCTTGTGGCGTGCGCCGGCCCCGCGTCGTGTACCGTTGCCCATCCTTCTCCCTGTCCTGCCAACACCTCGAAGCGCTCGCTCTTCCAAGCCTGTCGGAGCAGCGCGCGTTACGGCACGAGCGTCCCTAGCGCCTGCAAAGGAGAGGGGGCCGTCGACGGAGTTGAGTGAGACGGAGGCCGAGAAGCTAGACAACTACGGCGGAGAGTACGTGCGTATTGTGTTTGATTCTTCAAGGTCTACGAGTATGACAATGGACGCTGCGTTGACCCTCCAACTGCTGCAGCAGCAACCGCAGGAGCGTATGTCGTTGATGAACTCAAATAGATTACCGCCTGTGACCTCACTGTCGTCGTCGTCATCTGCGGCTGCTGCTACACACCGTATCACCGATACAGAGGCGACAGCAGCACTTGAACAGCTGCCGGATCACCTTTCACTTCGCAGCCGGACACCAACGCCAACCCACGACACGTTTAATCCCGGCGCGTTATCTGCAGCCGCGTATCCGTCGCCTAATTACGTTCCGGAGATTGAACCATCCGCAACAACATCATCGTCGCCACAGACACAGCTGCCGCAGCCAGAGGCGTGGTGGTCGACGCTCGACGGCACGCTGTCGGCGTACAACTCCCTTCGGGGCACCACCTACTTCCGCAGTGCTCTCGGCGCAGGTGGTGCATCCTATCAAAGCCTGACCGTACAGGCGCAAAACTCCCCAGCACAGAATTTGAATGACACGCTGGGTCGTGCGGACCGGGCGGCGATGGTGTTGTCGATGGGTCGCCCACAGCGCAGCCCCGACGCTACTCGGACTGCAGAAAGCTCTCCCTTACTGAGCACACCGGCTCGGAATGGCGGTGGTACGCACACAGCAAAGGAAGAAAATGAATGTGTTGCTGCTCGTGTGGCCACGGAACCCGTTGCAGCGACTGTTGCAGCCCTGACGACGCGCCTATCTCACGCGGCAGAAAAAAACAATTGCAGCACTAACATTAATGCCGCTAAGGCATTGGTAGAGAAAACGGCGAGCACCTTAGTGCATCAGAACACAATTCAAGAGCTGCGTGACACCCTGCTGATGACAGAGACAGATATGCTGGGCTTTCAGGAGCAACAGCAGCAATTGTTGTGTCACGGCACCGAAACTTCTACTAGTGCGCTTGGTGATAGTAGCCTCAGCCTCGATGATGACTCATCTTACGATTCCCGTCAGCCTCCCGTGAACACAAAGCGTGAGGATTACTACAGCGTACCACTTGTCCCCATCGTAAAGCCCGCGCAGACGCACAGCTACCGAAAAGAGGCGGGGTCTTTAAAAACGCCCGGGCTTGGTGGTGGTGGTGGCAGTCTTGGCACAAAACGCACACGTGATGCTCTTGTGCGGCTGTACGCGGCGCCCAACTCAAATGTAGCGATCAATACAAGTGCAGCTGCTTCGAATAAGAGAGCAGGCTTTGAAGGAGTGACAACATCGACGAGTACACCCCAGCGCAATCTGTCATTTCTCAGCCGACCCGGTCCTTCCTTCGCTGCACCTGCGCCACCGATTTCGACGGACAGCGAAACGCGGGCGATGCCTTGGGAATGCGAGGCATTAACATTGGACACAGTGAAGCGTATGTTTGGCCCGCTGGAAGCTGCACACGTTGCGCACCCTCGTGGGATGACTCGGCGTAAACAGCGTCGCCAGCCTACACAAGTACACAAGAGTACATTGTCCGCCGCTCAGAACAGTAGGGCAGCTGGTCACGGTACGCAAGGTCGATCTAAATTAGAACAGCAACGGCAACAGCAACAGGCATCTTCGCTACCCTCACCGACCTCTTCCGTATCGAGTACCGTTTTCTCTTGCGTTTCGCTCACCAGCTCCATATTTGTGCACGAGATCGGCGATGGCGAAGTACTGCGGAAGTCCCACATATCGATGATGAGCGGCACAGCTGCTGCGGGGGCAACGGGAGGAAAAGACGCATCATCTAAGGCGCCGCTGCCGCCGCCGCAGCAATCTCAACTGTCACAACAAAATCAGCGCAACGCGGCAGCAGAGGCTGCTGCTGCAGCTGCGGTTGTACAGTACCGCCGCGACCAGCAGCGCCTGTACGCTATCCACCTCGCGACCACTTCCCGCGCGTTGGCGTGTGCAGACAGGAAGAGCACCGACGCTATTGAGCCACACCTCGATGTTGAGTACCTTTTCTCGGATTTTAAACCGAGAACATTGAACGATACACCAGATGGGAAAGCAAAACCCATGAACGAAACGCGCAACGCAGCAAGGTCTCCTGCGTACGAGCAAGTGAAGGACAACAAAGTAAAAAACGGTAGCCATGGACCGTTGGTCGTGTCACGGTCGTCTGCGCCTCATGACACGCTGAACGCGGCGCTGCAAGCGCGCCAGGCACTCTTGCGTCGATACGTGCAGTCAAGCCCAACCTGGGAGCGCTTGCTTTACAAGGTACGTCAGTGGTGCGACCGCACCCAAGTGATGGTACAACTCGAGAGCGGCGAGTGTGTGGAGCAGACAGGCGCACGTCCGCCGCCGCCGTTGCGTCTCACGCAGCAGCCTTCAAGGCAACAACAGGTAGTACAACGCGCGTCCGCAAATTGGGAAAACAGCACTGTTACAGCCACGACAACATGTAAAGGTAGTGTTGATGTAACGATGGGAAATCACAGCCTGTTTACAGCTCCTACATTCGTCACTGCAGAAGATGAGATCATTTCGCAGGCAAAGCCGCAGCACTATCTGTACGTCGACGACCCCGCGCTTGCCCACGAGCGCCTCATGCAGCAGGTTGCCCGGGAAACAGAAGACGTTCAGCGACACAACGCACTGCAGCGGTGCCGGCAGCGGCAGCAGCAATATGAGGCCACACTGAATGAATCGACGCTCGTCTTACCGAATGCAACGACGTCGTCGCTATCGTCATCCTTCCTTGCAAACGATAGCAGTAATAATAATTACATTAACAACAATAGCGGGGCTGGTCAGCGGCTGCAAAGTCATGGGTTGGGGAGTGGACGGTCGACAGGGACAACGTTGTCGACATGGGCGAACGTGTCGACGGACAGCGAAGCCGCTGCTGCCTCCTCTTTGTTTGTGCGGGCAGAGGAGACGAATGTGGGCTCATCGGCATACGATGCTTCTTTGCCAAATGCTATCCAACAGCTTGGTCTTGGACCCGACCAGACGACATCCACCGCGGAGGCACTGCGTGGGAGGTATGCCGAAATCTTGCGAAACCGAACTGATACCCATGCTGGTGTAGTGAGTGGTCAACATGGAATTGACTCGGCACGGTTAAATCCGCAAACGATGACTGAATTATCGGTTGCACCTTTTAGATCGCACACGGTTCGTGACCAGATGTCACAGCATGCGGTGTTGTGCTCGAAGCTGCGAACATGGGGTGAGCCGGTGGAAGAAGGTACAGCAATTGACGATGGCGGCTATGGGGACACTGACGCCTCGCCTTTTGAAGTGCGAGCGAAGGAACACGCCGGGACGCTGGTTCAGTGGAGAAGCGACTCGGCAGCTTTATTAGGAGAGGCAGGCGGGGAAGCAAATCAGAGACTTTTGAGCACGTCTACTGCGGATCGCGTCAAACGTTTTTCTGTACAGTTTTTTCCCACTGGGGCACGCGTACACCCCATCAGACCTTTGGCTCGCACCTCCTCCTTTCACTGCTCAAGTGTGGAAAAGGATCTTCTTGCGTTTGTGCTTACGTGCGGCAGCAGCAGTCACACCAGCAGTAGCGCAGCAAGCTGCGGACTCTCTGCTCTACTCGTCTTGCCAGGACGTCCGGCGTCAGAATTGCAGAGTAGTGTGGGATCGGGCAACGCGGTTTTGGGTGCGCAAGAGACACTAAAGGCCTTGCAGTCAATGTTGCACGATGGGTTTGGTGTGCCCGCACTTTCAGAAGCGGACAGCCCGAGTTCTGCCAGCGAAAAGAGCGGACCAAAACAGCATTTGGGGAAAGACAGCGGTGCGGAAGTTGAAGATGAGGGTCAGGCGCCACAATCGCTTGCCTGGGAGGCGCTCATCACCGTCGTGCTGAACGGCTACAATGCCTTCGACTTGAAGTTCTTAAAATACCTGCATAAAGTGCTGTGGACATACGAAGTGTGGCGAAAGAAGGAAGGGCAGGAAAAGGCAAAGGCGGGGGACGGCGTGCGGCGGCAACACGACGTAACGATACTGCCGACCATGCCAGCGTTCACTTCGAAGCAGCCGCCGCCGGTGTGGCCGCTTACTGTGTTCACTTCGAATACAGCCAATGGTTCAACCGTTTTCAACTCCAAGAGTTTTGGTGATGCTGCAGGTGAAGGCAGACCAGGGACATTCTCTGTCACGATCGATGCGGCGGATCTGTTCTGCGCCCTTGCCTCTGCCCCGATGTTAGTTCTGTGGCTGCTGGATGCCCACCAGTCGAGTCCGACCAGCACGTGGATCGATATCGTTGATGCGATGCCGGCGAAGCAGCAGCAGGAGTGGCACGTGGTTGTTGCTGGAAACATAGAGAGCGCTTTCCAACTGCAGCAGCAATTTAGCACTGGAACAGCGGTGACAACTGCAGCCACGCCTCCTCGTCCTTCACTGTCTGCACAACCGTCGCAAGACGTGGCGGAGGGGCACGGCACCACTGCCACACCTCTCGTCTTCGCTTTCATATGCGAGGTATCAGTGGCCGTCTCGACGATTGTTTGGCGCCAACGTGTGTTTCACAGTCTGTTGAAGCATACCCTTGCTTGCGTAGATGCCGGTGTGCGAACAGAAGCAGCAACCACAGCAACTGCGACCGGTGGTCGTGTCACCAGCACTTTCTCTACGTCTTGCTTTGAGCTCCAACGCTCTTTCCCTACCATAGGTTCTACGCCGTACCTTCCAGACGAAGAGGGTCGAGTAAATTATCCACTAGACATGCGCAACGGCTATCTATTCTCGTCGCTGGCGCGCGAGGACGTGGAAAATCGCGTGGTGCCGCAGTTGCGCGAGACGCGGCGGCAATTTGCAGAGGCGCTGCGTGCCGCACGTTCCGCAGCGACCAACATTACCACGACAATGACGGAATACGTTTCGCCGTCGCTGCTTCGGCCTGCGTTCACATTGCTACCCCTGGCCCTGCAGCAGCGCGTGCATCTGCACCGCCTCCTACAGTGCGAACACCGGTTTGTCATTCTGCTGTCCTCAATGTGGAGTCAAGAGGTGTCCATCTGCTCCTTCAACCAACACGTAGAGGCGTTCAACGCGTTCACGCGCGCGGAGCAGCGCCGCTGGGGCCCATTATACCGGAGCTCTCTTACCGTCGCTTATTGCGTGTGTCAGGAGTTGGCGGAGAAAAAGATGGAGAACCTATCGCCGGAGCTGCTGCCTTTTGTGTCCTTAGTGGCTGCGTTCATGGGATGTAGTGGTGGCCACCGCGAGCTGCGCACGAAGTTGCCCACCGTCATGCTGGAATTGGTGGAGCGCGCCAAGAGGGTACAAGTGCACCTCGACTCATTGTCTTGGGAAGGAAGGCGTGCGCAGTTGCTGGCGGAGGCGGTGACCGCCGCGCAGGTGGCGCCACGCCGCGCTGGGGCGGTGATTTCGATGCTTGCAACGGAGTCCGACGTGATCGGTGTGCCGTTGACCCAAGTGGCGTTGCCCGCCGTGCGGCTGAGAAACTCCCTTCCGCTGCCACCATCCGAGGAGTGAGAGAACAGTGACGGTGCTGGACGCGCATTTCTCGGTGATGTGGGTTGGGGATGTACGGCAACCCACACTGAATAAAGCGCGTTACGGACTCTTCTTGGCTCCTGGAGGGATAGCATGTGCTGCGGCATTTGGTTCAGCTTACTTCACGGAAAACCACCTATATGTATTTTAAATTTTTGGGAGCTGCATTTCCTGCCTTCCTGGGGTTGCATTGCAGCACATTCTCATCGAAGAGAAACAAGTTAGAAATCCTTTATTACTTCCACTCTTATACTATGTATTGAAGGGGATTTTGTGAGCTCACTGCACCAAATTCCCATGGCTGCTTCGCGAGCGCATATATATATATATATATGTGTGTGTGATAATCATTTAGGCTATGCTGCTCTATTCAGCTCTTATCCACATTAGCCCTGCTGTCTTCTCTTCCACCTCTTCATTGAGGCATTAGCGCTGTAAGGTTGTGTGGTATAAGAGAGGCACAGCTTCAGTATTCAACGGCAACAAAACATACGGCTGTGTTAAGGTCTCTCAGGAATCGTAGGACACTCTAGCCATGCAGCGGTGTCGACTGCGGCTACGGCGATGCGAAAAGAACTGTCTCCGCGGTATCACCTCTACATTGTTCTGCAGCCCTTCGTTTTTAAACCCCACCGTGTCTCATGCTCGCCGCTGTATATCAATAAGTGAAGACGACGCATCTCCATCGTCCACACATTCGTCGACACGCCTTGCGACGCACGTGGTTGAACCGGATGATCAGGTAAATAGCCTCACGCGCCTGCGCGAGCTCCTGAGTGAGATCGACCAACAAGGTAAGAAAGTCCTTTTTCCTGATGGGCTGCTTTGTCACCCCGAAGAAGTGTGGCCTCCTTCGTCAGCATCTTCCTCCTCAACCCTAACAACTCCATCAACCACCGGTAGCACAGCAGCAGCAGCAGCAGCAGCGCAGTCGGCTGTACGGAACGAGAAAGCACACGAAAAAGAGAACCGAAAACAGAAAGAGAATCTGAAAGTAGAGGAGCACAAGCATTGCCGGAACCTTCTTCGCTGGTGTGGTGGTCCTCCTGGCGTGGTGCGGGATGTGAACTACTTTACAGGTGATTCAGCAGCGCAGTACAACACACTTTTCCACACGCGGTACTATTTACTAAATAAGCCCACGGCGCCACTGCTCCGCTGCCCTGCTTGTACGGCGCGCCTCCTGGAGGCGGACAACGTGGAGTTAAGGGGAAGTGCAACTGTTCGGAAGCGCGATTCGCGCATGCCAGTCTTGCCACGGTTGTGGTTGGACCCACCGGCGCTCGACCGCCACCTCAGCTGGGCTCACGCAGATCAGCTCTTCACTTCACAAGAGCTTGCCACGTACAATGCGCAGGTGCTGCACGAGTTGATGTACAGCTGTGGTCTAGCACCGGTTTCGCTTGCCGAGAAATCTGAGCGAGAACAGACGGGAGGTAATATTGTTTCGATCGGACAGGTGGACGAGTGGAAGTCAACACCGGCCCGGCTGATAATTGCAGCTGACGTGGCGAATATGGAGATGGGTGCAAAACGCAACACTTTGCTGGAGGTGCTGACATCGAGTGACCTGCAGTGCGTCTTTTCACAAGTCCCCATCGCACTATGCGCCACGCATGAACTTTTCATCCCCTTTACTTCTAAGACATTGCACATCCTGTATCAGTTAGCCTTGCTCCACCCCGCTTCCACGCTGCACGTCTTTGTCGCGAACACCTCGCTTGAGTCGGGCGACCTGACGATGTCAGCTTACTTGAATGAGATAATGCTCGCCAGCCCGTCCCGGACAATCCCACCAGTGGTGGTCATGACGCAGGATGGTCAGCAGCGACAGGTTGCGGCAGAAATGCATGGCTCAGGGCAGCGGACTCTGTCGCCGGTGGGAGTGGTGGGCAGCTCCTCCGTCAGTACGATCAACGCCTTCTGGGATGTGCTGCGGACGGCGTTGACTGGCAGCTTCTGGAGCGTGTAAGAATGCACATAAAGTGGTTTGTAGAGGCTGATGCGTTGACCATTATATAGGATTATTCAGAAGAGATTCGTCTCTTTGTCGGCAGTTTTTCCATTGACTCAAGGTCATCAAGTGTAATTTCTTTCGAATGCATCCTCTCGACTTCCTTACAATTGTAGCACCCTCTGTTATAAGACATTAGTATCGCTGGGCTGTATTGCTGGAAGTTCAGCTCTACTCCTGCAGCTATTCATTTTTTTTTTTCCGACTTGCCGCAAAGCAAAGTTTCTTTCACTTCTCCAGGCCATTTCTCATTGTCTTCGTCTCCGTTTCTTCACCTCTTCGTCTCACTTACACACTTGTGATTCTCTCGTATTTTTCCTTTTCCCTGGTGTTAGTAGTTTGCTCCTTCTTATAGTTTCATCTCCACCCCGCAAGACTTCACAATGCTGCGCCGCACTCAGGCTTCCCTCTTCCGCCGCACCCCGTTGCGCCTCAGCGGCGGCGAACTGTACCACCCCCCGAAGCTCGAGGACATCCCTTCCTCCGTGGACACAAAGGGCTTCTTCGGCGCCTATAACGGTCCATTGATTGGCTGCCGTCTCATTGATATCAAGTGGATGATGAACCGCGCGGTCGAGCTGGGCCGCGAGTACTACATCTCCGCCCCGACCCTGTACCTGTTCCTGTGGATGTTCTGCTGGAAGGGCTTTGTGATTGCGCGCTACGGTGACGGCAAACCGCCGCGCACGGTGGACTGGAACTCGGAAGAGACCGGCTACCTGCCGCAGGGCTTCCAGCAGACCAAGGTGACGAAGCAGGTCTAAATACAAACACTGCAGGAATGGAATACCACGGCGCTGGCCTGAATAGGGTGATGCTCTTCTTTTGCGGAGGTGCGCAGAAAGGGCGGGGCGGGCTGTTGCTTTCGTGTTATGTCGTGTGTCGTGCGTGCGTTGCCCTACCTGCGACTGTTTTTGCCTCCGCTTCTTTCGCTTCATCTTCGGAAGGTTTTGAGGAGGGGCGCACATGAATCCGCGCAAATGACTGCACAATTAGGGAAGGGTGTGTCTCGACCCGTTGATTCGTGGCACATTTCCTCTTCTGTTGTTTTCTTTGTTACGTATTCGAAGTACATAGGAAGCAGACGCTTGCTCTTATTCTCTTACATTTCTCTTTTGGTATCCTGTGCTATTCCGTCGTTGCTGTCGATTTTGATTTACAGTTAGTCTAGTCCTCGGGGTCTCATTCTTCTTCGTTAGAGTAGTTCTTCGAATGATACCGCATCGCGGGGGCTGGCGAACGGACAATGCGCTCCACGTGTTCTCAATTTTTTTTTTACGTGGCCACCTTAGTTATCACGGGGATGAGGAGAATAATGTCAGTGTTTGCACTGTAGCGTGTCGTAAGAGCAACTAAAAAGTGAAAGGACATGTCTGTAAACGAGAACACGATAGCTGCTCAATACATCAGAGTGGCGGATATCGCTCAAGCGAGCTAAACGCCTTAGACATACACGTTTTCGTCTTGTCGCAGTTTTCTGTGTTTTGCTTTATCGAAGTAGTTCCAACGAGTAACGGCAAGACATCCTGGTAGCCCCAAGGTATGCTCGGGTTGCTGTCAGAATTTCGTTTGTAGAAGGCAGCTTTTGCACCGCCCTGTCTTTTAGTGTAACACTGCGCGTATTGAATGGTGATTATGAGCTGCTCACACTGCGTTGCGGGGGCAACCTTTAAGGAACGGCGTCGGTACAGTGCATTTTCTCCTTTGTTTCAACTCGCTCGCTTTTATTTCTTGTTTTTTTTTTTTCCGTTACTGTATGTGCCTACTGTGGGCCTGGATACGTGCAACCAGTGTGGTTCTCATGACTCCACTCGCACACTAGTGAAACACCATTTCCGTGACAAACTCCGTGCTGCGTGTCTGGTTTGCTTTTGCCGGAACGTAACGCAGCATCACTAAACATTTGCAGCCGCGTGAACTTACTCTCCTGTCAGGCTTGGCAAGCGTGCCTGACTACTTGCACATAATTAGCAGAAGACAAATGGACGCCACCGGAACTGCCAGGCTTTTTCTTTCCCTTTCCCCCTTGCCAACGACTGCCGCTTTACTCGTGCGTTTTGTTTTGCGAACACTTTCACTTTGTTTGCAGACTGCTCGTTAATGCTGTAATCTTGCAGATTTCATCCTTTTTTTTCTTTTTGAGGTTTTGCAGTCTTGTGTTGCACCACACCATTTGCCCTGCTTTGTCTGTGAGTACTGCAGTTGGTTTCTCCGTTCCCTTATATCTGGGCTTCTCCTTATAGGTCTGCGCAAGCTTACCTGCTCCCCAATATCTGCATTTGCGAAGACCACGGTGCTCAACTATTCTCCCTTTCTCTTGTTGTACCGCACACGCGACAACTCCCAACCATGGATTACTTCTACGCAATGAACACGGCAGACCTCACGCCACTCAAGACAGAGCTGGTTGACCTCGTCTCGTCCTGCTTGATGAAAGAACCACCGTTTGAAGCAGTCCGGCCTGACCAAGTAGCCCTTTACATCTCAAAGCGCAGCAATGCTTCTTGGCAGCCGCAACAGGGGAAGCCACCAACGAACGACGGTGTTGCTGCGGTCATGCAGATGCGTGAGTTGGTCCACCTCATCTCCCGTCAAGACGGCGAGTTTGTGTTAAAGCTGGCGCTCTACACCCGACGTACGCTGCACTTGCGCAGCTCGCCAAATTACCTCGTCGCGCTCTGCGCACGCGAGCCGAATTGCATTCCGTTCTTGGACCCCTACATGGACAAAATTGTCATGATCCCGTCCGACTGGCTGGCGATTGCGAACTTCGCCTACTTTTACGACTGCGATGCGGCGCACGACTTCTCGAACTTGCTGGAGCAGCACGCGGCAGTAGCTGCAGATAGGGACAAAGAGGCCGAGGACGAGGGCGGTGCGGCAGACGCGGCGACGAGGCGCGCCTCTGGAGGTCCTGCGCGCTTGCCGCCGACGAACGCGTACACACCAGTCAACCCAGGCGGCTCCCCTGTGAGTCACACAACTTCTTCGACTCGTCACGACGGCCTCAGCCCTGAATGCAAAAACCGTTCGAAAAAAGAGAAGAAGGGGAAGGAGGCCGACTCGACGCGGTCGTACGTGCCCACGGCGCTGCGCTCAAGCCTCGTTCGCTGCTTTGCGAAATTTACGCCCTTCAACTTGTCCAAGTACAACAACGAAGCCGCCGAGCACCGTGCTCGTCGCAAGGCGCGGAAATTACTGAAAAAACAGGAGGAACGGACGGTTGGGACATGGGGCGGCGATTCCAATGATGAGGGCAGCAGCAGCAGCTTCGGCAGTGTCAGCGACAACGGGGATGAGGAAGAGAAGGGGGAGAACGCGCAGGCAGCTGACGCCCCGAGGCGCCACCGCAAACTCACGTTTACTTATAAGTCGCTGATCCGCAAGCTGCACATCACTCAACCTGCCTTTCTGGTGTGTTGCTTGCTGGGCAAGAAGTACCCAACAAATGAAAAAGCCTTCAAGGAGATGGGTCTGCACCAGACAGACCCCACTTGGAAGCCTGTGCCGTCCATGGATTTCAAAGTAAATTTGACGAAGTTCAAAGTTAGCTCTGGTGCCGACGTCGCTTCCTCCACCACAAAAACAGAAACGTTGGAGAACGGAGGGGCATCTCTGCAGCCTTACTGCATATTTAACCATGCGTTAAGTGGCACACGCATGCGCCTGCCCGTTGTGCTGACATGGGAAACGTTGTTGTCGAAGGAAGGCAACACGGGCAAGGTGTGGGATGCGCTAGTCGCCTCCCGCGCCGTCGGCTACATGGCGTTACTGCGCAACCTACGCAACATCCTCACGCGGACATGCAGCAAAGCCACCCACAAACTGGTGCTAGAGAGGCTGGTGGACGAACAGCAGGTCGCACTTAGCCAGCAGTTGCCGTACCGGTTTTATAGCGCGTATCTGGCGGTGAAGGAGGTGCAGGGGATGATAAACATGTTGGCGTATCCGGAACCTCCTCCTCTTGCTTCGAAGGCCGAAAGGGGGAAGAAGTCGTCCGGCCGCGGCGGACGGGGTCGTAGCGGACGTGGCAGTGCGCGCGGTGTTGGTCTTGGTTGTGGCCGTGTTGCCCCTGACAGCTCCGTTCAGTCTGCCACTCCGTTGGATGACCGCGTTCGAGCTGCTTACGCAGCTTTCGAAAACCCCATTGCGTCGCGGCGTTTCACGTTTCGCTACATACCCCTCTACATGACTGCGCTCGACTCTGCGATTAACACCGCCGCCCGTCTAAACATCATTCCAATGAAAGGGACATCGATTGTAGTTTTGTGTCTGACGGAAGCGCTGTTCGAGCCGATGTCAGCCACTGGAGGGGAGGCAGAGACGACCTCCATCCAGCGCAAAATCGATGTGGCGGCTCTGTTAATTGCGATGATGATGCACGGCTGTGAACAGTGCGTGGTGCTGCTGTATTGCTACGACGAGTACGTCACGTTCCACGAAGAAGACAATAAAACATGCGGCGTGGACGTGTGCTCAACATTGGGGTCAGACAACGAGAGCAGTAGCAGCTGCAATAGCGGCGACAGCAAGAGTCAGAGCGAAGCGCCACGTGATGGCGCTGAAGGTTTGCGTTTCACCTTTGAGGCGAAAACAACCGAGAGCTCAACGATCGATCCACTGGAAAACTCTCGAGCACAGCAGAAGTGGCCGCGGCACAGCTTCATACGCCTGGTAGAGGCACTTGTGATGGAGAGCACTGTGCTTCTCCAGCGCAAGATGTTTGATGCGGAAGGGCGTCCCACCACCCGCGTCAAGACGTCGTTCGACATGTTCGCCGATGGCTCTGGGGCTCGGTTCCCCTACGATTTCTTGGATGAAGTCATCGAGCGTAACATGCGAGTAGAGTCGCTGCTCGTTTTTGACGAAGGCGTTCACCGAACCTACGCGGACATGAACCCCAACGCACCCGCGTTTGGCGACCTGCCGACTTATCTCTCCCGTCTGCGCCGCGTCTGCAGCCCTGACCTCGTCTATGTCGGTGTTAACATCCGCGCTTCCAACCCGCCACTGTTACAGCAGCAGGAGCAACAGCAGCGAGGAGCTCCAGGCAACAGTGGAGCGAAGCGGGCGCTTCAGCAAGCCGCAGTAAAAGCGCGTTTCCGCCACCACAATGACATTCTTCTCACAGGCTTCAGCGATACCATTCTGCGTCTTGTGGCTGAGCGGATGGGCGGCGGCCCGCTGTCGCTGATTGAGCGAGCGGCGGAGACGTACCAGGTGGCGCGGTTCTCCGCCCGTGCAAATCAAGATGCTCTGGGGGAACGGGCGAAGGCGCTGAAGATCGTCAGTGCTCTCTGTGAAGATTATAATTTCTACAGGAGCAAAGGACGGACATCAACAACAACGAAGAAAACAGAAGGCATGGTGGAAACAAAGGAGGATGGGACGACCACGGCGACTGCAGATACACCAGGCTTCCCAGCAGCTCGCGTAAGCACCGCAAGGAGAAAAACCTGCATGCTTTCCGCCGCGACAACTGTCTCGCTGCCGTCGTTCGACACCAACGGCAAAGTGATGAACTCCGCCACGTGGGAGGCGGACTGGGGCCATAAGGCGCGGCGTAGCGAGCGTCAACTGCAACAGCTCACCAGCAGCTTTGCTGGGCTCTCCTCCAGCCCGCATTTTGCGATTTACCCGTCCTCTGCTTCTTCACAGAGCGGCACGGACTACGTAACCATGCAGGGCCCAGCGACGTTGCCGAGCATCCGGCGGCTCTTCACGAAGCGGTCAACCGTCGATTCGGAGGATTCACATCTGGCATGCCGTAGCGGCAGCAGTGATGGTTCTGGCGTTGGTCTCCAGACCCCTTCAGAGGACGGTGGCTTCTATCTGCAGCAGCATTGCAGTCCCGCCGCTGGAGGACAGGGTGATAACGCGGCAGACTCGGAGGAAGCAGCGTGGCTGGCGCTGCAGGGCAAGCGCGTGTCACCGATCTACCACCCTCAGCCTTTCATTTCGCTGGTGAAGTTGCTCTCCGCCTCTGAAACGTCGGCGTCAGAACCCGCCTCCACTGAGGGCGGTACCTCAACAAAGAATACTGTGAACACACTGAGAAGAGAACTGGAACATGGATCACGCGTGCCGTCACTGTCCGTCTCTGCAGGTCTGCAGCGGTCTCACAGTAGTGGTGCAACGACGTCGAGGGAAGTGACACAGCAAGAGCACCAGATGTGTGAGCTTGCAGTATCCTTGGATTCGCCACAATCTACGTCGCCACGCAAAGAAGCGGAATCGTCGCCAATTGCCTCCCCGAATGGCCAGCAGAAGGCAATCAAAACCAAAGCAACGTTAGGAACAGCAGTAGCGGGAGGGGCAATAGCGGCCCAGACGCCATTCGGCGTTGTCCGCCGACTTCTCACGTCATACCGTGTCTGCCGCTTCTTCATTTCCAGCACCTTCCTCGACATGAATAACGAGCGCAACGCCATCACGCTCGACGTCTTTCCTCGGCTGCGGCGCTGGGCCGCCGAGGCGGGTCTGAAGGTGACGCTGTTGGAAGTCGATTTGCGGTGGGGCATCCCGGCCGTAGCAACGACGCGCAACCTCTCCACTTCCGTATGCCTCAACGAGGTCTCGCGGTGTAGTCCGTTTTTCCTCGGCATGATCGGTGCCCGCTACGGCTCCTGCCCGCCTACCCCGCTACAGCTGGTCGTAGACGAGGACGTGGCAGCGGAGGATTTTGATTGGATGTCGGAGCTGACGGATCCACACGTGTCGGTGACAGAACTGGAGATGCGGCATGCGATGTATAACACACCGCGCCGCCTTGGACCGGCAGCCACACCAACGGCGCTCTTCTTTGCCCGCGAGTACGACCACCTCATGTCCACGCTTGACGCCGCAGATGCCGCCGCCCGACGTGTGTACGAGAGCGACTCGGCCACTGCAGCGGAGTCGATCACAGCGTTGAAGCAACGCATCGTCGCCAGCGGGTATAAGCTGATCCCGTACAAGGCAGGGTACATAAAAATGACGAGTGCCGAGGCGGTCGTGCTTGCTGCAAGTGCAGGCAGCGGCTGCAACAACGGAGATGAGAATAGGAGTGTGGAGGGTAACAGCAATGTAGTGGTGAGTACTAGTGCTAATGGGAGCAACAGCGGTGGCTCAGTGAAACGGTCGAGCATGCGTACCATGCTGGAGGACGACCTGGGACGGTGGGCGGTGCGCGGCGGCTGCGCGCTCGACGTTGTCGGGCCGTCGAGCCATACGGTTGGCAGTAAAAGCAAAGACTCAGACTCGCTCTGGTCGTTTGTGAAAGCCCGCATCAACGAAAGTGAAGAGCCGCGGCTTCTAACCTCGATGGATGTCCCGCTTGACATGAGCGACTTCTCGGCGAGGGTGTTTTGGGCGCTACAGGAGGTAATTCAACAAGTTTGCGGTGTTCGCGTGAACAAAAGCAGCTCTGAAACTGTGACTGAAGGCAAAGCGCAACGCGATGCGGAAAGAGTCAATAGCAACAAAAAAGGAAATGCTACAGAGGAAAGGAATCTACAGGATAGCAGTGCGGCTGCGGCGGTTGCCTTCCCGAATGCACCCGCGTCTCCCGACGCAGCTCCAGACCTCTACGAGACCCTCATTGTGGCGCAGAGCGAGTACGCTCGGAAGCTGTCTGCGCTTTACACCGCTCCACGCGGAGTGCTGGAGCAGCTCTCCAGCTTCGTGGTTGCCGGCACGCTGGGCGCCATGTCTGTATCGACGCCTGCAGGTGCTACCGGGACAAAAGAGGGGGAAAATGGTAGTAGTAGGGGTTTTGGGCGACGCTCCTATTCCCCTGTGAACGATTCAATGCACTGCGACTACAGTTGTGCCAGAGATGTAAGCATTACAAGGGATAGTTTTCCATCACTAGGTGGAAAGCAAAGCGACGACGTCATTAACGCTGCCACTTCAACTAATGACGATGCGTCGGGAACAACAATATGGACTAGTGAGCGCAGCGAGAGCTCAAGCAAGCGCATCAACGGTAACAACGCATACATCCGACAAAGCGGCAACGGCTCTTGTGAGTTAACCATTACGCGTCGTGCCGACACCGGCTCCATCCTGCTAGTCGAAGGCTGCGATGGAGATGGCAAGTCTTCTACATTGGCGGCACTGATGGAGCGTGTTCTGCGGCCAATGCACAAGGCCGCAGCCGTCACCGACGCACGGCCGTTTATCTTCTACTCTATGCAAGCCGGTGACGACTCGGCGCGGTCGCTGCTGTACTTCCTCGCGATGTCGTACCGCACCATTTTCCACTTATACGCGGAAATGTCTGTGCATGAGTCGGACCCGGTGGAGCAGCTGCTGCTAGCGCTAGAGCAGACTTACGCTTCTCTTCATCGCCGCTGCGAGTTATCGGATGGTGGCAGCAATAGTAATAACAACAAGGGCGGCGGCGGAGCGGAGATCGCCACGTCTGGCCCCGCCGCGCTGGTTGTGATTCTAGACGGCCTGGACAAGTCGTCGGAGTCGGCCGAGCTGCTGAGTCTTCTCGGGACCGTTCTGCACCCCCTCGCCGCCCCACACATCCGCTTTGTCGTTTCGGCCTGTCCGCGATCGGGGTTGGCAAATGCGCTGCGCAGTCGCACGCCGGCCGCGCTGGTGGTGCAGCTACCACTGTTGAGCGAAGGCGAGCGGGCGCAGCTTGTGCGCCTCCACCTCGCCGCGTACGGCAAGCTGCTTGAAGAGTCCTTCTCCGTCGACGAACTGAAAGAACTGCTGCGCAAATCTGGTGCCGGGCGGCCCAGCCGCCTTATCGCCATCATCACGTATCTGCGGCTTTTCAGCACCTTTGACACTCTGCGCGAAGACATCCGCTCACTTCCCGCGACTGCGACGCAGCTGTACGTTAAGTTCTTCACCCAGCTGCAAAGCCGCTTCGACGGCCCAACCTGCCGCCTCATTCTCACGCTGTTGTGTCTTCGTCATCCGGTCGGGGGCGTGATGGAGTACAATTTGTACCGCCTCGTCTCGAACGTCGCGGTAGCCTCGCGGCTCGTGGCGCTGCTCCGTGGCATCTGCCTAGACTCCCACCACGGCCGCCTCTTCATCACGTCCGCGGCGTTCGTTGCGGCGGTGGCGCACACCTACTTTCCTTTTGCCTCGGACTACCAGAGTGCGCAGGAGCGGGTGCTGGTGGCAGAGTTGCTATATCAGCCGGTGGACATGACGGTGGATGAGCAGGAGGTGCGACAACTGCTGCGGCGGACACGGGAAGCCATTGAGCGCAACGCCGCCGACCCTCTCGTGCTATGCCGCTTCAACCCTGAGCGCTACGCGCCGCGAGAGCTGCTCGGCGTGCTGCAAGGGTCCGTGCAGGCGGGCCGACTGGATGTGACAGCCACGCTCGTGTGCTATCTGCCTTTCCTCGAGTGTTTGGTCATCAACCGCCGGATGCTGCCCCAGCTGATTGGGTTGCTTCGGTCTATTCTGCATGCCACGAAACGTCCGAGCGCCTCTGTATTTGGAGAAGACACCCTGAGCACTATCGTTGGTTCTGCCGGTGAAACGGGGCTTATCAACGATGCCGACGCGGTCACGAGTTTTGGCGTTGAATGTTTGCCCCTTCATTGGCGGCAATACCGCAACGAGGTGCGCCGCATCAGCAACGTGCTCGATTTTCTGCAGACACACTATCACATCTTGCTCCAGCAACCTTCGTTGCTGCGGCAGTGCGTGTGGAATGCCCTGGCGCGTGGCAGTTGCGTCAGCACCTACGACTGCGCATTGACGGCGCGGCTACGCAGCTTCCTGCAGCAAACATCCACCGCTGCGGCAAGTGCACACACTGCCACTCATCCAAGCACGGAAGGACACAAGAGGGGCAACAATGCTGGAAACGGAGAAGCTGCTTCATCGTCAGCGTTGTCCTTCCCCAACGCTGCGGCGCTGTCGGCGCTGTGGGTTCACTGGGTCAACCTGCGCCAGCACGGCGGCGAGACACGCGTGCAGCTCACCACCGCCTCCTCGCAGGCCATCCGATGCATGGCGATCAGCCCAGATGGGTCGGAAGTAGCCCTCGGCGGTGATGACGGCTTTGTGCGCCGCATCTGCACCGGCGAAGAAGAAGGCGCACTGCCGGCGACGCAGCTGAATGGTGCGCAGGCGACGAAAAAGAGTAACGATAAAACAAGCACTGGTAATCGCAGTCGTCTTGCCTCCACGTTGCGGCACGAGTCGCCGGTTGCGGCAGTGACCTACGTGCCGCAGTCGGCGAATGGACCAGGTGCCAATGGCTCCACGACGAGCGGTTTCATCGGACGCGGGCTCGGTGGTGGTGACGATACGGGCTTTTCTTCCTCGTTCTTCACGCCCGCCCCGCAGCTGCTCGTCTCCGGCTGCGTGCGGGGCATCATCTACGTGTGGAATTTGAAGGATAACTCTCTGCTGCAGCGCGGCACGGGGCATCTGCGGAGCATCAGCGGACTCGTGTGCCATCCGTTGGAGCCATCGGTGTTGTGCACGTGCAGTCACGACTCGTACGTGATGTTGTGGAATCTATGCGGGTCAGCCTCGCAGCTGAGCGAGGAGGTGGCTAGCGCCATCGCACTGCGGCTGCCCAAGTATCCTGCCAACTCCCCTGAGCGATTCAAACAGCAGCGGATGCTACATAGTATAATCGGTGGGAACAGCAATACGAGTGGTAATGGCACGGATCGTGATTGCGGTTCGGCAGTGGCGTATCAGAGCTCCCTCGCGAGTCGATCCATAGCGGCGCACCCGGACTACCTGACACCGCTGACTCCCTTCCACATAGAGCGGCAACACCGCACACCGGTGTCGTGCATTGACTTTCATCGCACTGGCGACGTCATGGCGAGCGGAAGCTGGGACGGTGCGCTGCTGCTGTACAACACGCGTGAGCTGCGCACCCCGCCGCCGGTACTGCCGCCGGCTTCAACAACGTCCAAGCCCCGTAGTTGGGTGGGACAGCGGAATAGTAAAAAGAAGCTCAAGCAGCTTAAATGGCGCACACGGCACGGTGCCGAGTATCGTCAAGTCACCTTTCTCTCAGTCGAGTTTGATCTTGGGTCTCCAGTGCGCTCGTTGAGTTTCTCCAGCTCGCTCGCCGTGACATGCGTTGTGGGGTGCTACAACGGGGCGGTGGTGGTGGTCGACTATGCCTCCCGCGCTGTCGTGGCACGTTGGACCTCGCTGCACACGGCGCCCGTCACGCGGGTGCTAGCGTCGCCCGACAGCCGTTGCGTGGCATCAGCTGATGAACACGGCGTGGTACGGTTGACCCACCTCGGCGTCTCCGGGGTCGTCTTCGCGACCCTTAACGGACACCACGGTGCGGTGACAGGTCTCGGCTTTCGTGTGCAGTTCGACGCTCCAATCGAAGCGCTGCAGACACCGCAGCAGGTGCTGCTCACAGCGGGTGAAGATCGCACGCTACAGGCGTGGCGGGTTAACCACAACAGCACAGACAGCGGTGGGGCCGAGGCGCAGGCGACGAAGCGGTGTTTGCCGACGTCGCACAGCACCGCCGTTACGGCGATGGCGATGTCGGCGGACGGACAGACGCTGGTGACCGGCTCGGCGGATGGCATTGCCATCGTCTTTTGTGCACTTGAGGAGGAGAGCCATGTGAATGGTGAGGAGTCTCTTCGCGGTGTGTTTGGGGGTGGTGGTGCCGAGGGTACTGCATTGGGCCCGGGCAACCTGCGCGACTACGCCGCCTATCGCAACAAAAGTGCATCTGCGTCATTTCTAGAGTCGTCTCCAGTCTCTGTGCGAGAACACAGTGCGACACGCGCCATGGAGCCTTCGTTTGTGCTGCGTCACGATGACTGCCGCATTACCTGCATCAGATTCGCCCTGCAGGATACGAAAATTGTTGTTGGCGTCGTGTTCGGGCTCGTGTACGTGTGGTCTGCCGCGCCCGGGTTAAACCACATTGAGGGGCGCTTGCTGCTGCGGGTGCGGGTGCCGGAACACGGCCTTTACCCCATCATCTCCATTGGTGTGTGGGAGAGTAACGCTGGTGCTGGTGCTGCTGCGGGCGCGTCGACCTCGTCCCCCGAGCTTTTGCGCGAAGTCTCTGAGCCCCTCTTGAGCGACGATCTCTTCACCATCACAAGGAAAGACACCATCAAAAAAGCGGTGCGCGGGTTGGACGCGTCATTTGCGGGTGCTGCGGCGACGGCGGCTGCAGTGGAGGACAGTTGCTCCGACTTCGTCACGGCCATCTGCGCCAACGGCGATGTGGCTGTGCTGAAGCTGCTGAGCGACACGGCATCGCGGGTGATGGCGGCAGACCAGGAGCGCCGATGTAACCAGCGTCGACTGCGGCGCGGCGATGCCCTGCAGCGTCAGCGTACCGACAGTTTCAGCAGCGCCAGGAGCGAGCTGGCATTGTTCAACGCGACGGCCGGAACGAGTGGCAGTTTGTACAGCAGGTCAAATGGAGAAGAGGGGGAGGAGAAGGGAGAGGTTATGGGTGACGCACTCTTCTCGCCCAACGTGGACGTGCGCAGTCAACTAATGTCCTTCCCTGCTGGGAATCACGATGCTGCAGCTTCTGCACCTTCGGCCGTGCCGGTTAGGACCTCCGAACACCTTATTTTGCCCTATAAGGTACTCGCGCGCCGCTCTCAGGGTGTCCCTCTCTCGGAGCTTCCTTCTGCTCTGCAGGCCAATCCAATGCCCACGCTGGTACCCTCCGTGCTTGTCCCGTCCAAGAAGCAAATGTTACAACGAAAGGCGCTGGACAGGCGAGCCGTGAGGTTGCAGCGACTCTTAGGACGCTGTCGCGTGACAGAGACGGAGCTGCGCGCAAATTTTCAGCTCAACTTGTGTCGCCACCGGCTGTCCTGGTCTAACAGCGCTGACGCTGAGGAGATCGTCGCCGTCGTGTGGCTGAGCGGAGAGATAGTGGCAAATACAGTAGTGGGTGACGCAGCACAGAGGCACGATGAACAGCAGCAACGACAGCAGCGTTTCACTGACGCTAGTAAGACTCCGGCAGCGGTTGTTGTGAGGAGTGGGGGTGTGAACCGATATGAAAAACTGGCGCTCATCGTGACGCAGCGGAAGGTTTGCCTGATGCTCAGCAGCAGACACGAAAGTGCGGTGAGCGGTGAGTTGAATATTCGCGTATCACACCACACACCCGACGCGGCGGCCCTGTTAAGAAATGGGTTTCTGATGCCAGAGAAAGGCGCATCAACCGCAACCGAAGCGGCAGGAAAAGACAAATTGGGTGTTGAAATCAATAACGAGGCTGTTAGCGTTAACGCATCGCAGCGGAAGGTACAGCTGCCGGCAACAAATAATACCCTCGAGCACGACTTATTGCGTGATCTAGAGGTGGATGTGAGCTACTTGCTGAGCGACGAGGAGTACTTCACTGCCGCTAGTGCAGCCGTTGCGGTGGGAACAGGACATCCAAAGATGAATACAGTACCGTCTTTGATTGCATTGACCGCTCACTTGAACAACGAATCAAAGGAGGCGACAAGTGGTGAAGCAGCGCTGCAGACGCAAACCCGCACGAACGCGTTTGTTGTGGCGCTCACGACGAGTGGGGGCGAAGTGTTGCTGCTGCGTGTACACGTGCCACATCTCCATCGCAGAGACGCGTACCCGCACAGTACCGCACCGTTTAATACTGTGCTTGCCAAGAAAACCGAAGGCAATCTAGCAACGGCAACGCCAAATGTTGGTGGGAGCAGCCCTGCTTTACACCAGCTACGCGAGCACGTCTTGCCGCTGACGCAGTTATATCTGTGTCAGCGTCTGAGTTTCACGAAAGCCGCGCCGCTCGCGTCGCTAGAAGGTGCCGTTGGTGGTGTGGATGTGGGGGTTGGGAATTGGAAGAGCAGCAGTGCTGAGGCAATGGCCGTCCCCGCAGCTGCTCAGAGAGCCTTCGTCACACCCTTGGTGACGGCCGTGCAGCTCTGCGCGCTGCCGGACATGCTTATTGAGCCAAAGACAGACACACACACATTCAATGACACTAACGACAAGGGAGACGGTGCCGACTGTTTTTCTTCGGCGAGTGTTGACGCTACGGAGCAGGTCGCGTTGGTGGCGGGCTGCAGCGATGGTTCGACTCGTATTTGGATCGTCCCGACGATGCCGCTTACCATGCGCACAAAGCACTGGACGGTGAGCCATGCCAACGGTGGCGCTTTCAAAGTTGCAGCATCTCGTCTGACAGACACATCAGCTGTGTCTAGAACGTCGCTATCTACTGTACGTGCCTCAGACGTCCCGATCAGCTGTTTCTTTTGCTCAAGTGCCGTCAGCGTGGCGTCCCCGCTGCTTCAGGTCGGTCCGACAGCTCAGCGGCGTCAGCAAAGACAACAGCAACACACCCTGTCGCACGCATGGCAGCAACCAACGCGGCTGCTGACGGCGCCGCGGCCATGGTGGGTCGTTGGCGATACGTTGGGCGACGTCTATCAACTGCAGCTGGAGCGTGGCGCACCGGGTGGCGTGACAGCGCTGATGCGGTGTTCGACGATATTGCATGACGAGCAGCATGGAGTGCACATTTCACCTTCGTCGCCGGCTTGGAAGACACAGGGTAGTGACTGCAGCAGCGGCAGCACCAACCGTGCTGTCATGAAGGGATTGGTGGTATCCGCTGCCGCAGGTGGCGCTGAAACCCGCCCGTGGGTGTCGACCCAGCGGAAACTGATAGGTATGATGGATCAATTCCCCTCCACGGAGGTCCTGGAGGACCTGCCGATGTCGCATTCATCCACAGCAACAACAATGTTGACAGGAAGTGCCAGCATGACCAACAACAGTGTTATGATTACTAGCAGTGGTAGTAATGGTAAGACTACGTGGTGGTCAATGAGTGCGACACAGACGCCAGCGGACTGGCTAAACCCAGTAGACTTCTCCGTCCCTGTGGCAGCCACGTTGCTGAAGCGCGGCAGCTGCAGCGCCTCCCCCGTTGTCACTAGAAGTGCTTGTATTGCCGGGGAGACTCAGAGACTCGAGCAACCACCTTCATGCGGTACCAGGCTTCGTGCATGCGAGAACACGCACAGTGGTTTGTCTCATGGTGCTACCAACAGTTCATTGCTGAGTAGCTTTCCTTCGCAAGAGTCGACCATCTTATCGAGCCTCCCGACCGCGCTGCGGGCACCTTCCTCGATTGCAGCGAGTCTATTTCCAAATACCGACCTAACGTTTAGTCAATCACTGAACGTGACACAGAAAGCGGACGAAGCCTGTGAGGTAAACTGCTCAACTTTAAATCCATTACCACCACCTCCAGCCGTTCTTCCGTCCTTCGGATCGGAGCAGGTGCAGCAGTGGCAACAACAACACAACTTAGTTTCTCGAACAACGTCGGATGGTGAGGCAGAAGTTCACTTCAACTTTGAAACACCCCTGCTAGACGTTCTCTCCACATACCGAAGGAATGCGCAAGTCAGTGAGCCAGGTTTGAGCGCTGAAAATGAGTTGGCGGGGCAACCTAACTTGTTCCCGAAGACGTCGGCGTTGCAGGATCAACAAAAGTGTGTCGCAGCTGCTGTGAATGCGGTGCCTTTATCTAAGCACCAGAAGATGCTGCTGCCGTCAGCTACCTCTTTTTTCTCTACTCGCGTGGTGAAAGAAGATATCGAAGTTAAACCGGCGGCATCTACGCCACAGGAAAAGGCAGCGAACGCTCCTACGACAGGTACAAAGGTCTTGTTACCTACGTTAGCTGTGTCACCATCGAACACTACTTGTACACAGCCGACCGTGCGCTTCGCGCTGTCACCATCCGCAACGCCGTGCGCACCGGTACCCATCTCAATGGGAAATCCGGAAGGGAACAAGGCCGTGTCACGAGGATCTGTACTTGACACGAATTCCGCGATTACACAGTCCGCGACCGCGTCTGTTGAAAACAGAAGCGCCATGGAGAACGAGGTAGACGAGGACAAGAAAGAGAAAGGTTACTTTGGCATTTTGTACAAGAGGGGTCCGCCACCGCAGTTGTTGACTTCGCCGTTGAATTCAACCAGCGCGGCTGACGTGAAACGAGCGTGGTTTCTGCAGCAGCAAGAGGTGCTGAAGGAGGCTACGCGTGTGCAGCAGTACAACGAGGAGGCACGAACGGCTCTGAGAGCCTACCAAGAGCGGATGGCGTCTGCGGTGGGCATGCAATAACGTGTAAGTGTAGTTTGCGCTTAAGAACGAATAAGGAAACGCATCAAAAATCACCAGAGCTTTATGCGATGACTGCCATTTTTTTCTCAGTGCTTCATCCATTTCCTGGTTTTCGTCCGTGCCACCGCTTTCCATTTTTGGATCGTCTTGAAACGAGCCCCCATAAGGAATGTGTATTGGCTGCTCTACGGACAAGCAGACCGGACTAAATCGTCCTGTTTGAAACCCGTTTGTTTGGGCAATCTAAGTTAGCGAATTGCGTCCACCTCGGCTCGTCGCAGTTTTGCCATCGACTAAATTGGGCTTTTGCATACTACGCCTAACTAAGCGCTTGTGCTCTTCAAGTGCACGGGGAAGCTCCTTTTTCGCTTTTCTCACACTTACTCTGTTCATACCTTTCTGTACTTTCCCTGAATTACTGATTCGTGCAGCGCTGATAGAAGCTAAAGGCTATCCGTTAGGTGCTTTGGAGCCTACCGTACACAGAAAGGAGTGCATTCCCTGCACGATCACCTCTCTCGTACTACTCATCCCCTTTATTTTTCCGAAGATTTGATTTTGTGTTGAATAAGCACAAGGAAAAAATTGGCTTCTCCACAAAGCAACATGGCAACCCCAGAAGACGAAAACGTCTACGACACACGAGGCACAGTTCTCTACTGCACCGTGCCGGTCATCACAGCTGCCGTTGATGAGCCATCCGTGCACAACCTCAACGATGCCCTCAACATCCCGTTGGACTACGAGATGGCGCTGACTGTGCTGGAGTCCGAGCAAGCCCAGACCTGTACGAACGGAGGAACAGGACTAACCAACGGTGCTGGTCTGATGAGTTCCGGTGTGAATGGAGCCACCACACGCAGTGCAGGTTGCGTGTTGTTGCCCGGTGCCGCAGACGGTCATCTGTCTTCCTCTGGCGCTGCGGTCGCCGCTGGGTCACTGAACACAGGAGGCAAAGTCCCAGCTCAATCAACACAGATGCAATCACAGCAGCGTGCTGGGGTTTCGAACGTGGTCGCTCGCTACAGCATGCATAGTGGCACGCAGCGCTCCGCTGCGAGCGTCTCTTTCAAAGGAGAGTTTATCCCTGGCGCAGCAGGGTCAAAAGCACAGCGACAGCAGCAACTGATGAGGGGAAGTAGCAGTGTGGGTAATCAGTTAAAGGGGGCTTCGCGGATTGTCGGGCTGGGTGACGGCGTAGCCACCGGGTTTGGTAGCGTGGTAGCGCGCAACGCCTATGTTGCAAAGGTGGCAAGCGCGCGCGGTGCGGTCAAGACAACTCAGACGCCGGATAAGAATTTAAACACGTTAAAAGGCACTAGCTCGACGGCCACGGCAGTCACCGCAGCGCGCATGGCGGGCGGTCGCGCCTTGACTGTGGCGGACGCGATGGACACACTTTTTCCGATCGTGCAGGTGGACAGAAGTGGCGATTACTCAGGTCAGGACACAGCCGGGGATGATCAGGCATGGGACGGCGAAAAGAGCAGGAGGGTGTCTGTCGCCTCGTATGTGAATGGACCTGGCGCTTCTGCAAAAGGTGTTCACGGTGGTTCCCGTCGCAATAGCGGCGACACCGAACCCACACAGTCGGGCGGCAATGCTAACACTGCAGCTTTGCCGGAGCTGTGGCGCCGTGCTGATGTCACGCACGTATCGCGGCTGGATGTAGTGCTACTGTATCTCCATTTGCAGAGGCGATGTGCCGAGGAGTCGGCCCGGCCACGTGGGGTAGTGTGCCCGAACCGCGAGCGGCTGTACTGCGATGCCCTACAGGAGCTGACCCGGCAAATTACCCTCCTCTGTCCAGAGCGCGGCCTGCTGCTAGATGAACTGGCCCACAGTATGGAGCAATCTATAGAAACCTACGATGTGTTGCTTGACAGTGCGAGTCAATATGCGGTGCGCAAGAGCACGGAGCGGGATCTGCATCAGTATCTTTTTGCGGAGAAGGCGCAGTTGGAGACGGAGGTGCGACGACGCGAGCATCGCGTGAGTGAGTGGCGCGCCAAGTACGCGGGAATGCAGAAGCGGCTGGAGGAGCAGCAGGCCGCGGATGAGAAGTTGCATGAGCAGGAGATTGCGTACGCAAGGAAAGCGAACACGCAGCTCGTCAATGAAATCAAGCGACTTGCCTCCGAGGCGGAGAAGTTAAAGGAAAGTTGAGGCTGCCCGCACCATTTCGGAGTGATGCAGTCATTTCAGCTGCCGTTTTCCATTTCGTTTACGTCGCAAAGGTGACAGTGTACGGGGGTTTGTCTGTTTGTTTCTACTAATGTAATTACAATCGTGTTTCATAGCGGCATTTTGAGTTTCAAACGCCTGCTCTCCTTTATTGTTTCTCTGTATTAATTGATCAATGTAAAATACGCCTCTCAGCATTTGCTGAAACGAATAGAAATACATCTACTCTCAAAACGTCTTGACCTTTGTGGAAACTCTATCGCGTACCCTCGGCGTCTGTAGTGAAAGACCACGGCTATGTCGCCTGAAATAGGACTGCACGTGCGACAAAAGATGTGAAGACACCACGATCAAGGCGGCAGAGTTGAACGCTACGACGCTGTTTTCGCCGGAGCAAGAGCCTCTTTTTCTTTTGGCGTTGTAGATACTGCGAAGTCCACTGCTGCGGTGCGTGTCTTAGCCACCGAATGGGCTTTCATTTTAATGGCCTTTCTCAACGACCTGTTCTACTCTTTTCGACAATCTCAACTTTGATGTTTCTTTAGCCTTGCTTTAACCCTCAGTTATTTTGGTCGTTCAACCCAAAGTACTAGTTCTTTGTGTGCTTGTTGGATTAGAGTTACATTTAACGGCAACAGTCATCAAGCACTACGGCAATTTCTCTAAGAGTCTTTGGCCATTTGGAATTGGAGAAGCTGTGTCTAATCAGACCGGATCTTGGCCAAAGCTCTAAATATAAATATATATGTTTAAAAGTAAAGTGGGTTTCATCATTGGTGTAGTTTAACGGCGACTTGCTTTGGCTTTCATTTGCGTTGCCGAGTTTTCCAATTACCGCCCACCTTTCACATTCAGCTTCCTTTTTCCAATCTATTGTAAGACAGCGCCTTCCTCCAAAGCGCTAGTTTTCTTTTCCCACTTTTTTTTTTTCTCTTTCACGTTTCTCTATGTATAGCACCCGATCAGCTTAAAACTGGAATTAGGACTGTTTCCATTCGCTTCTCTTCCTTTCAGAAATTTTCGCCCTTTGAGTTATTAGTTGGCATCAGCCTGTTGATTCCATACACGGAAAAGGAGCGCACACAACAAAACCATGGAATACACACAACCACATTTTAGAATGTCGGGCGGGGCCGCGGTTCGCTATGACGGTGGACTTGTAGAGTCGTCTCGCTTGTTGGACAGCCGCAGCAACAGCAACGCTGACATGGAACCCAACACCAGTAAACGCTCGACTTCACATCGAAGGCCCTCGAAGTTATCAAGCTATTCACAGCAGCGGTCGCGCACTGTCTCCACGCTTTCGCTGCCACGCCAGTTATCCCATAAGTCTGAGACACGCAACTCTCCGAAGCTTGAAAGCGGCGGTGTTAAAGTCTCAAGCAACCCATTTCTCGCCAATTCTGCCTACCCCCTCATCCCCGAGACGCTCCATTTGCCAACCAGTCAGCACGCCCTACCGCCCACCAGGCCATCAGTGTTCGCTGGCAACTCGGGGAAAGCGGACACGTGGCGTTTCGGCTCACCGGACCACTGGAAATCGAACTCAGCAACAAGCCCGATTTCCTTTGCTGGTGGTGGTGGTGGTAGCGGTGACTTGCATTCTTTCTCCCACACGTCTCCGCGATCCACCAGCGTGGTGCTCGCCAACGTCGTGAACGCCCAGCCAATCGCGCACCCAGCACGACGATCGCGCTCGGCATCTATTCTCGCGCAGCAGCAACGACAGATGGGAAGCGTCGCATCAGGCCGTAATGGCGGGTCCATCAGCGCTTTAGTTAGCCGGGCTTCGCAGAATAGGGCTTCAGCTCGGGAGGGCGGCGTCTTTTCTTTCGCATCCTACGTTCCCCCGCCCAATACAACTTCACCGTACCTGCGCGCGTTTAGCAATAAGAGTCTCTACGTGCGTCCACGGCCCGCCAGCGTCACTTTCTCTTCTTCGACCTCATCCTCTTCTTCGTTTGCCGAGAATAACGTTAACCGCAGCAGCAATGATAACGTGATTAAGAGCGATGCTGCTTGTGTAGTTTCTCCGCGTAGCGGAACAAGATTGTGGCAGCAGCACGTGTCAAGCAGACTAGCGCCGGGGGGCTCCCCTACCACTTCAGTGTCGCGACGGCGCCGGCCAACGAACTCGCCACGGCCGTTTCGGAACTTGAAGGTGACTGATGTGGATGCTTTGTCGCTCGAACTATCCGACGAAGTCGGGGCACCCAGCACGGAGAGGGAAGACTTCACCACGACACACCTGAGCTCCACAGTTGCTGCGCCGCTCACCGCCCGCTTTGCATCCCTCATCGCGTACAATGAGCAGAATGAGGAAGTTTACACGGAAGGGGCTAGTGGAGAGGACCATAATAGAAGACAGGACTCGCGTGACGTTGAGAACGAAGATACTCGTGTTGAGGAGGAGGAGGCGGGACTACCATTGACACCGCAGGCCGCTGCCGGCGCCACAGGCATTGAAATCGGCCCTGCAGCCGGCGAGTGGAACCTGCCACGCATCCAGCAGCGCATTTTAGCCGCGCGCGCGCAGGCCGAGCTCTTCCAGCACTTTACCAGCGCTATGGAAATCCTCCTTGCGGTTCAGATGAGTCTCGACGAGGATTATCAGGAGGCAAACATGCTGGATAAGGACGATTACAACGGGTCGGGCATGACGCTCACACCGGAGCAGCGGGCTTACTACGCAGATCTGGTAGGGCGCGAGCTGCAGCACGTGACAGCACAGTGGATGGCGAAGCTGCAAGCGGTAGACGCTCGCTCGATGACGCCGCTGTCCAATGTTAGTGCCTCGCCGTCCAGTACCGCCTTGAGTGGACGGTCGTGGAACCGATCTACGAGCTCAGCACACCGGGCAAACAGCTCTCCGCCGTCGCGTGGTGTTTCGGTGTCGTTATCGCGTACGGCGTCGGTTGGGAGGCGTTATACACACAAGCAGCGCCGCATCGAAGGCTCGTCTTCCGGTTTTCAACGATCGGCGCGGCAGGCAGAGGGTTTTTGCACAACGGGGATGGAAAAGAAGACTGCTTCTTCCTCGTCAACGCCGGGCGCTCGTGCGTCACCACGCAAGCTCTTCCTCGCGGTGCCAGCGGCGCAAGATGAGCGCACCGCACAACAGTCCACTTCGCTTCCTAAAAAACCGAAAACAGCGTCAGCCTTAGCAAAAGGGGAAGGATATAATAATATGGTCTACTCGGCGCACACCAACGTTACTGTCACAGCGTTATATCGATCCCCGCAGAGCAGCACCGAGCGTGCTGATCGAAGCCATATGAAAGAGGAAGAGGAGGAGGAGAAGATTACGAGTCAGCTCAGCAGTCTGCACGGCGACGGCGCCCTCTCCTCCTTTTACGCCGGCTGTTCTGTCTCAGACGAAACAGATGCAGCGAAAGTTTCCACTTTGAAAGTGAGTCCGCAGCAACGGAGCACAATAGGCAACAAGACTCGGGAGGCTCGTCCTAAACGTCGAAAGCAGCCCAGCGGAACGCCTGTTCGCCGTCGAAGCTACAAAATAGACGCGGTAGAGATGGACACTGCCATGCTGCAGGAACTTTCTAGCGTACTGGACGACACTGTACTGGGTCTACTCACCCACAGCCCTTTTGAAACCGACTATCTAAGCCGCTCTCGTCGACCCACCGCAGTTGGGGTGAACTTCGATAGCAGCAACATCACCGGCGTGTCGTCCACCACGTCCTACTATCGAACCGGTGCGGTTGTGTACTTCCCGCAGTATCGGCGAATGTCGTTGCTATACGGCGTGCCACGCGACGGACGCAGTGGACACCATGGCAGGCAGCAACGTAGCAACACTAGCAGCGTCAACAACTACGGTTGTCGACGTCAGTCCGGTAATGTAATGCATCGAGTCGACTGGGAGGCAGGGTCGCGCCAGTACACGCACTCAACAATTGCCGTAAGGGACGAGAATAGTGGCAATTCTTCCTTTGCGGCGACGCCGTCTGAAGAGCAACAGAACCATCAACACCGTGACTTACGTCAAGAGCGCTACCCGCCGCCGCTGGTATTGCCATCGGAAAGTAGCCGCGGCGTCGTGCGCGAGTTTGAGCGCGGGAGATCTGCGGCGAGTACCGTTGGGGGTTTGACTCACTCTGATACAAGAGCTCGCAGCAACTCGCCAACTTACTCGCGCAGTCCGTCGTCCCCGCCGTCACGCAGCGCCTCCAGCAATCACACGATCATCGCACCGTCGACGGCAACGTACAACACGGAAGGTACTAATAGTACGACAATTTCCTCGACGAAAACTAGGGACACAGCGCAAATCAAACACATCAATGATATCATCGTCGCGGGGAAAGCAGAAGAAAACAGCGTGTTGACGGTAATTGAGCGACGCTTCAGCCGATCTCGTACAATGGTATACGGAGAGGAGACACCTCCGCTCTCAACAGCGCACCGCTCACGCGCTGTCCTTGAAAGCAGCCTTTCGCATGCCACTTCATCGCCCACACATAGCGAACCTCCGAACAAACTCGATCTTTTAACTGACTCATCCCGGTGTCAATCAAAGACTACCTCCAATGACGGTGACGACGAGGAAACAAGTCAGGAAAGAACAAACGCCTCTCACCACAAATCTCCTTTCTTGAATCAGGCTCTAGAAAAAAACGCTGAGAGAAGGAAGGGAGAGGAGCAGCAGCTGCAATTCCAGCGGACACTGAAACGTGATGTGAGCTGCATGCATCACAATTACTCGGAGTATAACGCCCGACGGCAGCAACAACAAGAGCAAGGGTACGCGTTTCTTCCTACGGACCTCGGCTCACCATTGGACACCTTCTCCCTTCCGTTCAGCACCGCCGCGACGTCCCGTCCTCCCATCTCTCCACACGATACAAACCGAGTTACCACATCCAACGGGCGGCCACCGTGTGCGCCGCGCTATAACTCGCCCTTCCACAGCCCTCAAGGAAGTATACAGCAACAAATGTTAAAGTCGGCTGCCGTGACGCATCCTGCCCTTGTCATGCCTGCGTTTCAACGTGCGACTCCAATCGATGTTTTTCCGGGAAACAAAACAAACGCGAAATGGAACGGTTCTTCCTCATCTACCATCTCCAGCGACACTTCACGAGGAAAGAGTGAGGAAAGTGTCCACGAGGCACCAACGACAATCAGCTATTCCGGCGGTCGTGAGTTGAGACCATTCTTGACACCACCCTCGATTCCGTCGCTGTCGACTTCCACGGGGACTGATACGACCAAGCTTGACGATCACGAGGATGACAAGCGACATCGCACTTCTAGTACACACTACATGTACGAATACAAACTAATTTACGACTCCGACGGCAACCCGCGCCGCCGGCTGTTGCTGCACCGATCGAGAACGACATCCGGAGCAGCGGATATCACTTCCAGACAACGACAAAATCAAAAGTCCCACCCTGACACCACAAACAATCACCACTTTATCATCTCCTCAACGCAACAGCAGCCGGCAGCACGGAAAAACAATAACGTAAACACCGAAAACAAGGAAAACTCTCCACCAATCCCGGTGGAAAACAGATCATATGTGAGCTATGCTCATCACATTTCTGAGAACACGCGACACCACAACTGCATCACAACCTCCAGAATTCCGGAAGAAGAATCCTCGTACAGCAACAACACGGACGCACCGTCGTCGAGAAGCGCTACAACATCAACGCGCACATCTTTCTTCCATCAGGCCAACAAAGAAACGGCAAACACAACGCCTCACAAGAAAACCCGGGAACAGCAGCAAGAACCGAACAAAAGCAACTTGCACACAACTCCAAAAGCGACAAAAAACACAATCACACAGCACAGTAGAACTACGAAGCTAAACTCGCAGCCTGAGCTGGAGGCGTGCGTGTGCGACGACGAGCACGCGGAGCCGACGCACGGAGCGCGCAAGTCCGTGGCGCTGTCTGGCGGCCGCGGCGAGTTGCCGTCGCAGCCTGAGCTGGAGGCGGCGGTGGCGAGCGGGGGGCGGGCGCACGGGAGCGCGGAGTCTGGCGTGTCTGGCGGCCGCGGCGAGTTGCCGTCGCAGCCTGAGCTGGAGGCGTGCGTGTGCGACGACGAGCACGCGGAGCCGACGCACGGAGCGCGCAAGTCCGTGGCGCTGTCTGGCGGCCGCGGCGAGTTGCCGTCGCAGCCTGAGCTGGAGGCGTGCGTGTGCGACGACGAGCACGCGGAGCCGACGCACGGAGCGCGCAAGTCCGTGGCGCTGTCTGGCGGCCGCGGCGAGTTGCCGTCGCAGCCTGAGCTGGAGGCGTGCGTGTGCGACGACGAGCACGCGGAGCCGACGCACGGAGCGCGCAAGTCCGTGGCGCTGTCTGGCGGCCGCGGCGAGTTGCCGTCGCAGCCTGAGCTGGAGGCGTGCGTGTGCGACGACGAGCACGCGGAGCCGACGCACGGAGCGCGCAAGTCCGTGGCGCTGTCTGGCGGCCGCGGCGAGTTGCCGTCGCAGCCTGAGCTGGAGGCGTGCGTGTGCGACGACGAGCACGCGGAGCCGACGCACGGAGCGCGCAAGTCCGTGGCGCTGTCTGGCGGCCGCGGCGAGTTGCCGTCGCAGCCTGAGCTGGAGGCGTGCGTGTGCGACGACGAGCACGCGGAGCCGACGCACGGAGCGCGCAAGTCCGTGGCGCTGTCTGGCGGCCGCGGCGAGTTGCCGTCGCAGCCTGAGCTGGAGGCGTGCGTGTGCGACGACGAGCACGCGGAGCCGACGCACGGAGCGCGCAAGTCCGTGGCGCTGTCTGGCGGCCGCGGCGAGTTGCCGTCGCAGCCTGAGCTGGAG
>OESE01000149.1:0-27674 GCA_900240875.1 Crithidia expoeki
GTGGTGGTGGTGGTTGTAGCGAGATGCGTGGGCTGTTGGTGAGGACGGAGCTGATGGCGATGCCGCAAAACAAAGGAACACGGGGGACTCCAATTTATCCATTCCTCGGCGTGATGGAACTGCAATGGGGCACATTTGAAAGAGAGGCTTACACGCGTATGTGGACACACACACACACACACACATACGCACAGGAGGGCACAAGCGAAGGGTCCTCTGCAGCCACGTGGCTGTGCTTGAGGACTGTGCGTCCTCTCTTCCCCTCTCTCCGCGGTCCTGCTGTGTGGGTGTTGCGGTGAAGAATGGTTTGTCGACTGTTGGTGCTCACGCAGCAAACGGTGCGAACCACGTTGCACAAGCACAGGCATCGGACACAGGAGAGCCACACACGTGCTCTTCTGTGATGAAGCCAGGCAAGCGAGAGCTGCACCTTCGCCAAACGCGGAGCTGAGCATGTGCACCGGCACGTATGCGTGTGTGTGATGGTGTGATGGTGGAGACGGAGCCGATGGCGATGCCGCAAAACAAAGGAACACGGGGGGACTCCAATTTATCCATTCCTCGGCGTGATGGAACTGCGGCGAGAAGTGCCAAGAGCAGGTAGAGAAACAGCGTGCACGCAACGCCGGCGGCGACCCCGGCTCCCACGAACAATCCCGCCCGGAGTATACTACCCTTGATCTCTTGTGCGGACCTACGGGTGCCCAGACGCGCCGTTGCCGTTGCCGTTGCTGTCGCGGAGCTCGCAAGTGGTCTTTGTCAAATTCCTTGCAGCGGCTGGTGGAGAGGGGGCGGGGCGCTTTATGCGCTCACCTCCTTGCCGCTTCAGTGCCGTGCCAGGACCGTAGGACCCCGAGAGAAAGAGCACTGGTGCACGCGCACGCGTGCGCGTGCGTTGGTGGTGGCGCGTGCTTGCAGTGTTTGCGGTGGTACGGTGCGGCTGACGCACCGAGAGAGAGAGAGAGAGTGTGTGTGTGTGTGTGTGTGAGACGACGACGACAGCATAACTTTATTACAACACACAGTTGGTGAGAGCTCTATTTTCGGTGATGCTACATGAGTTAATCCATTCTCTGAGTCTCGACTGGCGTTGATGGTGATGGTGGGTGGTGTGGTGGGTTGTAGCGGAGATGCGTGGGTGTGTGAGGACGGAGCTGATGGCGATGCCGCAAAACAAAGGAACACGGGGGGACTCCAATTTATCCATTCCTCGGCGTGATGGAACTGCAATGGGCACATTTGAAAGAGAGGCTTACACGCGTATGTGGACACACACACACACACACACACACACATACGCACAGGAGGGCACAAGCGAAGGGTCCTCTGCAGCCACGTGGCTGTGCTTGAGGACTGTGCGTCCTCTCTTCCCCTCTCTCCGCGGTCCTGCTGTGTGGGTGTTGCGGTGAAGAATGGTTTGTCGACTGTTGGTGCTCACGCAGCAAACGGTGCGAACCACGTTGCACAAGCACAGGCATCGGACACAGGAGAGCCACACACGTGCTCTTCTGTGATGAAGCCAGGCAAGCGAGAGCTGCACCTTCGCCAAACGCGGAGCTGAGCATGTGCACCGGCACGTATGCGTGTGTGTGATGGTGTGATGGTGGAGACGGAGCCGATGGCGATGCCGCAAAACAAAGGAACACGGGGGGACTCCAATTTATCCATTCCTCGGCGTGATGGAACTGCGGCGAGAAGTGCCAAGAGCAGGTAGAGAAAACAGCGTGCACGCAACGCCGGCGGCGACCCCGGCTCCCACGAACAATCCCGCCCGGAGTATACTACCTTGATCTCTTGTGCGGACCTACGGTGCCCAGACGCGCCGTTGCCGTTGCCGTTGCTGTCGCGGAGCTCGCAAGTGGTCTTTGTCAAATTCCTTGCAGCGGCTGGTGGAGAGGGGCGGGGGCGCTTTATGCGCTCACCTCCTTGCCGCTTCAGTGCCGTGCCAGGACCGTAGGACCCCGAGAGAAAGAGCACTGGTGCACGCGCACGCGTGCGCGTGCGTTGGTGGTGGCGCGTGCTTGCAGTGTTTGCGGTGGTACGGTGCGGCTGACGCACCGAGAGAGAGAGAGAGAGTGTGTGTGTGTGTGTGTGTGTGTGTGTGTGTGAGACGACGACGACAGCATAACTTTATTACAACACACAGTTGGTGAGAGCTCTATTTTCGGTGATGCTACATGAGTTAATCCATTCTCTGAGTCTCGACTGGCGTTGATGGTGATGGTGGTGGTGGTGGTGGTGGTTGTAGCGGAGATGCGTGGGCTGTTGGTGAGGACGGAGCTGATGGCGATGCCGCAAAACAAAGGAACACGGGGGGACTCCAATTTATCCATTCCTCGGCGTGATGGAACTGCAATGGGGCACATTTGAAAGAGAGGCTTACACGCGTATGTGGACACACACACACACACACACATACGCACAGGAGGGCACAAGCGAAGGGTCCTCTGCAGCCACGTGGCTGTGCTTGAGGACTGTGCGTCCTCTCTTCCCTCTCTCCGCGGTCCTGCTGTGTGGGTGTTGCGGTGAAGAATGGTTTGTCGACTGTTGGTGCTCACGCAGCAAACGGTGCGAACCACGTTGCACAAGCACAGGCATCGGACACAGGAGAGCCACACACGTGCTCTTCTGTGATGAAGCCAGGCAAGCGAGAGCTGCACCTTCGCCAAACGCGGAGCTGAGCATGTGCACCGGCACGTATGCGTGTGTGTGATGGTGTGATGGTGGAGACGGAGCCGATGGCGATGCCGCAAAACAAAGGAACACGGGGGGACTCCAATTTATCCATTCCTCGGCGTGATGGAACTGCGGCGAGAAGTGCCAAGAGCAGGTAGAGAAACAGCGTGCACGCAACGCCGGCGGCGACCCCGGCTCCCACGAACAATCCGCCCGGAGTATACTACCCTTGATCTCTTGTGCGGACCTACGGGTGCCCAGACGCGCCGTTGCCGTTGCCGTTGCTGTCGCGGAGCTCGCAAGTGGTCTTTGTCAAATTCCTTGCAGCGGCTGGTGGAGAGGGGCGGGGGCGCTTTATGCGCTCACCTCCTTGCCGCTTCAGTGCCGTGCCAGGACCGTAGGACCCCGAGAGAAAGAGCACTGGTGCACGCGCACGCGTGCGCGTGCGTTGGTGGTGGCGCGTGCTTGCAGTGTTTGCGGTGGTACGGTGCGGCTGACGCACCGAGAGAGAGAGAGAGTGTGTGTGTGTGTGTGTGTGTGTGTGTGTGTGTGTGTGTGAGACGACGACGACAGCATAACTTTATTACAACACACAGTTGGTGAGAGCTCTATTTTCGGTGATGCTACATGAGTTAATCCATTCTCTGAGTCTCGACTGGCGTTGATGGTGATGGTGGTGGTGGTGGTGGTGGTTGTAGCGGAGATGCGTGGGCTGTTGGTGAGACGGAGCTGATGGCGATGCCGCAAAACAAGGAACACGGGGGACTCCAATTTATCCATTCCTCGGCGTGATGGAACTGCGGCGAGAAGTGCCAAGAGCAGGTAGAGAAACAGCGTGCACGCAACGCCGGCGGCGACCCCGGCTCCCACGAACAATCCCGCCCGGAGTATACTACCCTTGATCTCTTGTGCGGACCTACGGGTGCCCAGACGCGCCGTTGCCGTTGCCGTTGCTGTCGCGGAGCTCGCAAGTGGTCTTTGTCAAATTCCTTGCAGCGGCTGGTGGAGAGGGGGCGGGGGCGCTTTATGCGCTCACCTCCTTGCCGCTTCAGTGCCGTGCCAGGACCGTAGGACCCCGAGAGAAAGAGCACTGGTGCACGCGCACGCGTGCGCGTGCGTTGGTGGTGGCGCGTGCTTGCAGTGTTTGCGGTGGTACGGTGCGGCTGACGCACCGAGAGAGAGAGAGAGAGAGTGTGTGTGTGTGTGTGTGTGAGACGACGACGACAGCATAACTTTATTACAACACACAGTTGGTGAGAGCTCTATTTTCGGTGATGCTACATGAGTTAATCCATTCTCTGAGTCTCGACTGGCGTTGATGGTGATGGTGGTGGTGGTGGTGGTTGTAGCGGAGATGCGTGGGCTGTTGGTGAGGACGGAGCTGATGGCGATGCCGCAAAACAAAGGAACACGGGGGGATATCCATTCCTCGGCGTGATGGAACTGCAATGGGGCACATTTGAAAGAGAGGCTTACACGCGTATGTGGACACACACACACACACACACATACGCACAGGAGGGCACAAGCGAAGGGTCCTCTGCAGCCACGTGGCTGTGCTTGAGGACTGTGCGTCCTCTCTTCCCCTCTCTCCGCGGTCCTGCTGTGTGGGTGTTGCGGTGAAGAATGGTTTGTCGACTGTTGGTGCTCACGCAGCAAACGGTGCGAACCACGTTGCACAAGCACAGGCATCGGACACAGGAGAGCCACACACGTGCTCTTCTGTGATGAAGCCAGGCAAGCGAGAGCTGCACCTTCGCCAAACGCGGAGCTGAGCATGTGCACCGGCACGTATGGTGTGTGATGGTGTGATGGTGGAGACGGAGCCGATGGCGATGCCGCAAAACAAAGGAACACGGGGGGACTCCAATTTATCCATTCCTCGGCGTGATGGAACTGCGGCGAGAAGTGCCAAGAGCAGGTAGAGAAACAGCGTGCACGCAACGCCGGCGGCGACCCCGGCTCCCACGAACAATCCCGCCCGGAGTATACTACCCTTGATCTCTTGTGCGGACCTACGGGTGCCCAGACGCGCCGTTGCCGTTGCCGTTGCTGTCGCGGAGCTCGCAAGTGGTCTTTGTCAAATTCCTTGCAGCGGCTGGTGGAGAGGGGGCGGGGGCGCTTTATGCGCTCACCTCCTTGCCGCTTCAGTGCCGTGCCAGGACCGTAGGACCCCGAGAGAAAGAGCACTGGTGCACGCGCACGCGTGCGCGTGCGTTGGTGGTGGCGCGTGCTTGCAGTGTTTGCGGTGGTACGGTGCGGCTGACGCACCGAGAGAGAGAGAGAGAGTGTGTGTGTGTGTGTGTGTGTGTGTGTGTGTGACGACGACGACAGCATAACTTTATTACAACACACAGTTGGTGAGAGCTCTATTTTCGGTGATGCTACATGAGTTAATCCATTCTCTGAGTCTCGACTGGCGTTGATGGTGATGGTGGTGGTGTGTGGTGGTTGTAGCGGAGATGCGTGGGCTGTTGGTGAGGACGGAGCTGATGGCGATGCCGCAAAACAAAGGAACACGGGGGACTCCAATTTATCCATTCCTCGGCGTGATGGAACTGCAATGGGGCACATTTGAAAGAGAGGCTTACACGCGTATGTGGACACACACACACACACACACATACGCACAGGAGGGCACAAGCGAAGGGTCCTCTGCAGCCACGTGGCTGTGCTTGAGGACTGTGCGTCCTCTCTTCCCCTCTCTCCGCGGTCCTGCTGTGTGGGTGTTGCGGTGAAGAATGGTTTGTCGACTGTTGGTGCTCACGCAGCAAACGGTGCGAACCACGTTGCACAAGCACAGGCATCGGACACAGGAGAAGCCACACACGTGCTCTTCTGTGATGAAGCCAGGCAAGCGAGAGCTGCACCTTCGCCAAACGCGGAGCTGAGCATGTGCACCGGCACGTATGCGTGTGTGTGATGGTGTGATGGTGGAGACGGAGCCGATGGCGATGCCGCAAAACAAAGGAACACGGGGGGACTCCAATTTATCCATTCCTCGGCGTGATGGAACTGCGGCGAGAAGTGCAAGAGCAGGTAGAGAAACAGCGTGCACGCAACGCCGGCGGCGACCCCGGCTCCCACGAACAATCCCGCCCGGAGTATACTACCCTTGATCTCTTGTGCGGACCTACGGTGCCCAGACGCGCCGTTGCCGTTGCCGTTGCTGTCGCGGAGCTCGCAGTGGTCTTTGTCAAATTCCTTGCAGCGGCTGGTGGAGAGGGGGCGGGGGCGCTTTATGCGCTCACTCCTTGCCGCTTCAGTGCCGTGCCAGGACCGTAGGACCCGAGAGAAAGAGCACTGGTGCACGCGCACGCGTGCGCGTGCGTTGGTGGTGGCGCGTGCTTGCAGTGTTTGCGGTGGTACGGTGCGGCTGACGCACCGAGAGAGAGAGAGAGAGTGTGGTGTGTGTGTGTGTGTGTGAGACGACGACGACAGCATAACTTTATTACAACACACAGTTGGTGAGAGCTTCTATTTTCGGTGATGCTACATGAGTTAATCCATTCTCTGAGTCTCGACTGGCGTTGATGGTGATGGTGGTGGTGGTGGTGGTGGTTGTAGCGGAGATGCGTGGGCTGTTGGTGAGGACGGAGCTGATGGCGATGCGCAAAACAAAGGACACGGGGGGACTCCAATTTATCCATTCCTCGGCGTGATGGAACTGCAATGGGGCACATTGAAAAGAGGCTTACACGCGTATGTGGACACACACACACACACACACATACGCACAGGAGGGCACAAGCGAAGGGTCCTCTGCAGCCACGTGGCTGTGCTTGAGGACTGTGCGTCCTCTCTTCCCCTCTCTCCGCGGTCCTGCTGTGTGGGTGTGCGGTGAAGAATGGTTTGTCGACTGTTGGTGCTCACGCAGCAAACGGTGCGAACCACGTTGCACAAGCACAGGCATCGGACACAGGAGAGCCACACCGTGCTCTTCTGTGATGAAGCCAGGCAAGCGAGAGCTGCCCTTCGCCAAAACGCGGAGCTGAGCATGTGCACCGGCAGTATGCGTGTGTGTGATGGTGTGATGGTGGAGACGGAGCCGATGGCGATGCCGCAAAACAGGAACACGGGGGACTCCAATTTATCCATTCCTCGGCGTGATGGAACTGCGGCGAGAAGTGCCAAGAGCAGGTAGAGAAACAGCGTGCACGCAACGCCGGCGGCGACCCCGGCTCCCACGAACAATCCCGCCCGGAGTATACTACCCTTGATCTCTTGTGCGGACCTACGGGTGCCCAGACGCGCCGTTGCCGTTGCCGTTGCTGTCGCGGAGCTCGCAAGTGGTCTTTGTCAAATTCCTTGCAGCGGCTGGTGGAGAGGGGGCGGGGGCGCTTTATGCGCTCACCTCCTTGCCGCTTCAGTGCCGTGCCAGGACCGTAGGACCCCGAGAGAAAGAGCACTGGTGCACGCGCACGCGTGCGCGTGCGTTGGTGGTGGCGCGTGCTTGCAGTGTTTGCGGTGGTACGGTGCGGCTGACGCACCGAGAGAGAGAGAGGAGGTGTGGTGTGTGTGGTGGTGTGGTGTGAGACGACGACGACAGCATAACTTTATTACAACACACAGTTGGTGAGAGCTTATTTTCGGTGATGCTACATGAGTTAATCCATTCTCTGAGTCTCGACTGGCGTTGATGGTGATGGTGGTGGTGGTGGTGGTGGTTGTAGCGGAGATGCGTGGGCTGTTGGTGAGGACGGAGCTGATGGCGATGCCGCAAAACAAAGGAACACGGGGGGACTCCAATTTATCCATTCCTCGGCGTGATGGAACTGCAATGGGGCACATTTGAAAGAGAGGCTTACACGCGTATGTGGACACACACACACACACACACATACGCACAGGAGGGCACAAGCGAAGGGTCCTCTGCAGCCACGTGGCTGTGCTTGAGGACTGTGCGTCCTCTCTTCCCCTCTCTCCGCGGTCCTGCTGTGTGGGTGTTGCGGTGAAGAATGGTTTGTCGACTGTTGGTGCTCACGCAGCAAACGGTGCGAACCACGTTGCACAAGCACAGGCATCGGACACAGGAGAGCCACACACGTGCTCTTCTGTGATGAAGCCAGGCAAGCGAGAGCTGCACCTTCGCCAAACGCGGAGCTGAGCATGTGCACCGGCACGTATGCGTGTGTGTGATGGTGTGATGGTGGAGACGGAGCCGATGGCGATGCCGCAAAACAAAGGAACACGGGGGGACTCCAATTTATCCATTCCTCGGCGTGATGGAACTGCGGCGAGAAGTGCCAAGAGCAGGTAGAGAAACAGCGTGCACGCAACGCCGGCGGCGACCCCGGCTCCCACGAACAATCCCGCCCGGAGTATACTACCCTTGATCTCTTGTGCGGACCTACGGGTGCCCAGACGCCGCCGTTGCCGTTGCCGTTGCTGTCGCGGAGCTCGCAAGTGGTCTTTGTCAAATTCCTTGCAGCGGCTGGTGGAGAGGGGGCGGGGGCGCTTTATGCGCTCACCTCCTTGCCGCTTCAGTGCCGTGCCAGGACCGTAGGACCCCGAGAGAAAGAGCACTGGTGCACGCGCACGCGTGCGCGTGCGTTGGTGGTGGCGCGTGCTTGCAGTGTTTGCGGTGGTACGGTGCGGCTGACGCACCGAGAGAGAGAGAGAGAGTGGTGTGTGTGTGTGTGTGTGTGTGGTGTGTGTGAGACGACGACGACAGCATAACTTTATTACAACACACAGTTGGTGAGAGCTCTATTTCGGTGATGCTACATGAGTTAATCCATTCTCTGAGTCTCGACTGGCGTTGATGGTGATGGTGGTGGTGGTGGTGGTGGTTGTAGCGGAGATGCGTGGGCTGTTGGTGAGGACGGAGCTGATGGCGATGCCGCAAACAAAGGAACACGGGGGGACTCCAATTTATCCATTCTCGGCGTGATGGAACTGCAATGGGGCACATTTGAAAGAGAGGCTTACACGCGTATGTGGACACACACAACAACACACATACGCACAGGAGGGCACAAGCGAAGGGTCCTCTGCAGCCACGTGGCTGTGCTTGAGGACTGTGCGTCCTCTCTTCCCCTCTCTCCGCGGTCCTGCTGTGTGGGTGTTGCGGTGAAGAATGGTTTGTCGACTGTTGGTGCTCACGCAGCAAACGGTGCGAACCACGTTGCACAAGCACAGGCATCGGACACAGGAGAGCCACACACGTGCTCTTCTGTGATGAAGCCAGGCAAGCGAGAGCTGCACCTTCGCCAAACGCGGAGCTGAGCATGTGCACCGGCACGTATGCGTGTGTGTGATGGTGTGATGGTGGAGACGGAGCCGATGGCGATGCCGCAAAACAAAGGAACACGGGGGGACTCCAATTTATCCATTCCTCGGCGTGATGGAACTGCGGCGAGAAGTGCCAAGAGCAGGTAGAGAAACAGCGTGCACGCAACGCCGGCGGCGACCCCGGCTCCCACGAACAATCCCGCCCGGAGTATACTACCCTTGATCTCTTGTGCGGACCTACGGGTGCCCAGACGCGCCGTTGCCGTTGCCGTTGCTGTCGCGGAGCTCGCAAGTGGTCTTTGTCAAATTCCTTGCAGCGGCTGGTGGAGAGGGGGCGGGGGCGCTTTATGCGCTCACCTCCTTGCCGCTTCAGTGCCGTGCCAGGACCGTAGGACCCCGAGAGAAAGAGCACTGGTGCACGCGCACGCGTGCGCGTGCGTTGGTGGTGGCGCGTGCTTGCAGTGTTTGCGGTGGTACGGTGCGGCTGACGCACCGAGAGAGAGAGAGAGAGAGAGTGTGTGTGTGTGTGTGGTGTGTGAGACGACGACGACAGCATAACTTTATTACAACACACAGTTGGTGAGAGCTCTATTTTCGGTGATGCTACATGAGTTAATCCATTCTCTGAGTCTCGACTGGCGTTGATGGTGATGGTGGTGGTGGTGGTGGTGGTTGTAGCGGAGATGCGTGGGCTGTTGGTGAGGACGGAGCTGATGGCGATGCCGCAAAACAAAGGAACACGGGGGGACTCCAATTTATCCATTCCTCGGCGTGATGGAACTGCAATGGGGCACATTTGAAAGAGAGGCTTACACGCGTATGTGGACACACACACACACACACACATACGCACAGGAGGGCACAAGCGAAGGGTCCTCTGCAGCCACGTGGCTGTGCTTGAGGACTGTGCGTCCTCTCTTCCCCTCTCTCCGCGGTCCTGCTGTGTGGGTGTTGCGGTGAAGAATGGTTTGTCGACTGTTGGTGCTCACGCAGCAAACGGTGCGAACCACGTTGCACAAGCACAGGCATCGGACACAGGAGAGCCACACACGTGCTCTTCTGTGATGAAGCCAGGCAAGCGAGAGCTGCACCTTCGCCAAACGCGGAGCTGAGCATGTGCACCGGCACGTATGCGTGTGTGTGATGGTGTGATGGTGGAGACGGAGCCGATGGCGATGCCGCAAAACAAAGGAACACGGGGGATCCATTTTCCATTCTCGGCGTGATGGAATGCGGCGAGAAGTGCAGAGCGGTAGAGAACAGCGTGCACGCAACGCCGGCGGCGACCCCCCGGCTCCCACGAACCTCCCGCCCGGAGCTATACTACCCTTGATCTCTTGTGCGGACCTGCCGGGTGCCAACAGCGGGGGGGGACTCCAATTTATCCATTCCTCGGCGTGATGGAACTGCGGCGAGAAGTGCCAAGAGCAGGTGAGAAACAGCGTGCACGCAACGCGGCGGGGACCCCGGCTCCCACGAACAATCCGCCCGGAGTATACTACCTTGATCTCTTGTGCGGACCTACGGGTGCCCAGACGCGCCGTTGCCGTTGCCGTTGCTGTCGCGGAGCTCGCAAGTGGTCTTTGTCAAATTCCTTGCAGCGGCTGGTGGAGAGGGGGCGGGGGCGCTTTATGCGCTCACCTCCTTGCCGCTTCAGTGCCGTGCCAGGACCGTAGGACCCCGAGAGAAAGAGCACTGGTGCACGCGCACGCGTGCGCGTGCGTTGGTGGTGGCGCGTGCTTGCAGTGTTTGCGGTGGTACGGTGCGGCTGACGCACCGAGAGAGAGAGAGAGAGAGTGTGTGTGTGTGTGTGTGTGTGAGACGACGACGACAGCATAACTTTATTACAACACACAGTTGGTGAGAGCTCTATTTTCGGTGATGCTACATGAGTTAATCCATTCTCTGAGTCTCGACTGGCGTTGATGGTGATGGTGGTGGTGGTGGTGGTGGTTGTAGCGGAGATGCGTGGGCTGTTGGTGAGGACGGAGCTGATGGCGATGCCGCAAAACAAAGGAACACGGGGGGACTCCAATTTATCCATTCCTCGGCGTGATGGAACTGCAATGGGGCACATTTGAAAGAGAGGCTTACACGCGTATGTGGACACACACACACACACACACATACGCACAGGAGGGCACAAGCGAAGGGTCCTCTGCAGCCACGTGGCTGTGCTTGAGGACTGTGCGTCCTCTCTTCCCCTCTCTCCGCGGTCCTGCTGTGTGGGTGTTGCGGTGAAGAATGGTTTGTCGACTGTTGGTGCTCACGCAGCAAACGGTGCGAACCACGTTGCACAAGCACAGGCATCGGACACAGGAGAGCCACACACGTGCTCTTCTGTGATGAAGCCAGGCAAGCGAGAGCTGCACCTTCGCCAAACGCGGAGCTGAGCATGTGCACCGGCACGTATGCGTGTGTGTGATGGTGTGATGGTGGAGACGGAGCCGATGGCGATGCCGCAAAACAAAGGAACACGGGGGGACTCCAATTTATCCATTCCTCGGCGTGATGGAACTGCGGCGAGAAGTGCCAAGAGCAGGTAGAGAAACAGCGTGCACGCAACGCCGGCGGCGACCCCGGCTCCCACGAACAATCCCGCCCGGAGTATACTACCCTTGATCTCTTGTGCGGACCTACGGGTGCCCAGACGCGCCGTTGCCGTTGCCGTTGCTGTCGCGGAGCTCGCAAGTGGTCTTTGTCAAATTCCTTGCAGCGGCTGGTGGAGAGGGGGCGGGGGCGCTTTATGCGCTCACCTCCTTGCCGCTTCAGTGCCGTGCCAGGACCGTAGGACCCCGAGAGAAAGAGCACTGGTGCACGCGCACGCGTGCGCGTGCGTTGGTGGTGGCGCGTGCTTGCAGTGTTTGCGGTGGTACGGTGCGGCTGACGCACCGAGAGAGAGAGAGAGAGGTGTGTGTGTGTGTGTGTGTGTGTGGTGTGTGTGAGACGACGACGACAGCATAACTTTATTACAACACACAGTTGGTGAGAGCTCTATTTTCGGTGATGCTACATGAGTTAATCCATTCTCTGAGTCTCGACTGGCGTTGATGGTGATGGTGGTGGTGGTGGTGGTGGTTGTAGCGGAGATGCGTGGGCTGTTGGTGAGGACGGAGCTGATGGCGATGCCGCAAAACAAAGGAACACGGGGGGACTCCAATTTATCCATTCCTCGGCGTGATGGAACTGCAATGGGGCACATTTGAAAGAGAGGCTTACACGCGTATGTGGACACACACACACACACACACATACGCACAGGAGGGCACAAGCGAAGGGTCCTCTGCAGCCACGTGGCTGTGCTTGAGGACTGTGCGTCCTCTCTTCCCCTCTCTCCGCGGTCCTGCTGTGTGGGTGTTGCGGTGAAGAATGGTTTGTCGACTGTTGGTGCTCACGCAGCAAACGGTGCGAACCACGTTGCACAAGCACAGGCATCGGACACAGGAGAGCCACACACGTGCTCTTCTGTGATGAAGCCAGGCAAGCGAGAGCTGCACCTTCGCCAAACGCGGAGCTGAGCATGTGCACCGGCACGTATGCGTGTGTGTGATGGTGTGATGGTGGAGACGGAGCCGATGGCGATGCCGCAAAACAAAGGAACACGGGGGGACTCCAATTTATCCATTCCTCGGCGTGATGGAACTGCGGCGAGAAGTGCCAAGAGCAGGTAGAGAAACAGCGTGCACGCAACGCCGGCGGCGACCCCGGCTCCCACGAACAATCCCGCCCGGAGTATACTACCCTTGATCTCTTGTGCGGACCTACGGGTGCCCAGACGCGCCGTTGCCGTTGCCGTTGCTGTCGCGGAGCTCGCAAGTGGTCTTTGTCAAATTCCTTGCAGCGGCTGGTGGAGAGGGGGCGGGGGCGCTTTATGCGCTCACCTCCTTGCCGCTTCAGTGCCGTGCCAGGACCGTAGGACCCCGAGAGAAAGAGCACTGGTGCACGCGCACGCGTGCGCGTGCGTTGGTGGTGGCGCGTGCTTGCAGTGTTTGCGGTGGTACGGTGCGGCTGACGCACCGAGAGAGAGAGAGAGAGGTGGTGTGTGTGTGTGTGTGTGTGTGAGACGACGACGACAGCATAACTTTATTACAACACACAGTTGGTGAGAGCTCTATTTTCGGTGATGCTACATGAGTTAATCCATTCTCTGAGTCTCGACTGGCGTTGATGGTGATGGTGGTGGTGGTGGTGGTGGTTGTAGCGGAGATGCGTGGGCTGTTGGTGAGGACGGAGCTGATGGCGATGCCGCAAAACAAAGGAACACGGGGGGACTCCAATTTATCCATTCCTCGGCGTGATGGAACTGCAATGGGGCACATTTGAAAGAGAGGCTTACACGCGTATGTGGACACACACACACACACACACATACGCACAGGAGGGCACAAGCGAAGGGTCCTCTGCAGCCACGTGGCTGTGCTTGAGGACTGTGCGTCCTCTCTTCCCCTCTCTCCGCGGTCCTGCTGTGTGGGTGTTGCGGTGAAGAATGGTTTGTCGACTGTTGGTGCTCACGCAGCAAACGGTGCGAACCACGTTGCACAAGCACAGGCATCGGACACAGGAGAGCCACACACGTGCTCTTCTGTGATGAAGCCAGGCAAGCGAGAGCTGCACCTTCGCCAAACGCGGAGCTGAGCATGTGCACCGGCACGTATGCGTGTGTGTGATGGTGTGATGGTGGAGACGGAGCCGATGGCGATGCCGCAAAACAAAGGAACACGGGGGGACTCCAATTTATCCATTCCTCGGCGTGATGGAACTGCGGCGAGAAGTGCCAAGAGCAGGTAGAGAAACAGCGTGCACGCAACGCCGGCGGCGACCCCGGCTCCCACGAACAATCCCGCCCGGAGTATACTACCCTTGATCTCTTGTGCGGACCTACGGGTGCCCAGACGCGCCGTTGCCGTTGCCGTTGCTGTCGCGGAGCTCGCAAGTGGTCTTTGTCAAATTCCTTGCAGCGGCTGGTGGAGAGGGGGCGGGGGCGCTTTATGCGCTCACCTCCTTGCCGCTTCAGTGCCGTGCCAGGACCGTAGGACCCCGAGAGAAAGAGCACTGGTGCACGCGCACGCGTGCGCGTGCGTTGGTGGTGGCGCGTGCTTGCAGTGTTTGCGGTGGTACGGTGCGGCTGACGCACCGAGAGAGAGAGAGAGAGAGTGTGTGTGTGTGTGTGTGTGTGTGAGACGACGACGACAGCATAACTTTATTACAACACACAGTTGGTGAGAGCTCTATTTTCGGTGATGCTACATGAGTTAATCCATTCTCTGAGTCTCGACTGGCGTTGATGGTGATGGTGGTGGTGGTGGTGGTGGTTGTAGCGGAGATGCGTGGGCTGTTGGTGAGGACGGAGCTGATGGCGATGCCGCAAAACAAAGGAACACGGGGGGACTCCAATTTATCCATTCCTCGGCGTGATGGAACTGCAATGGGGCACATTTGAAAGAGAGGCTTACACGCGTATGTGGACACACACACACACACACACATACGCACAGGAGGGCACAAGCGAAGGGTCCTCTGCAGCCACGTGGCTGTGCTTGAGGACTGTGCGTCCTCTCTTCCCCTCTCTCCGCGGTCCTGCTGTGTGGGTGTTGCGGTGAAGAATGGTTTGTCGACTGTTGGTGCTCACGCAGCAAACGGTGCGAACCACGTTGCACAAGCACAGGCATCGGACACAGGAGAGCCACACACGTGCTCTTCTGTGATGAAGCCAGGCAAGCGAGAGCTGCACCTTCGCCAAACGCGGAGCTGAGCATGTGCACCGGCACGTATGCGTGTGTGTGATGGTGTGATGGTGGAGACGGAGCCGATGGCGATGCCGCAAAACAAAGGAACACGGGGGGACTCCAATTTATCCATTCCTCGGCGTGATGGAACTGCGGCGAGAAGTGCCAAGAGCAGGTAGAGAAACAGCGTGCACGCAACGCCGGCGGCGACCCCGGCTCCCACGAACAATCCCGCCCGGAGTATACTACCCTTGATCTCTTGTGCGGACCTACGGGTGCCCAGACGCGCCGTTGCCGTTGCCGTTGCTGTCGCGGAGCTCGCAAGTGGTCTTTGTCAAATTCCTTGCAGCGGCTGGTGGAGAGGGGGCGGGGGCGCTTTATGCGCTCACCTCCTTGCCGCTTCAGTGCCGTGCCAGGACCGTAGGACCCCGAGAGAAAGAGCACTGGTGCACGCGCACGCGTGCGCGTGCGTTGGTGGTGGCGCGTGCTTGCAGTGTTTGCGGTGGTACGGTGCGGCTGACGCACCGAGAGAGAGAGAGAGAGTGTGTGTGTGTGTGTGGTGTGTGTGTGTGTGTGTGAGACGACGACGACAGCATAACTTTATTACAACACACAGTTGGTGAGAGCTCTATTTTCGGTGATGCTACATGAGTTAATCCATTCTCTGAGTCTCGACTGGCGTTGATGGTGATGGTGGTGGTGGTGGTGGTGGTTGTAGCGGAGATGCGTGGGCTGTTGGTGAGGACGGAGCTGATGGCGATGCCGCAAAACAAAGGAACACGGGGGGACTCCAATTTATCCATTCCTCGGCGTGATGGAACTGCAATGGGGCACATTTGAAAGAGAGGCTTACACGCGTATGTGGACACACACACACACACACACATACGCACAGGAGGGCACAAGCGAAGGGTCCTCTGCAGCCACGTGGCTGTGCTTGAGGACTGTGCGTCCTCTCTTCCCCTCTCTCCGCGGTCCTGCTGTGTGGGTGTTGCGGTGAAGAATGGTTTGTCGACTGTTGGTGCTCACGCAGCAAACGGTGCGAACCACGTTGCACAAGCACAGGCATCGGACACAGGAGAGCCACACACGTGCTCTTCTGTGATGAAGCCAGGCAAGCGAGAGCTGCACCTTCGCCAAACGCGGAGCTGAGCATGTGCACCGGCACGTATGCGTGTGTGTGATGGTGTGATGGTGGAGACGGAGCCGATGGCGATGCCGCAAAACAAAGGAACACGGGGGGACTCCAATTTATCCATTCCTCGGCGTGATGGAACTGCGGCGAGAAGTGCCAAGAGCAGGTAGAGAAACAGCGTGCACGCAACGCCGGCGGCGACCCCGGCTCCCACGAACAATCCCGCCCGGAGTATACTACCCTTGATCTCTTGTGCGGACCTACGGGTGCCCAGACGCGCCGTTGCCGTTGCCGTTGCTGTCGCGGAGCTCGCAAGTGGTCTTTGTCAAATTCCTTGCAGCGGCTGGTGGAGAGGGGGCGGGGGCGCTTTATGCGCTCACCTCCTTGCCGCTTCAGTGCCGTGCCAGGACCGTAGGACCCCGAGAGAAAGAGCACTGGTGCACGCGCACGCGTGCGCGTGCGTTGGTGGTGGCGCGTGCTTGCAGTGTTTGCGGTGGTACGGTGCGGCTGACGCACCGAGAGAGAGAGAGAGAGGAGTGTGGTGTGTGGTGTGTGTGTGTGAGACGACGACGACAGCATAACTTTATTACAACACACAGTTGGTGAGAGCTCTATTTTCGGTGATGCTACATGAGTTAATCCATTCTCTGAGTCTCGACTGGCGTTGATGGTGATGGTGGTGGTGGTGGTGGTGGTTGTAGCGGAGATGCGTGGGCTGTTGGTGAGGACGGAGCTGATGGCGATGCCGCAAAACAAAGGAACACGGGGGGACTCCAATTTATCCATTCCTCGGCGTGATGGAACTGCAATGGGGCACATTTGAAAGAGAGGCTTACACGCGTATGTGGACACACACACACACACACACATACGCACAGGAGGGCACAAGCGAAGGGTCCTCTGCAGCCACGTGGCTGTGCTTGAGGACTGTGCGTCCTCTCTTCCCCTCTCTCCGCGGTCCTGCTGTGTGGGTGTTGCGGTGAAGAATGGTTTGTCGACTGTTGGTGCTCACGCAGCAAACGGTGCGAACCACGTTGCACAAGCACAGGCATCGGACACAGGAGAGCCACACACGTGCTCTTCTGTGATGAAGCCAGGCAAGCGAGAGCTGCACCTTCGCCAAACGCGGAGCTGAGCATGTGCACCGGCACGTATGCGTGTGTGTGATGGTGTGATGGTGGAGACGGAGCCGATGGCGATGCCGCAAAACAAAGGAACACGGGGGGACTCCAATTTATCCATTCCTCGGCGTGATGGAACTGCGGCGAGAAGTGCCAAGAGCAGGTAGAGAAACAGCGTGCACGCAACGCCGGCGGCGACCCCGGCTCCCACGAACAATCCCGCCCGGAGTATACTACCCTTGATCTCTTGTGCGGACCTACGGGTGCCCAGACGCGCCGTTGCCGTTGCCGTTGCTGTCGCGGAGCTCGCAAGTGGTCTTTGTCAAATTCCTTGCAGCGGCTGGTGGAGAGGGGGCGGGGGCGCTTTATGCGCTCACCTCCTTGCCGCTTCAGTGCCGTGCCAGGACCGTAGGACCCCGAGAGAAAGAGCACTGGTGCACGCGCACGCGTGCGCGTGCGTTGGTGGTGGCGCGTGCTTGCAGTGTTTGCGGTGGTACGGTGCGGCTGACGCACCGAGAGAGAGAGAGAGAGTGTGGTGTGTGTGTGTGTGTGTGTGTGTGTGTGAGACGACGACGACAGCATAACTTTATTACAACACACAGTTGGTGAGAGCTCTATTTTCGGTGATGCTACATGAGTTAATCCATTCTCTGAGTCTCGACTGGCGTTGATGGTGATGGTGGTGGTGGTGGTGGTGGTTGTAGCGGAGATGCGTGGGCTGTTGGTGAGGACGGAGCTGATGGCGATGCCGCAAAACAAAGGAACACGGGGGGACTCCAATTTATCCATTCCTCGGCGTGATGGAACTGCGGCGAGAAGTGCCAAGAGCAGGTAGAGAAACAGCGTGCACGCAACGCCGGCGGCGACCCCGGCTCCCACGAACAATCCCGCCCGGAGTATACTACCCTTGATCTCTTGTGCGGACCTACGGGTGCCCAGACGCGCCGTTGCCGTTGCCGTTGCTGTCGCGGAGCTCGCAAGTGGTCTTTGTCAAATTCCTTGCAGCGGCTGGTGGAGAGGGGGCGGGGGCGCTTTATGCGCTCACCTCCTTGCCGCTTCAGTGCCGTGCCAGGACCGTAGGACCCCGAGAGAAAGAGCACTGGTGCACGCGCACGCGTGCGCGTGCGTTGGTGGTGGCGCGTGCTTGCAGTGTTTGCGGTGGTACGGTGCGGCTGACGCACCGAGAGAGAGAGAGAGAGTGTGTGTGTGTGTGTGTGTGTGAGACGACGACGACAGCATAACTTTATTACAACACACAGTTGGTGAGAGCTCTATTTTCGGTGATGCTACATGAGTTAATCCATTCTCTGAGTCTCGACTGGCGTTGATGGTGATGGTGGTGGTGGTGGTGGTGGTTGTAGCGGAGATGCGTGGGCTGTTGGTGAGGACGGAGCTGATGGCGATGCCGCAAAACAAAGGAACACGGGGGGACTCCAATTTATCCATTCCTCGGCGTGATGGAACTGCAATGGGGCACATTTGAAAGAGAGGCTTACACGCGTATGTGGACACACACACACACACACACATACGCACAGGAGGGCACAAGCGAAGGGTCCTCTGCAGCCACGTGGCTGTGCTTGAGGACTGTGCGTCCTCTCTTCCCCTCTCTCCGCGGTCCTGCTGTGTGGGTGTTGCGGTGAAGAATGGTTTGTCGACTGTTGGTGCTCACGCAGCAAACGGTGCGAACCACGTTGCACAAGCACAGGCATCGGACACAGGAGAGCCACACACGTGCTCTTCTGTGATGAAGCCAGGCAAGCGAGAGCTGCACCTTCGCCAAACGCGGAGCTGAGCATGTGCACCGGCACGTATGCGTGTGTGTGATGGTGTGATGGTGGAGACGGAGCCGATGGCGATGCCGCAAAACAAAGGAACACGGGGGGACTCCAATTTATCCATTCCTCGGCGTGATGGAACTGCGGCGAGAAGTGCCAAGAGCAGGTAGAGAAACAGCGTGCACGCAACGCCGGCGGCGACCCCGGCTCCCACGAACAATCCCGCCCGGAGTATACTACCCTTGATCTCTTGTGCGGACCTACGGGTGCCCAGACGCGCCGTTGCCGTTGCCGTTGCTGTCGCGGAGCTCGCAAGTGGTCTTTGTCAAATTCCTTGCAGCGGCTGGTGGAGAGGGGGCGGGGGCGCTTTATGCGCTCACCTCCTTGCCGCTTCAGTGCCGTGCCAGGACCGTAGGACCCCGAGAGAAAGAGCACTGGTGCACGCGCACGCGTGCGCGTACGTTGGTGGTGGCGCGTGCTTGCAGTGTTTGCGGTGGTACGGTGCGGCTGACGCACCGAGAGAGAGAGAGAGAGAGTGTGTGTGTGTGTGTGTGTGTGTGTGTGTGTGAGACGACGACGACAGCATAACTTTATTACAACACACAGTTGGTGAGAGCTCTATTTTCGGTGATGCTACATGAGTTAATCCATTCTCTGAGTCTCGACTGGCGTTGATGGTGATGGTGGTGGTGGTGGTGGTGGTTGTAGCGGAGATGCGTGGGCTGTTGGTGAGGACGGAGCTGATGGCGATGCCGCAAAACAAAGGAACACGGGGGGACTCCAATTTATCCATTCCTCGGCGTGATGGAACTGCAATGGGGCACATTTGAAAGAGAGGCTTACACGCGTATGTGGACACACACACACACACACACATACGCACAGGAGGGCACAAGCGAAGGGTCCTCTGCAGCCACGTGGCTGTGCTTGAGGACTGTGCGTCCTCTCTTCCCCTCTCTCCGCGGTCCTGCTGTGTGGGTGTTGCGGTGAAGAATGGTTTGTCGACTGTTGGTGCTCACGCAGCAAACGGTGCGAACCACGTTGCACAAGCACAGGCATCGGACACAGGAGAGCCACACACGTGCTCTTCTGTGATGAAGCCAGGCAAGCGAGAGCTGCACCTTCGCCAAACGCGGAGCTGAGCATGTGCACCGGCACGTATGCGTGTGTGTGATGGTGTGATGGTGGAGACGGAGCCGATGGCGATGCCGCAAAACAAAGGAACACGGGGGGACTCCAATTTATCCATTCCTCGGCGTGATGGAACTGCGGCGAGAAGTGCCAAGAGCAGGTAGAGAAACAGCGTGCACGCAACGCCGGCGGCGACCCCGGCTCCCACGAACAATCCCGCCCGGAGTATACTACCCTTGATCTCTTGTGCGGACCTACGGGTGCCCAGACGCGCCGTTGCCGTTGCCGTTGCTGTCGCGGAGCTCGCAAGTGGTCTTTGTCAAATTCCTTGCAGCGGCTGGTGGAGAGGGGGCGGGGGCGCTTTATGCGCTCACCTCCTTGCCGCTTCAGTGCCGTGCCAGGACCGTAGGACCCCGAGAGAAAGAGCACTGGTGCACGCGCACGCGTGCGCGTGCGTTGGTGGTGGCGCGTGCTTGCAGTGTTTGCGGTGGTACGGTGCGGCTGACGCACCGAGAGAGAGAGAGAGAGTGTGTGTGTGTGTGTGTGTGTGTGTGTGTGTGAGACGACGACGACAGCATAACTTTATTACAACACACAGTTGGTGAGAGCTCTATTTTCGGTGATGCTACATGAGTTAATCCATTCTCTGAGTCTCGACTGGCGTTGATGGTGATGGTGGTGGTGGTGGTGGTGGTTGTAGCGGAGATGCGTGGGCTGTTGGTGAGGACGGAGCTGATGGCGATGCCGCAAAACAAAGGAACACGGGGGGACTCCAATTTATCCATTCCTCGGCGTGATGGAACTGCAATGGGGCACATTTGAAAGAGAGGCTTACACGCGTATGTGGACACACACACACACACACACATACGCACAGGAGGGCACAAGCGAAGGGTCCTCTGCAGCCACGTGGCTGTGCTTGAGGACTGTGCGTCCTCTCTTCCCCTCTCTCCGCGGTCCTGCTGTGTGGGTGTTGCGGTGAAGAATGGTTTGTCGACTGTTGGTGCTCACGCAGCAAACGGTGCGAACCACGTTGCACAAGCACAGGCATCGGACACAGGAGAGCCACACACGTGCTCTTCTGTGATGAAGCCAGGCAAGCGAGAGCTGCACCTTCGCCAAACGCGGAGCTGAGCATGTGCACCGGCACGTATGCGTGTGTGTGATGGTGTGATGGTGGAGACGGAGCCGATGGCGATGCCGCAAAACAAAGGAACACGGGGGGACTCCAATTTATCCATTCCTCGGCGTGATGGAACTGCGGCGAGAAGTGCCAAGAGCAGGTAGAGAAACAGCGTGCACGCAACGCCGGCGGCGACCCCGGCTCCCACGAACAATCCCGCCCGGAGTATACTACCCTTGATCTCTTGTGCGGACCTACGGGTGCCCAGACGCGCCGTTGCCGTTGCCGTTGCTGTCGCGGAGCTCGCAAGTGGTCTTTGTCAAATTCCTTGCAGCGGCTGGTGGAGAGGGGGCGGGGGCGCTTTATGCGCTCACCTCCTTGCCGCTTCAGTGCCGTGCCAGGACCGTAGGACCCGAGAGAAAGAGCACTGGTGCACGCGCACGCGTGCGCGTGCGTTGGTGGTGGCGCGTGCTTGCAGTGTTTGCGGTGGTACGGTGCGGCTGACGCACCGAGAGAGAGAGAGAGAGGAGTGTGTGTGTGTGGTGTGTGTGTGTGAGACGACGACGACAGCATAACTTTATTACAACACACAGTTGGTGAGAGCTCTATTTTCGGTGATGCTACATGAGTTAATCCATTCTCTGAGTCTCGACTGGCGTTGATGGTGATGGTGGTGGTGGTGGTGGTGGTTGTAGCGGAGATGCGTGGGCTGTTGGTGAGGACGGAGCTGATGGCGATGCCGCAAAACAAAGGAACACGGGGGGACTCCAATTTATCCATTCCTCGGCGTGATGGAACTGCAATGGGGCACATTTGAAAGAGAGGCTTACACGCGTATGTGGACACACACACACACACACACATACGCACAGGAGGGCACAAGCGAAGGGTCCTCTGCAGCCACGTGGCTGTGCTTGAGGACTGTGCGTCCTCTCTTCCCTCTCTCCGCGGTCCTGCTGTGTGGGTGTTGCGGTGAAGAATGGTTTGTCGACTGTTGGTGCTCACGCAGCAAACGGTGCGAACCACGTTGCACAAGCACAGGCATCGGACACAGGAGAGCCACACACGTGCTCTTCTGTGATGAAGCCAGGCAAGCGAGAGCTGCACCTTCGCCAAACGCGGAGCTGAGCATGTGCACCGGCACGTATGCGTGTGTGTGATGGTGTGATGGTGGAGACGGAGCCGATGGCGATGCCGCAAAACAAAGGAACACGGGGGGACTCCAATTTATCCATTCCTCGGCGTGATGGAACTGCGGCGAGAAGTGCCAAGAGCAGGTAGAGAAACAGCGTGCACGCAACGCCGGCGGCGACCCCGGCTCCCACGAACAATCCCGCCCGGAGTATACTACCCTTGATCTCTTGTGCGGACCTACGGGTGCCCAGACGCGCCGTTGCCGTTGCCGTTGCTGTCGCGGAGCTCGCAAGTGGTCTTTGTCAAATTCCTTGCAGCGGCTGGTGGAGAGGGGGCGGGGGCGCTTTATGCGCTCACCTCCTTGCCGCTTCAGTGCCGTGCCAGGACCGTAGGACCCCGAGAGAAAGAGCACTGGTGCACGCGCACGCGTGCGCGTGCGTTGGTGGTGGCGCGTGCTTGCAGTGTTTGCGGTGGTACGGTGCGGCTGACGCACCGAGAGAGAGAGAGAGAGAGTGTGTGTGTGGTGTGTGGTGTGTGTGAGACGACGACGACAGCATAACTTTATTACAACACACAGTTGGTGAGAGCTCTATTTTCGGTGATGCTACATGAGTTAATCCATTCTCTGAGTCTCGACTGGCGTTGATGGTGATGGTGGTGGTGGTGGTGGTGGTTGTAGCGGAGATGCGTGGGCTGTTGGTGAGGACGGAGCTGATGGCGATGCCGCAAAACAAAGGAACACGGGGGGACTCCAATTTATCCATTCCTCGGCGTGATGGAACTGCAATGGGGCACATTTGAAAGAGAGGCTTACACGCGTATGTGGACACACACACACACACACACATACGCACAGGAGGGCACAAGCGAAGGGTCCTCTGCAGCCACGTGGCTGTGCTTGAGGACTGTGCGTCCTCTCTTCCCCTCTCTCCGCGGTCCTGCTGTGTGGGTGTTGCGGTGAAGAATGGTTTGTCGACTGTTGGTGCTCACGCAGCAAACGGTGCGAACCACGTTGCACAAGCACAGGCATCGGACACAGGAGAGCCACACACGTGCTCTTCTGTGATGAAGCCAGGCAAGCGAGAGCTGCACCTTCGCCAAACGCGGAGCTGAGCATGTGCACCGGCACGTATGCGTGTGTGTGATGGTGTGATGGTGGAGACGGAGCCGATGGCGATGCCGCAAAACAAAGGAACACGGGGGGACTCCAATTTATCCATTCCTCGGCGTGATGGAACTGCGGCGAGAAGTGCCAAGAGCAGGTAGAGAAACAGCGTGCACGCAACGCCGGCGGCGACCCCGGCTCCCACGAACAATCCCGCCCGGAGTATACTACCCTTGATCTCTTGTGCGGACCTACGGGTGCCCAGACGCGCCGTTGCCGTTGCCGTTGCTGTCGCGGAGCTCGCAAGTGGTCTTTGTCAAATTCCTTGCAGCGGCTGGTGGAGAGGGGGCGGGGGCGCTTTATGCGCTCACCTCCTTGCCGCTTCAGTGCCGTGCCAGGACCGTAGGACCCCGAGAGAAAGAGCACTGGTGCACGCGCACGCGTGCGCGTGCGTTGGTGGTGGCGCGTGCTTGCAGTGTTTGCGGTGGTACGGTGCGGCTGACGCACCGAGAGAGAGAGAGAGAGTGTGTGTGTGTGTGGTGTGTGTGTGTGTGTGAGACGACGACGACAGCATAACTTTATTACAACACACAGTTGGTGAGAGCTCTATTTTCGGTGATGCTACATGAGTTAATCCATTCTCTGAGTCTCGACTGGCGTTGATGGTGATGGTGGTGGTGGTGGTGGTGGTTGTAGCGGAGATGCGTGGGCTGTTGGTGAGGACGGAGCTGATGGCGATGCCGCAAAACAAAGGAACACGGGGGGACTCCAATTTATCCATTCCTCGGCGTGATGGAACTGCAATGGGGCACATTTGAAAGAGAGGCTTACACGCGTATGTGGACACACACACACACACACACATACGCACAGGAGGGCACAAGCGAAGGGTCCTCTGCAGCCACGTGGCTGTGCTTGAGGACTGTGCGTCCTCTCTTCCCCTCTCTCCGCGGTCCTGCTGTGTGGGTGTTGCGGTGAAGAATGGTTTGTCGACTGTTGGTGCTCACGCAGCAAACGGTGCGAACCACGTTGCACAAGCACAGGCATCGGACACAGGAGAGCCACACACGTGCTCTTCTGTGATGAAGCCAGGCAAGCGAGAGCTGCACCTTCGCCAAACGCGGAGCTGAGCATGTGCACCGGCACGTATGCGTGTGTGTGATGGTGTGATGGTGGAGACGGAGCCGATGGCGATGCCGCAAAACAAAGGAACACGGGGGGACTCCAATTTATCCATTCCTCGGCGTGATGGAACTGCGGCGAGAAGTGCCAAGAGCAGGTAGAGAAACAGCGTGCACGCAACGCCGGCGGCGACCCCGGCTCCCACGAACAATCCCGCCCGGAGTATACTACCCTTGATCTCTTGTGCGGACCTACGGGTGCCCAGACGCGCCGTTGCCGTTGCCGTTGCTGTCGCGGAGCTCGCAAGTGGTCTTTGTCAAATTCCTTGCAGCGGCTGGTGGAGAGGGGGCGGGGGCGCTTTATGCGCTCACCTCCTTGCCGCTTCAGTGCCGTGCCAGGACCGTAGGACCCCGAGAGAAAGAGCACTGGTGCACGCGCACGCGTGCGCGTGCGTTGGTGGTGGCGCGTGCTTGCAGTGTTTGCGGTGGTACGGTGCGGCTGACGCACCGAGAGAGAGAGAGAGAGAGGTGGTGTGTGTGTGTGTGTGTGAGACGACGACGACAGCATAACTTTATTACAACACACAGTTGGTGAGAGCTCTATTTTCGGTGATGCTACATGAGTTAATCCATTCTCTGAGTCTCGACTGGCGTTGATGGTGATGGTGGTGGTGGTGGTGGTGGTTGTAGCGGAGATGCGTGGGCTGTTGGTGAGGACGGAGCTGATGGCGATGCCGCAAAACAAAGGAACACGGGGGGACTCCAATTTATCCATTCCTCGGCGTGATGGAACTGCAATGGGGCACATTTGAAAGAGAGGCTTACACGCGTATGTGGACACACACACACACACCACACACATACGCACAGGAGGGCACAAGCGAAGGGTCCTCTGCAGCCACGTGGCTGTGCTTGAGGACTGTGCGTCCTCTCTTCCCCTCTCTCCGCGGTCCTGCTGTGTGGGTGTTGCGGTGAAGAATGGTTTGTCGACTGTTGGTGCTCACGCAGCAAACGGTGCGAACCACGTTGCACAAGCACAGGCATCGGACACAGGAGAGCCACACACGTGCTCTTCTGTGATGAAGCCAGGCAAGCGAGAGCTGCACCTTCGCCAAACGCGGAGCTGAGCATGTGCACCGGCACGTATGCGTGTGTGTGATGGTGTGATGGTGGAGACGGAGCCGATGGCGATGCCGCAAAACAAAGGAACACGGGGGGACTCCAATTTATCCATTCCTCGGCGTGATGGAACTGCGGCGAGAAGTGCCAAGAGCAGGTAGAGAAACAGCGTGCACGCAACGCCGGCGGCGACCCCGGCTCCCACGAACAATCCCGCCCGGAGTATACTACCCTTGATCTCTTGTGCGGACCTACGGGTGCCCAGACGCGCCGTTGCCGTTGCCGTTGCTGTCGCGGAGCTCGCAAGTGGTCTTTGTCAAATTCCTTGCAGCGGCTGGTGGAGAGGGGCGGGGGCGCTTTATGCGCTCACCTCCTTGCCGCTTCAGTGCCGTGCCAGGACCGTAGGACCCCGAGAGAAAGAGCACTGGTGCACGCGCACGCGTGCGCGTGCGTTGGTGGTGGCGCGTGCTTGCAGTGTTTGCGGTGGTACGGTGCGGCTGACGCACCGAGAGAGAGAGAGAGAGAGGTGTGTGTGTGTGTGTGTGGTGTGAGACGACGACGACAGCATAACTTTATTACAACACACAGTTGGTGAGAGCTCTATTTTCGGTGATGCTACATGAGTTAATCCATTCTCTGAGTCTCGACTGGCGTTGATGGTGATGGTGGTGGTGGTGGTGGTGGTTGTAGCGGAGATGCGTGGGCTGTTGGTGAGGACGGAGCTGATGGCGATGCCGCAAAACAAAGGAACACGGGGGGACTCCAATTTATCCATTCTCGGCGTGATGGAACTGCAATGGGGCACATTTGAAAGAGGCTTACACGCGTATGTGGACACACACACACACACACATACGCACAGGAGGGCACAGCGAAGGGTCCTCTGCAGCCACGTGGCTGTGCTTGAGGACTGTGCGTCCTCTCTTCCCTCTCCCGCGGTCCTGCTGTGTGGGTGTTGCGGTGAAGAATGGTTTGTCGACTGTTGGTGCTCACGCAGCAAACGGTGCGAACCACGTTGCACAAGCACAGGCATCGGACACAGGAGAGCCACACACGTGCTCTTCTGTGATGAAGCCAGGCAAGCGAGAGCTGCACCTTCGCCAAACGCGGAGCTGAGCATGTGCACCGGCACGTATGCGTGTGTGTGATGGTGTGATGGTGGAGACGGAGCCGATGGCGATGCCGCAAAACAAAGGAACACGGGGGGACTCCAATTTATCCATTCCTCGGCGTGATGGAACTGCGGCGAGAAGTGCCAAGAGCAGGTAGAGAAACAGCGTGCACGCAACGCCGGCGGCGACCCCGGCTCCCACGAACAATCCCGCCCGGAGTATACTACCCTTGATCTCTTGTGCGGACCTACGGGTGCCCAGACGCGCCGTTGCCGTTGCCGTTGCTGTCGCGGAGCTCGCAAGTGGTCTTTGTCAAATTCCTTGCAGCGGCTGGTGGAGAGGGGGCGGGGGCGCTTTATGCGCTCACCTCCTTGCCGCTTCAGTGCCGTGCCAGGACCGTAGGACCCCGAGAGAAAGAGCACTGGTGCACGCGCACGCGTGCGCGTGCGTTGGTGGTGGCGCGTGCTTGCAGTGTTTGCGGTGGTACGGTGCGGCTGACGCACCGAGAGAGAGAGAGAGAGAGTGTGTGTGTGTGTGTGTGTGTGAAGACGACGACGACAGCATAACTTTATTACAACACACAGTTGGTGAGAGCTCTATTTTCGGTGATGCTACATGAGTTAATCCATTCTCTGAGTCTCGACTGGCGTTGATGGTGATGGTGGTGGTGGTGGTGGTGGTTGTAGCGGAGATGCGTGGGCTGTTGGTGAGGACGGAGCTGATGGCGATGCCGCAAAACAAAGGAACACGGGGGGACTCCAATTTATCCATTCCTCGGCGTGATGGAACTGCAATGGGGCACATTTGAAAGAGAGGCTTACACGCGTATGTGGACACACACACACACACACACACATACGCACAGGAGGGCACAAGCGAAGGGTCCTCTGCAGCCACGTGGCTGTGCTTGAGGACTGTGCGTCCTCTCTTCCCCTCTCTCCGCGGTCCTGCTGTGTGGGTGTTGCGGTGAAGAATGGTTTGTCGACTGTTGGTGCTCACGCAGCAAACGGTGCGAACCACGTTGCACAAGCACAGGCATCGGACACAGGAGAGCCACACACGTGCTCTTCTGTGATGAAGCCAGGCAAGCGAGAGCTGCACCTTCGCCAAACGCGGAGCTGAGCATGTGCACCGGCACGTATGCGTGTGTGTGATGGTG
>OESE01000154.1:0-37583 GCA_900240875.1 Crithidia expoeki
GCCGACTTCACGGCCCAGGTGATCGTGCTGAACCACCCCGGCCAGATCAGCAACGGCTACGCGCCGGTGCTGGACTGCCACACCAGCCACATTTGCGTGCAAGTTCGCGGACATCGAGTCCAAGATCGACCGCCGCTCTGGTAAGGAGCTGGAGAAGAACCGAAGGCGATCAAGTCGGGCGATGCGGCCATCGTGAAGATGGTGCCGCAGAAGCCGATGTGCGTGGAGGTGTTCAACGACTACCCGCCGCTGGGCCGCTTCGCCGTCCGCGATATGCGCCAGACGGTCGCCGTCGGCATCATCAAGGGCGTGAACAAGAAGGACGGCAGCGCCGGTAAGGTGACGAAGGCGGCGGCGAAGGCGACCAAGAAGTAAGCGGACCGAGGCTGCACTGCATCTGCCGGGCCTGTGCTTGCGGACACGCGAGTGTGTGTGTCTGTGCAGTTCGACGCTAGTCTGCCGCGTTTTTTTTTTCCCCCATTTTAAGTACTGACGGGGTGGACTCGTCTCCCCCGCGTTAAGGTAAGGTCAAAGTGTTTCTGAGGAAGGCGTGCGCGGCACCCAGACATCTGTGCGTGCCGGTGCACTGGTAAAAGTAAGGCCGTCACTGCAAGCGTGTGGCCGTTGCTAAGCAACGGCGCCGGCGGTGCTTGTCGCCGCTGCGGTGCCGTGCGGATGCGCGGTGGCGCGCGTCTGTGTGTGCGAGCGCCCGCTTGCACGCCACGCACGCACGCGAAGCCGCGCGATGCGGACGACTAGGATTAATGAACGTGACATGGCTGAAGACGAACAAACACAACGACAACAAGTGCGCCGACGCCCTGCAAAGAAACCGGCGAACGGAGGTGAACGCGACGCGACGGTGCTGAGGGGCCGACGAGGCGGCCGTGCGAGCGGGACGACGCGTGCGATGAGGCGCGTGCTTCCCGCGAGGCGGGGCTGGCGCCGCGTGCGGAGACGCCGATGCCGCCTGTGCTGCTGCGGACTGCGTGCTGGGCCGCACCGGCGGCGGTGCGCTCCTCGCGTGTGCGGGTTGGGTGTGTGCGCTGGGTGGTGCGCCGCGCTGGCGTTCCCGCTGCACCCGCCCCCTCTTCCCTTCCCGCTCCCTGCCCTACGAATGTGCTCTCCACCTCACTTCTTCTCTCCACCTCACTTCTTCTCTCCCTCCCTCCCCCTCTCTCTCTGCTGCTGCTGCTGCTGCTGCTGCCGCGCACTGTCCCGCACCCCCGCGTACGCACACCACGCAGTCAACTAGCTCGCTAACTCTCTTAACACTCTTCGCTATTCACCATGGGTAAGGATAAGGTGCACATGAACCTTGTGGTCGTCGGCCACGTCGACGCCGGCAAGTCCACCGCCACCGGTCACTTGATCTACAAGTGCGGCGGCATCGACAAGCGTACGATCGAGAAGTTCGAGAAGGAGGCTGCGGAGATCGGCAAGGCGTCCTTCAAGTACGCGTGGGTGCTGGACAAGCTGAAGGCCGAGCGCGAGCGCGGTATCACGATCGATATTGCCCTGTGGAAGTTCGAGTCCCCCAAGTCGGTGTTCACCATCATCGATGCCCCCGGCCACCGTGACTTCATCAAGAACATGATCACCGGCACCTCCCAGGCCGATGCCGCTATTCTGATGATCGACTCGACCCAGGGTGGCTTCGAGGCCGGTATCTCGAAGGACGGCCAGACCCGCGAGCACGCCCTGCTCGCCTTCACGCTGGGCGTGAAGCAGATGGTGGTGTGCTGCAACAAGATGGACGACAAGACGGTGCAGTACTCCCAGGCCCGCTACGAGGAGATCAGCAAGGAGGTCGGCGCGTACCTGAAGCGCGTGGGCTACAACCCGGAGAAGGTGCGCTTCATCCCGATCTCGGGCTGGCAGGGCGACAACATGATCGAGAAGTCCGACAACATGCCGTGGTACAAGGGTCCCACGCTGCTGGAGGCGCTCGACATGCTGGAGGCCCCGGTGCGCCCGGTGGACAAGCCGCTGCGCCTGCCCCTGCAGGATGTGTACAAGATCGGCGGTATCGGCACTGTGCCCGTGGGCCGTGTGGAGACCGGCATCATGAAGCCGGGCGATGTTGTGACGTTCGCGCCCGCCAACGTGACGACTGAGGTGAAGTCGATCGAGATGCACCACGAGCAGCTGGCTGAGGCCGTGCCCGGCGACAACGTTGGCTTCAACGTGAAGAACGTGTCCGTGAAGGACATCCGCCGTGGTAACGTGTGCGGTAACTCGAAGAACGACCCGCCGAAGGAGGCCGCCGACTTCACGGCCCAGGTGATCGTGCTGAACCACCCCGGCCAGATCAGCAACGGCTACGCGCCGGTGCTGGACTGCCACACCAGCCACATTGCGTGCAAGTTCGCGGACATCGAGTCCAAGATCGACCGCCGCTCTGGTAAGGAGCTGGAGAAGAACCCGAAGGCGATCAAGTCGGGCGATGCGGCCATCGTGAAGATGGTGCCGCAGAAGCCGATGTGCGTGGAGGTGTTCAACGACTACCCGCCGCTGGGCCGCTTCGCCGTCCGCGATATGCGCCAGACGGTCGCCGTCGGCATCATCAAGGGCGTGAACAAGAAGGACGGCAGCGCCGGTAAGGTGACGAAGGCGGCGGCGAAGGCGACCAAGAAGTAAGCGGACCGAGGCTGCACTGCATCTGCCGGGCCTGTGCTTGCGGACACGCGAGTGTGTGTGTCTGTGCAGTTCGACGCTAGTCTGCCGCGTTTTTTTTTTCCCCCATTTTAAGTACTGACGGGGTGGACTCGTCTCCCCCGCGTTAAGGTAAGGTCAAAGTGTTTCTGAGGAAGGCGTGCGCGGCACCCAGACATCTGTGCGTGCCGGTGCACTGGTAAAAGTAAGGCCGTCACTGCAAGCGTGTGGCCGTTGCTAAGCAACGGCGCCGGCGGTGCTTGTCGCCGCTGCGGTGCCGTGCGGATGCGCGGTGGCGCGCGTCTGTGTGTGCGAGCGCCCGCTTGCACGCCACGCACGCACGCGAAGCCGCGCGATGCGGACGACTAGGATTAATGAACGTGACATGGCTGAAGACGAACAAACACAACGACAACAAGTGCGCCGACGCCCTGCAAAGAAACCGGCGAACGGAGGTGAACGCGACGCGACGGTGCTGAGGGGCCGACGAGGCGGCCGTGCGAGCGGGACGACGCGTGCGATGAGGCGCGTGCTTCCCGCGAGGCGGGGCTGGCGCCGCGTGCGGAGACGCCGATGCCGCCTGTGCTGCTGCGGACTGCGTGCTGGGCCGCACCGGCGGCGGTGCGCTCCTCGCGTGTGCGGGTTGGGTGTGTGCGCTGGGTGGTGCGCCGCGCTGGCGTTCCCGCTGCACCCGCCCCCTCTTCCCTTCCCGCTCCCTGCCCTACGAATGTGCTCTCCACCTCACTTCTTCTCTCCACCTCACTTCTTCTCTCCCTCCCTCCCCCTCTCTCTCTGCTGCTGCTGCTGCTGCTGCTGCCGCGCACTGTCCCGCACCCCCGCGTACGCACACCACGCAGTCAACTAGCTCGCTAACTCTCTTAACACTCTTCGCTATTCACCATGGGTAAGGATAAGGTGCACATGAACCTTGTGGTCGTCGGCCACGTCGACGCCGGCAAGTCCACCGCCACCGGTCACTTGATCTACAAGTGCGGCGGCATCGACAAGCGTACGATCGAGAAGTTCGAGAAGGAGGCTGCGGAGATCGGCAAGGCGTCCTTCAAGTACGCGTGGGTGCTGGACAAGCTGAAGGCCGAGCGCGAGCGCGGTATCACGATCGATATTGCCCTGTGGAAGTTCGAGTCCCCCAAGTCGGTGTTCACCATCATCGATGCCCCCGGCCACCGTGACTTCATCAAGAACATGATCACCGGCACCTCCCAGGCCGATGCCGCTATTCTGATGATCGACTCGACCCAGGGTGGCTTCGAGGCCGGTATCTCGAAGGACGGCCAGACCCGCGAGCACGCCCTGCTCGCCTTCACGCTGGGCGTGAAGCAGATGGTGGTGTGCTGCAACAAGATGGACGACAAGACGGTGCAGTACTCCCAGGCCCGCTACGAGGAGATCAGCAAGGAGGTCGGCGCGTACCTGAAGCGCGTGGGCTACAACCCGGAGAAGGTGCGCTTCATCCCGATCTCGGGCTGGCAGGGCGACAACATGATCGAGAAGTCCGACAACATGCCGTGGTACAAGGGTCCCACGCTGCTGGAGGCGCTCGACATGCTGGAGGCCCCGGTGCGCCCGGTGGACAAGCCGCTGCGCCTGCCCCTGCAGGATGTGTACAAGATCGGCGGTATCGGCACTGTGCCCGTGGGCCGTGTGGAGACCGGCATCATGAAGCCGGGCGATGTTGTGACGTTCGCGCCCGCCAACGTGACGACTGAGGTGAAGTCGATCGAGATGCACCACGAGCAGCTGGCTGAGGCCGTGCCCGGCGACAACGTTGGCTTCAACGTGAAGAACGTGTCCGTGAAGGACATCCGCCGTGGTAACGTGTGCGGTAACTCGAAGAACGACCCGCCGAAGGAGGCCGCCGACTTCACGGCCCAGGTGATCGTGCTGAACCACCCCGGCCAGATCAGCAACGGCTACGCGCCGGTGCTGGACTGCCACACCAGCCACATTGCGTGCAAGTTCGCGGACATCGAGTCCAAGATCGACCGCCGCTCTGGTAAGGAGCTGGAGAAGAACCCGAAGGCGATCAAGTCGGGCGATGCGGCCATCGTGAAGATGGTGCCGCAGAAGCCGATGTGCGTGGAGGTGTTCAACGACTACCCGCCGCTGGGCCGCTTCGCCGTCCGCGATATGCGCCAGACGGTCGCCGTCGGCATCATCAAGGGCGTGAACAAGAAGGACGGCAGCGCCGGTAAGGTGACGAAGGCGGCGGCGAAGGCGACCAAGAAGTAAGCGGACCGAGGCTGCACTGCATCTGCCGGGCCTGTGCTTGCGGACACGCGAGTGTGTGTGTCTGTGCAGTTCGACGCTAGTCTGCCGCGTTTTTTTTTTCCCCCATTTTAAGTACTGACGGGGTGGACTCGTCTCCCCCGCGTTAAGGTAAGGTCAAAGTGTTTCTGAGGAAGGCGTGCGCGGCACCCAGACATCTGTGCGTGCCGGTGCACTGGTAAAAGTAAGGCCGTCACTGCAAGCGTGTGGCCGTTGCTAAGCAACGGCGCCGGCGGTGCTTGTCGCCGCTGCGGTGCCGTGCGGATGCGCGGTGGCGCGCGTCTGTGTGTGCGAGCGCCCGCTTGCACGCCACGCACGCACGCGAAGCCGCGCGATGCGGACGACTAGGATTAATGAACGTGACATGGCTGAAGACGAACAAACACAACGACAACAAGTGCGCCGACGCCCTGCAAAGAAACCGGCGAACGGAGGTGAACGCGACGCGACGGTGCTGAGGGGCCGACGAGGCGGCCGTGCGAGCGGGACGACGCGTGCGATGAGGCGCGTGCTTCCCGCGAGGCGGGGCTGGCGCCGCGTGCGGAGACGCCGATGCCGCCTGTGCTGCTGCGGACTGCGTGCTGGGCCGCACCGGCGGCGGTGCGCTCCTCGCGTGTGCGGGTTGGGTGTGTGCGCTGGGTGGTGCGCCGCGCTGGCGTTCCCGCTGCACCCGCCCCCCTCTTCCCTTCCCGCTCCCTGCCCTACGAATGTGCTCTCCACCTCACTTCTTCTCTCCACCTCACTTCTTCTCTCCCTCCCTCCCCCTCTCTCTCTGCTGCTGCTGCTGCTGCTGCCGCGCACTGTCCCGCACCCCCGCGTACGCACACCACGCAGTCAACTAGCTCGCTAACTCTCTTAACACTCTTCGCTATTCACCATGGGTAAGGATAAGGTGCACATGAACCTTGTGGTCGTCGGCCACGTCGACGCCGGCAAGTCCACCGCCACCGGTCACTTGATCTACAAGTGCGGCGGCATCGACAAGCGTACGATCGAGAAGTTCGAGAAGGAGGCTGCGGAGATCGGCAAGGCGTCCTTCAAGTACGCGTGGGTGCTGGACAAGCTGAAGGCCGAGCGCGAGCGCGGTATCACGATCGATATTGCCCTGTGGAAGTTCGAGTCCCCCAAGTCGGTGTTCACCATCATCGATGCCCCCGGCCACCGTGACTTCATCAAGAACATGATCACCGGCACCTCCCAGGCCGATGCCGCTATTCTGATGATCGACTCGACCCAGGGTGGCTTCGAGGCCGGTATCTCGAAGGACGGCCAGACCCGCGAGCACGCCCTGCTCGCCTTCACGCTGGGCGTGAAGCAGATGGTGGTGTGCTGCAACAAGATGGACGACAAGACGGTGCAGTACTCCCAGGCCCGCTACGAGGAGATCAGCAAGGAGGTCGGCGCGTACCTGAAGCGCGTGGGCTACAACCCGGAGAAGGTGCGCTTCATCCCGATCTCGGGCTGGCAGGGCGACAACATGATCGAGAAGTCCGACAACATGCCGTGGTACAAGGGTCCCACGCTGCTGGAGGCGCTCGACATGCTGGAGGCCCCGGTGCGCCCGGTGGACAAGCCGCTGCGCCTGCCCCTGCAGGATGTGTACAAGATCGGCGGTATCGGCACTGTGCCCGTGGGCCGTGTGGAGACCGGCATCATGAAGCCGGGCGATGTTGTGACGTTCGCGCCCGCCAACGTGACGACTGAGGTGAAGTCGATCGAGATGCACCACGAGCAGCTGGCTGAGGCCGTGCCCGGCGACAACGTTGGCTTCAACGTGAAGAACGTGTCCGTGAAGGACATCCGCCGTGGTAACGTGTGCGGTAACTCGAAGAACGACCCGCCGAAGGAGGCCGCCGACTTCACGGCCCAGGTGATCGTGCTGAACCACCCCGGCCAGATCAGCAACGGCTACGCGCCGGTGCTGGACTGCCACACCAGCCACATTGCGTGCAAGTTCGCGGACATCGAGTCCAAGATCGACCGCCGCTCTGGTAAGGAGCTGGAGAAGAACCCGAAGGCGATCAAGTCGGGCGATGCGGCCATCGTGAAGATGGTGCCGCAGAAGCCGATGTGCGTGGAGGTGTTCAACGACTACCCGCCGCTGGGCCGCTTCGCCGTCCGCGATATGCGCCAGACGGTCGCCGTCGGCATCATCAAGGGCGTGAACAAGAAGGACGGCAGCGCCGGTAAGGTGACGAAGGCGGCGGCGAAGGCGACCAAGAAGTAAGCGGACCGAGGCTGCACTGCATCTGCCGGGCCTGTGCTTGCGGACACGCGAGTGTGTGTGTCTGTGCAGTTCGACGCTAGTCTGCCGCGTTTTTTTTTTCCCCCATTTTAAGTACTGACGGGGTGGACTCGTCTCCCCCGCGTTAAGGTAAGGTCAAAGTGTTTCTGAGGAAGGCGTGCGCGGCACCCAGACATCTGTGCGTGCCGGTGCACTGGTAAAAGTAAGGCCGTCACTGCAAGCGTGTGGCCGTTGCTAAGCAACGGCGCCGGCGGTGCTTGTCGCCGCTGCGGTGCCGTGCGGATGCGCGGTGGCGCGCGTCTGTGTGTGCGAGCGCCCGCTTGCACGCCACGCACGCACGCGAAGCCGCGCGATGCGGACGACTAGGATTAATGAACGTGACATGGCTGAAGACGAACAAACACAACGACAACAAGTGCGCCGACGCCCTGCAAAGAAACCGGCGAACGGAGGTGAACGCGACGCGACGGTGCTGAGGGGCCGACGAGGCGGCCGTGCGAGCGGGACGACGCGTGCGATGAGGCGCGTGCTTCCCGCGAGGCGGGGCTGGCGCCGCGTGCGGAGACGCCGATGCCGCCTGTGCTGCTGCGGACTGCGTGCTGGGCCGCACCGGCGGCGGTGCGCTCCTCGCGTGTGCGGGTTGGGTGTGTGCGCTGGGTGGTGCGCCGCGCTGGCGTTCCCGCTGCACCCGCCCCCCTCTTCCCTTCCCGCTCCCTGCCCTACGAATGTGCTCTCCACCTCACTTCTTCTCTCCACCTCACTTCTTCTCTCCCTCCCTCCCCCTCTCTCTCTGCTGCTGCTGCTGCTGCTGCCGCGCACTGTCCCGCACCCCCGCGTACGCACACCACGCAGTCAACTAGCTCGCTAACTCTCTTAACACTCTTCGCTATTCACCATGGGTAAGGATAAGGTGCACATGAACCTTGTGGTCGTCGGCCACGTCGACGCCGGCAAGTCCACCGCCACCGGTCACTTGATCTACAAGTGCGGCGGCATCGACAAGCGTACGATCGAGAAGTTCGAGAAGGAGGCTGCGGAGATCGGCAAGGCGTCCTTCAAGTACGCGTGGGTGCTGGACAAGCTGAAGGCCGAGCGCGAGCGCGGTATCACGATCGATATTGCCCTGTGGAAGTTCGAGTCCCCCAAGTCGGTGTTCACCATCATCGATGCCCCCGGCCACCGTGACTTCATCAAGAACATGATCACCGGCACCTCCCAGGCCGATGCCGCTATTCTGATGATCGACTCGACCCAGGGTGGCTTCGAGGCCGGTATCTCGAAGGACGGCCAGACCCGCGAGCACGCCCTGCTCGCCTTCACGCTGGGCGTGAAGCAGATGGTGGTGTGCTGCAACAAGATGGACGACAAGACGGTGCAGTACTCCCAGGCCCGCTACGAGGAGATCAGCAAGGAGGTCGGCGCGTACCTGAAGCGCGTGGGCTACAACCCGGAGAAGGTGCGCTTCATCCCGATCTCGGGCTGGCAGGGCGACAACATGATCGAGAAGTCCGACAACATGCCGTGGTACAAGGGTCCCACGCTGCTGGAGGCGCTCGACATGCTGGAGGCCCCGGTGCGCCCGGTGGACAAGCCGCTGCGCCTGCCCCTGCAGGATGTGTACAAGATCGGCGGTATCGGCACTGTGCCCGTGGGCCGTGTGGAGACCGGCATCATGAAGCCGGGCGATGTTGTGACGTTCGCGCCCGCCAACGTGACGACTGAGGTGAAGTCGATCGAGATGCACCACGAGCAGCTGGCTGAGGCCGTGCCCGGCGACAACGTTGGCTTCAACGTGAAGAACGTGTCCGTGAAGGACATCCGCCGTGGTAACGTGTGCGGTAACTCGAAGAACGACCCGCCGAAGGAGGCCGCCGACTTCACGGCCCAGGTGATCGTGCTGAACCACCCCGGCCAGATCAGCAACGGCTACGCGCCGGTGCTGGACTGCCACACCAGCCACATTGCGTGCAAGTTCGCGGACATCGAGTCCAAGATCGACCGCCGCTCTGGTAAGGAGCTGGAGAAGAACCCGAAGGCGATCAAGTCGGGCGATGCGGCCATCGTGAAGATGGTGCCGCAGAAGCCGATGTGCGTGGAGGTGTTCAACGACTACCCGCCGCTGGGCCGCTTCGCCGTCCGCGATATGCGCCAGACGGTCGCCGTCGGCATCATCAAGGGCGTGAACAAGAAGGACGGCAGCGCCGGTAAGGTGACGAAGGCGGCGCGAAGGCGACCAAGAAGTAAGCGGACCGAGGCTGCACTGCATCTGCCGGGCCTGTGCTTGCGGACACGCGAGTGTGTGTGTCTGTGCAGTTCGACGCTAGTCTGCCGCGTTTTTTTTTTCCCCCATTTTAAGTACTGACGGGGTGGACTCGTCTCCCCCGCGTTAAGGTAAGGTCAAAGTGTTTCTGAGGAAGGCGTGCGCGGCACCCAGACATCTGTGCGTGCCGGTGCACTGGTAAAAGTAAGGCCGTCACTGCAAGCGTGTGGCCGTTGCTAAGCAACGGCGCCGGCGGTGCTTGTCGCCGCTGCGGTGCCGTGCGGATGCGCGGTGGCGCGCGTCTGTGTGTGCGAGCGCCCGCTTGCACGCCACGCACGCACGCGAAGCCGCGCGATGCGGACGACTAGGATTAATGAACGTGACATGGCTGAAGACGAACAAACACAACGACAACAAGTGCGCCGACGCCCTGCAAAGAAACCGGCGAACGGAGGTGAACGCGACGCGACGGTGCTGAGGGGCCGACGAGGCGGCCGTGCGAGCGGGACGACGCGTGCGATGAGGCGCGTGCTTCCCGCGAGGCGGGGCTGGCGCCGCGTGCGGAGACGCCGATGCCGCCTGTGCTGCTGCGGACTGCGTGCTGGGCCGCACCGGCGGCGGTGCGCTCCTCGCGTGTGCGGGTTGGGTGTGTGCGCTGGGTGGTGCGCCGCGCTGGCGTTCCCGCTGCACCCGCCCCCCTCTTCCCTTCCCGCTCCCTGCCCTACGAATGTGCTCTCCACCTCACTTCTTCTCTCCACCTCACTTCTTCTCTCCCTCCCTCCCCCTCTCTCTCTGCTGCTGCTGCTGCTGCTGCCGCGCACTGTCCCGCACCCCCGCGTACGCACACCACGCAGTCAACTAGCTCGCTAACTCTCTTAACACTCTTCGCTATTCACCATGGGTAAGGATAAGGTGCACATGAACCTTGTGGTCGTCGGCCACGTCGACGCCGGCAAGTCCACCGCCACCGGTCACTTGATCTACAAGTGCGGCGGCATCGACAAGCGTACGATCGAGAAGTTCGAGAAGGAGGCTGCGGAGATCGGCAAGGCGTCCTTCAAGTACGCGTGGGTGCTGGACAAGCTGAAGGCCGAGCGCGAGCGCGGTATCACGATCGATATTGCCCTGTGGAAGTTCGAGTCCCCCAAGTCGGTGTTCACCATCATCGATGCCCCCGGCCACCGTGACTTCATCAAGAACATGATCACCGGCACCTCCCAGGCCGATGCCGCTATTCTGATGATCGACTCGACCCAGGGTGGCTTCGAGGCCGGTATCTCGAAGGACGGCCAGACCCGCGAGCACGCCCTGCTCGCCTTCACGCTGGGCGTGAAGCAGATGGTGGTGTGCTGCAACAAGATGGACGACAAGACGGTGCAGTACTCCCAGGCCCGCTACGAGGAGATCAGCAAGGAGGTCGGCGCGTACCTGAAGCGCGTGGGCTACAACCCGGAGAAGGTGCGCTTCATCCCGATCTCGGGCTGGCAGGGCGACAACATGATCGAGAAGTCCGACAACATGCCGTGGTACAAGGGTCCCACGCTGCTGGAGGCGCTCGACATGCTGGAGGCCCCGGTGCGCCCGGTGGACAAGCCGCTGCGCCTGCCCCTGCAGGATGTGTACAAGATCGGCGGTATCGGCACTGTGCCCGTGGGCCGTGTGGAGACCGGCATCATGAAGCCGGGCGATGTTGTGACGTTCGCGCCCGCCAACGTGACGACTGAGGTGAAGTCGATCGAGATGCACCACGAGCAGCTGGCTGAGGCCGTGCCCGGCGACAACGTCGGCTTCAACGTGAAGAACGTGTCCGTGAAGGACATCCGCCGTGGTAACGTGTGCGGTAACTCGAAGAACGACCCGCCGAAGGAGGCCGCCGACTTCACGGCCCAGGTGATCGTGCTGAACCACCCCGGCCAGATCAGCAACGGCTACGCGCCGGTGCTGGACTGCCACACCAGCCACATTGCGTGCAAGTTCGCGGACATCGAGTCCAAGATCGACCGCCGCTCTGGTAAGGAGCTGGAGAAGAACCCGAAGGCGATCAAGTCGGGCGATGCGGCCATCGTGAAGATGGTGCCGCAGAAGCCGATGTGCGTGGAGGTGTTCAACGACTACCCGCCGCTGGGCCGCTTCGCCGTCCGCGATATGCGCCAGACGGTCGCCGTCGGCATCATCAAGGGCGTGAACAAGAAGGACGGCAGCGCCGGTAAGGTGACGAAGGCGGCGGCGAAGGCGACCAAGAAGTAAGCGGACCGAGGCTGCACTGCATCTGCCGGGCCTGTGCTTGCGGACACGCGAGTGTGTGTGTCTGTGCAGTTCGACGCTAGTCTGCCGCGTTTTTCCCTTTTGCAGGTGTTGTTTTTTTTGTATATGTGTGTTATTGCGTGGTGGTTCTCGCTGTTGTTGTTCGCTTCGCGGTGTTCTCTCTTTCCGATGTTTTGTTGCCGTGGTGGTGGTGCCTTATGTAGTAGTTTGGCTTTTGTGTCCTCTTTGTTGTGTTGTGAGTTGTTGCGGTTTTTGGTTTCTCGACGCTTTGTCTGCAGCTCTGTGGGGTGTAGTTTGTTTTGCCGGGTTGCCTGCTCTATCAGATCCTCTTCGATGCACCATCTTCCTATTCTTTTTCCTGTTGTTGCTTCTTACCTTTTTGCTTACGTCGTTCTTCTTTTCGGTGCTCCTCTCTCCTCGTCTACGGCGGTGTTTTTTCACCTTCGGCTGTTTGTGGTTGCGTCTTGTGGCGTGTTCTGTGAGGGCTCTACGTTCAAGTTTATTTATTCTTGTTCCTTTACCGTGCTTCTTCGTCAGCTGTCGAGTAGTTGCGTCACGTTTGTGTTCTGTAGGCGTTTCATTTGCCCGTGTCGACCTGTTGAGAAGTGTATATTGCCAGCGCGTGTAAGTCATTTAGTAGGTTCTGCTAGAGGTACCCATATTCGTGGACTTACTCGTTGTAGTCACCACATTACGAATAGATTCCAGTTTCGCAAGTCGTGCAAGTCCTCGATACGTGAGTAATTCCGTAGTTGTGTTTTACCGGTTACTCTACCGCTTCAAGTCGCGCAACTTAGAAAGATGGGGGCGTGGTTGTCGAGCCTGCGGCAAATGTTCGGACTCTTGCCGGCAGAGCGGAAGATTCGCGTACTGATGCTCGGCCTTGACAACGCGGGCAAAACTTCGATTCTGTACCGCCTGCACCTCGGCGATGTCGTCACGACTGTACCAACGGTTGGCGTCAACTTAGAAACTCTTCAGTACAAGAACGTTTCGTTTGAGGTGTGGGATCTCGGCGGCCAGACCGGTGTACGGCCGTACTGGCGGTGCTACTTTAGTGACACCGACGCGGTGATCTACGTCGTCGACAGCACCGACAAGGATCGCATGGGTGTCGCCAGGCACGAGCTTTTTGCGTTGCTAGACGAGGATGAATTGCGAAAGAGTTTGTTATTGATCTTTGCTAACAAGCAAGATCTGCCAGAAGCGGCTCCGGAGGTGGAGATCGCGGAGCAGTTGGGGGTTTCGTCGATAATGAATCGCACGTGGACCATTGTAAAGAGCAGCGCGAAGACCGGCGACGGCTTGTTGGAAGGCATGGATTGGCTAGTCGAGAAGCTGCGTGAACAGGGGATTTCAAGCCAGTAGTATTTAACTTCGCCAATACGTGCTCTCGAGATAAAACGGTTGCTGCTGTGTTACTTACGCTTATGTCCCAGGGTGTGGTGTGCGTTGTTGTTTGTCTGGGAAGGGAAGCAGGTTATACTCACGGGGATGCTGCTTTGCAAACACGCTTTTTGTTGAGTGGCGCATTTAAACGCCAGTTATCTTGCATATAAGGTTGTCGAAGGCGGCATCAGTCGAATACACTTCAACTACAGCACGTTTGTGTTTTGTCTCTTTAAGTTTCTCAACGTGTTCTTACCTACTTGTTCATGTTCTGCACCAAATAGTACTTCTTAGAGACTAAAGTTAAATCTCACGAGGTGGTACGTCATGCACTGCGCGGACAGTAAAGAGCGACGCATGATGGGCAGATCTGTGGTGCTGCGCAACTACAATGACGAGCGTTGCGATTGTTGATTCGCAAAGCCCCGGCGGTTTCCGTCAGTTACTGATGTGCTTGGGAGCGCAACACGCGTTTCAACACTCCACCACCGTCAGAGGGTAACCGCCTCCAACGCGTGGAAAACGCCTTTTTGCACTTGAGTTGCTCGATGGGCTGTGACAACATGCGTGACCGTGTTGCCTGTTTGTTTTTGACGTAGGAGCTACACCTTGGCCTGCAACTCGTCACACTATCCCTTTTACACTCATACAGAGTCGGCCGCAAGCACGCAACCACGCGCGTAATGTACGCGTCTATGGTCTTTCTCTCCTGCCTTTTTACTGTCTTCTCTTCCCCTATTCTCACTTTTTGCCCCATGTTTGTTTTCGTCGATGTGCAACCATTCTGCTGCTATGTTGTTAGAACTGCCGTATGAACTGCCGGAGTCTTTCCATTTCACTGCGCTTTTTCTTATGGCACCATGGACTTTACAGCCCTGCAAGACAGCCTTCACCGCGGTCAACACACCGGTCACCCCTCCGACGCCGTGCCGATTGAGTCTCAGTACACCTTAGTTGACAAAATCGGGTGCGGTTCCTACGGTGACGTGTGGAGCGCCACCCGGCGCAACGGAGGCAAAGACCTCTACGCGATAAAGCGCATCAACAAGCGCGTGGCTGGCACAAAAGGGTTGAAGAGTGTCATGGGCGAAGTCGAAACGATGAGTCTGCTCTCGCACCCGAACATAGTTAAGCTGGAGGAGACGTACCAAGACGAGACTTATCTGTGGATTGTGATGGAGTATCTGCCGGGCAACTCGCTGCAACATCGCCTGGATCGCGAGCGAGTCTCGGAGGCTGACACACGCCGCTTCGTTACGCAGTTACTCATGGCCGTTGAGTACATCCACGAAAAGGGCATCGTGCACCGTGATTTGAAGCCAAGCAACTGCCTTTTCTCACAGAACAACCTCGTCGTGAAGATCTCCGATTTCGGTCTCTCTGTGCTGGCGGGCAACGAGCAGTGTTTGGCGACGCGGTGCGGCACGCTGCACTACATGGCGCCGGAGATTTTCCTTGACACGAACTATGGCAAGCCGGTGGATATGTGGGCGATGGGGGTTATGGCCCACGTCATGTTTCTCGGCGAATACCCTTTTAAAGGGAGCAATGAGTGGACACTATCACGCGACATCTGCCGTGGCTACCGCGCACCGGAGGAAAACGCACGTTGCAGTCTCAGCGGCAGCAGCAGCACTAACGCAGCACTCAAATTTCCACCGCTTCTGCAGGACTTCATTAGCCAACTTCTTACATTTGACCCCCACCGGCGGATGACAGCGACCGAAGCGCTGAAGCATCCGTGGATCAAAGCCGGGATGGAGCTGAATAGGCAGGTCTCGTTCTCGATTTCACAGGTGTCGTTGGAAGTAGTCCCCCGGTCTTCCGCGAGGTGGCGTGCCACCGTGCTGGCCGTTATCGCGGCGCAGCGATTTATGTACTTTTACAAGGTGAAGCGACTTGACAAACTGGGTTACGGCAGCTTTGCGATTCTGCGCGACTACCACTACCTCATGACCGGCTATTACAATCCACAGGGAGACTCGCTGGATTGCAGCAACGTGTTCCACACCCGTCCCATGGCGCTGCTAGAGTTGGTGACGATGATCGGCACGTGCACCCACCTGCGCCACATCGACTTTAGCTGGAACAACATCCACAGCCTCTCCCTCATTCAGGCTTTTTTGAGTGTTGCCGCGAAGCACCCGTCGCTGCGTTCCATCGACCTCTCGCACAACCCAATCCCTGCCGTCGCGGGACGTGCGCTGGTGCGGCTCGCTCGCAATCCACTCTCACATGTGACAACTATTAACGTTGGCGACACCGGTGTCAGCGCAGATACTATTAGCCAGATGAACAGGTTCTTAAAAGAGAAACTGGCCCCCTCCGCTCTCTCGCAGAATTCCTCCGTCGCGGATCTGTCAAGCAAGAGCAACTCGAAGAGCCCTGGTGATTCGCTCTTCTCGTCGCCTAACAGCACCCCGTACAGCCTTCGACCACGGCGCACGACACTGCAGGCGACGCCGCTGCGCTCCGGCGATAAAAACGCACGGGTACCACGGCTGCCACCAATTACTCGGTTGCCGCCCCTGCACCACAGCGATAAAACGCTATGATGTTTAGTTGGCTGTTCGCCTTTGTAAGCGCATTGGTTGAGTTGCCCTACCTCAGGGCCGAATAGGATTACTACTGCCAGTTAGCATTGCTGTATCACGTAAATTAACAGTGAAGAAGGACGCGGGGTCAGGAGGTTAATCTGTTACAAATCGGCTCTGTTCGCTGTTTCCTCCTACTCGCTTCTTTTTCCTTTTTGTTTGTTTGCTGCTTGACGTGAGTGTACAATAGTTTCTCTTTTCTTTGAGAGTGTCACAGGCATGTTAAATTCTTTAAAACGAGGGTGCTCGGCACTCGTCTTTGTACATTACCCGGTATCTGGCCTTCTTCCGCTACTTCTCCCCTGTTCATACGTTCCCTCTCAGATTGCATTTGTCGCCCGGGAGTCCTTTTCCTCAGTTTTGGCGACCACTGTTTCCGCTGTGTACTTCTCTTCCAGTCACTTATCACCTCCAGCTGGTTTTCTGTACCCTTCGGATTACCAACGGCATTCCGCCCAGTTTACAGCGCCGGGTAGCGGCACCGCAGGAGGCACAGCCAAAAGGATAGCCGGACCTGCTTTTGTTTACTGTCCTTCCTTGTCTTGTCGTCACGGTCTTACATTTTGTCCTCTCCTTTGGTCGATCTCCCTGTCTGCGTGCTTCGCTAACGCAGCGGGGGGAACGACATGTACATAAACTCGTATCTCTGAACGCGTGTTTCCTTTTCCCTTGTGAGCCAGAAGCCCTCTCGCAACACAGACCAAGACATTTCCACGTTGTTCTTCTGTCTCCCACTTGACCCCTCCCGCCCTCGCGTTGTCAGTTTCGATTTCGTCTGACACACACACGCGCACACGCACAGAAGAAACAACACTTGAAATGTGGGACAAAACACGATAGAGGGGAGGGGAGAGCGATGGCCGACAGTCTAGCAAGCAACTCCCTGCCACTTATTTGCGTGAAGGTACGGCACACCCGGCTGTGAACAGCGCTCACATCCGCGGTATCTCTTGCGAAAAATGATAGTAACAAAAAGCGTAATTGAGCGCGAGTACTCTAAAAAGGCGACTCAGCTGGGGGATTTTTGAAGTTGCGTACATGGTGCTTCTTGTAGCCGTTCTCCGTCTACTTTCCTGCTCCCCCCTCTCCATGCCCTTTACTGCGGAACACATTTACTGGTGCATTTTAGTTAGCACGCACACACAATACCCACACAACCACACACAACAATAACGAAACCAAAGCTCAGTAGCGACAGACGTAATGGCTGACCAGGGCAGTGCGCTTGTGGTGTGGGGCAGCACCGGTCGCAGACTTCAGTTCTCTATGCAGGATTTGAAAATGCCGGAGAAACTACGGGACGACCCACACTTTCACTTCTACGAGAAACAGTGGGACTCTGTGGCGAGTTTTTGGTTCAATCGCGTTCTCAAAGAGTCGTCGTTGCAGCACCTCGAGGTGGGCCGAATTGTAGAGCTCATCCAGAAAGACATCGCAAAGCGTTGGGAGAAGCGGCGGCAGGAGCAGAGTCTTCACAAAAAGTGCAAACGCCTCCTACAAGGCAGCGGGTCCGCCGGAACGCCCTCCAATACCGTGTTGCTCACCAACGTGGTGTCGTTAGAGACCTATAGGGCGGCCGCTGAGGAGGAGAGGAAAGAACTCGTGGTGGCGGTAATCGAGCGAGTACAGAACGTAGCAAAAGACGCGGTATCGTCGTGGCGCGTGTTGGTGGACGACACGGCACCGCCCGTTGAGACCACAGAGGGCGAGCCGGCTGCGAAGAGAGGGCGAACGGATGTTAACGGCCACGATGCTACCACTATCACTACTGGTAACAACACCACCACAACAGGTGCTGCTGATTTCGGTAGTAAAAAGGCTTCTGCAAAAGGCGAAACTACGCCGACCTTTGACGATCGTGTGGCTGTGATTTGTACGTTATCGAGTAAGGAGAAGGCGGCCCTCGCAATCGCGCACCTGCACGGCGGTATCTTTGACGGACGAAGCGTGTTGTCTCGCTTTTGGGACTCCTCGTGAATGGGTGAGGAACGTGGGAGTGGTAGGTGAAACGCTGGCAAGAGTATTAGACCTGTATACTAATTGTGAAAGCACAAAGAATACAAAACGAAACAAAGTGAAGTGTGCCACCGCTTGAAAGCCGTGGAGATTGTCGCTAACATCCTGTGAATACGACATATAGTGAAGTTGGATTTCACAGTGGCAGTGCTGAGAAATTAAAACTACTTGAGCTAAAAAGCTGTTCGCCTTCACGCAACTTTAACAGTGTGGGGAGTGTGCTTGTTGCGAGGCTCTGCGGAGGGTACCGGGTCTGCTGAGAGGGAACAAAAGGGGTACTCTCCACACTTCGTTTTTTTTTTTTTCGGGGACCTTCTTTTTGTTAGAGTACACGTTGAGCCTTTAACTGGAGTACAGACAGGAAGAGTGCGGTTTGTGCAACCGACACCAAGTAACAGTTAGGGTAGCGAAGCTTCACTTGATTCTTTCGTGGCGCTACAGCGGTACTGCGTCTCTTTCAGGCAGTTACCCAAACAGTACTGGTTACCTTGCACGAAGCGCGCGCAACCACGTAGCATTCGTTTATTTTACAACAACAACAAGCAATAAGTTTACAAGATAGAAATGCGGCGAATAAGCAGCTGTGTGCCATCGTCCGACGCGTGTGCGGTGCCGTGTTGGTCCGCGCTGCGGTGCGTAACGACGGGTGAGCAACACAGCTACAAGCCCGGTCGTGTTGCCAAGGCTCTGCGCTCCCTTTTCGTTGCCTTGACGCCAACCTCCCTAAAGAAGCGGATCGCTATCCGCATGCAGACGGGGATGGAACGAGCAGAACAGTTGGAGAGGGAGCACCAGTGGTTACAGAAGCACGGCTCGCCCCTACAGGTGATGGGTCTGCCAGACCACGCCGACCTAACGGAGATACGCGCACGCTACCGCACGCTGGTGTTGGAGACGCACCCTGACACCGCCAAGACGACCACCGGTGAGAGCGAGTACGCGATTTTGCAGACGGCATACAGAATATCGACAAATCCGGTAAGCCTGTGGCACCAAAACGGCGCCTCGCCGGTGTTGTACCGACAGCTACTGGTCGCCTCGAAGCAGAAGGCACGTCGCCTTGACTGCGTGCGCCTCTTCGCCATCTTCTCCTACTGTGTAATGCTTCTGATGCTGCTCTTTTTTTCTACGGTTATTGTGACGAACGGCCTGGAGGCGGCGTTAAAGTTTTTTGACCCCGAGTTTTATCAGTTTATGATTCAGCAGGAAAAGGAAGAGGAGCGGAAGCGCCAAGCCGGCGAGTATGTCGACACCGACCCGAAGAGGCTTGCTCCAACTGCGGTGCGTCGCCTTCTCTTCCCTGGTCAGTTTATCCACGAGGGTGCGGGCTTAAAGACGTCGGGAAATAAGTAATTGAAAGACGTACCATCGCCCCTCTTGTTACATAAATGACAGCCTCTTCGGCACCATTGAACGATCAACGTCCGGCTGTCCCTTTCTGCGCAGCCCCTCTGAGACGTCTTTTTCTGTTGTTCGTCTGTTAACGGGGACGGTGTCTTTTGTGTTCCGTTGCTTGAGGAGCTCTGCACGGTGTAAATCCTAAACCTCACAGACACCTTTTCCTTTTTAATACCAGTGTTTGGTGTGTTTCTGTTAGTTTATTGCCTGTTAATGGAGAACTCGTATTTAAAAGCGAAGAATGGATAAAGAAATCTCTGGCAACGTCCTAGTTGCATCTTCGCCAAATCGCGGCGTTGCAGTGTTCTCTTCGCTGTAAGTACTCTTTTGTTTTTGCACTTTCCACTCTGTACGTTCCGTTTTGGTCTCGGTTTCAAGAGAGTCGATACAGCCTCTAACTAAAATCTCTACTGAATTGGTTCTTTTCACTACTTTCAGTGTCGATGCCCGTCACCGAAACCTTGAAACCTCCTGATCGTAATTTCGTAACGCCTTTTTCTCTCTGTTTGCTGGGCACCGCTGGTGACCACTGGCGCCTGTTACCGCTGTGAAGTTACCTGGACGGTGTGCTACTCCACTAATTCATCTTTAATTGCTTCTTTAGCGTGTTGCGACTCCCACAGCAAGAGGAAGCAGAGCACGGCTTTCAAAACGCTGGCTGCGGCTTCAATTAAGGGTTGCATTGGTTCTCACTGTCTTTATTGAAGTGCGGAGAACGAAGAACGCATTCGCCGCACCTTCAATAAGCAGGGTTACTCGCATACGCACCTATACAGACGAACGCGCGAAGTTCACCGAAGTGGCGAAGGTAGTCTATTGTACACGACATCGTTTCGCTCTCCTTGTATTTTGAAGTGCAGTTCTCCAAGTATACTCGTTTATCCAGACGAAAGAAAACGATGCCCTCACGTAACAAAAGTCAGCCTTCTCCGCTATCCGCGCAGGTTCCGACGGCGGCCACCGCTGCCGCCTCGCGCAGCGTCAACTGCGCCACCTTGAGCGACTGCGCAAACGACAACAGCACCGTGGAAGGGCTGGAGACATTCGATGTAGGGGAGTACCACCTCACGTCGTGCCCAATCTGCCTCGAGCACTTCACCCTAGACAATCCGGCCATCCTTCTGAAGTGCGAGCATGGCTTCCATCTGCAGTGCCTCGAGTCGTGGCGGCAGCGTGCTTCCGTCTGCCCTATGTGCCTCTCCCCGATGGTAGGCGACGAAGGCCGCATCATGAGCCCGGCAGATGCACGCCGACGCCGCCGCCTGCGGTTGAGGACACCGACTGGTATCCTCAATGCACCGGAGCGGAGTACTGTCATTGACGCCGCGGTCAGTACTGCGTACGCCAACCCGGGCTGCGAACACTCAGACTGCGAAGCTGCACACACTTTCGAGCAGGACGGAGAGACGGATGTCATTGTAGTCTCCTCTGCGGAGGAGGACCCCCGCAGCTGGTGTGGTTGGCTGCACCGCTGGTGCTGTGTGCTGAGCTGACCCTGGCGGAGCGTGCACTACTAGTGTTGTCGTTATTATCAGTGGCGCTAGTGTTTGTTGTTACTTGCCGACGTACGCATTTTCACACTTCGACACGGCTTCCTTTACTTCTGGTTTGTTACTCGCTTATTCATCTCTTTTGCGCAACCCAGCCGCTGCTGCTGCTGTCGACTTCACGTACGCATGACGCATGCGGGACACACTCTTTCTGCAGAGCGAAACAGAGCTGCAGCAGCATAGTCGGAACGCATGGGAACCGTATTGCCATGCTCTGCACCGTTTGTGCATCCCCTCGCGTGTTTTCGCTGTTCTAACGTGCGGTTATTGTTTAAGGTAGAGTCTCTTTCTACATTGATGCTCGTTAAAAACTAATGAAACAGTATGCGTTGCGTTTGTTGGGTTGCTCCTGTCTACCCTTAGCTTTAGTGCTTTCTGACTACGAGGCTGCTTTTTGTTTCTGAAACTTGGTCTTTCATCACTCGCGTTCCGCGCTGGCGCTACTCTCTCCCTCGCTGTGTCTTTTGCTTTCTTTCCCAGTAAACGTTGGATCCACTCGGACACTGCCCAATTGAAACTCTCCCCCTTATGTCAGTGTGCAGCGCCTGCGATATCTAATCGTGTTGTTTTACCTCCTTTGTCTTTTCTGAACACTGAGCTCCCACTTCGGTTTTACAGGGGCCACTTTCACTAATATGCATGCTGTGACGTAGGCCAGCCTCAGTGGTATTCGTCTTACAGTACATGTGCAGATCCGACGCCTCGTGCTGATGAAGAGCCACGCGTTTCATAACGAAGACACTAGCCTTTTTTGAAATTCTATTTAGACTTGTTTTCAGCCGTGTTACAAGGCTCTTTTCTGTGTTGATCTGCACAATGGTTTGGATATGAGGACTTTGCCAATCCCGCTCCCTTCGCGTTTGTTTTATCACTTCTAGTTTTGCTCTTCTCTGCTTTTCCTTTTTGACGAGTGATAAATCAGTTTGATTTAACCAGGGCAAAAGACTACGACCTTTTTTGTGTTTACAATGATGTAATGCTAGCCGTAACCGCGACAGCAAATACCACGAAGAACATAAACAACGTGAAGCGTCTGACTCATTCACAGCGTTGAACAGCTTTATTTGGGAGAAAGGTGAGTTGCCATAAAACGAATAGCGTTGCTGGAGCCTGAAGCACGACACCTGTAGATATACACTAAAGACACGGTTGCGATTATTGAGAAGGTGGACGTAGATTCAACCCTGACGCATATCTTGACTTTCCGCCACCCAATAAGCAAATGTCTTTCACCCCATCCGCCTTTTCTTCTTGCATGTGCTGTGGTGCTTCTTACCGCGCGCAGCATCTCGCCGCGCTCCGTGTACCCGGTGAAGCAGTAATAAAAAACACGGCGTCTTCCAGTGTTGTGTTCACCAGAAATAGCGGGAAAGACAGCAGTGCCGTTTTTCAATCTCTTCACGTTGCCCACCAGCAACTCGTTTTTCTTTTCGTCACCACAACACTGCCATTTGGTCTACAGGACATTAACTGTCGTCGCGTAGTCAGCACCGAAAGTTGGTTTGGTAACGTAATTTTTGCTTTGGTATGAGCGTTTGCTGAGGGATCTAAGAGGCATCTACAGGGAAACGGGAAATTCCGCCGCATACACAAGCAGCCTCTGCTTTACTTCCACTGACATATATAGACACTTTCTATTTGGAGCAGGTGTTCAGCGCACCTGCCTAGCTTACCCCTAATCAGAAAATTTACACTTTTAAGCTCATGCCCGGACGTCCGGGTGATCCGCGATGGGCCGTGTTCATCACTTGTGTAGTGAGCCACTTGCCCTTGCTGTTCACGGTAGTTTTGCTCATGCGTCGGCAGATGCGGCAGGAGTGCGTGATGGGTTCCTTTGCGGTGTTGGTATCCTTCATGTACCACACCTGCGAGTGCTTCAACGTGGAGCTGTTCCTCACGGCGATGAAGTGGCACCGCCTAGATAACATTGGCGCCATCACATCGGTCGGCTGCTCGTGTCTGCATCTCGCTTGCCTGGAAAACCGAGCAGCATTGGAGTACCTACAGTCCGCCGTACTCTTTATTGTCATCATCCTGCAGGAGGCCGCGCCGTGGGACCTGCGCTACACTGTTGCTCCGGTGAGCGCGTGCATCTGCGCCCCAATTATCTCGCACGTTCTGTATCCGCGTCGCCGCCAGGGCATCAACCCGCGTCGTTTCATCGTTGGGCTCGCTGCGTGCGGTCTCGGAGTGATCTTCTTCGCGATGGGCTTAGACGATCAGAACGATCCCTTTCGCATGTTCCACGGGCTCTTTCATATCAGTATTGGCGTCGGCGTCTTCTCCTTTTTCAGCTCCCTCCGGCGTCCGCTGGAGCGGAGGAGAATCCCGACGCAGTCGCCACGTTACGACGACTCTGTCGCTGTAGTGGTGAACATGTAAGGGGACGTTCTCTCAGGTAGACGTGGCAAAGGAACAGTATCGTGGCGACTTTTGTTTGCTGGGGCTCAGCGTGCGGGAGTTGCGGCCGGTGTACTAAAGTAGGTTTCCCTGGTTGTCGCGAACGTCGAATATGCACCTACGCACGGCGGCGTGTTGGTGCATATCAGCGAATTAGTCGACGTGACGTTAATTTCTCTCATCTTCTTTTGCCTCCATCTCAAATAGGGCAGTGTAGCTAACGCGATTTTACTCAAAGAATCCCATCGGGCCATTTTCAAAACATTTGACTGAAAGCAAATGATATGCAGACTTACCAGGTTGCAACTTTACTACGATAACCGAGCATCCTGCTTTGTTATCCTGTTCACTTTACGGTATCATTCTCTCCTGTAGCAGTGGTGAAGTATCTCTCCAGCCTTTGATTCTCTCGCACTTTCCACTTCGTTACCACGTTCAACTGCGTAAGCACAAAACAACTCCCCGCCGTCGCGGACACAGTAGTTTCATTTTCACGGGAATAGTTGACGCTTAGAATAAATTGGTGTAGTTCCAGCATACCGCCACACACCTGCTCTCGTTTGTTGCGTTCTCGCTGCATTCATCTCTATTTTTTTATTTTCCTACAAAGACACGTGGTATAGCTGATCGAGACGTCGAGAGCTCCGCGTTTTGTTTTTCCTTTTCTGTCTCTGTTAATACACATATACATACACGTATACCATCTCTTCGCCAACCGTTATGATGCGAGAGGGGGAGAGTCACTTCATTCTCTTTATTACGACAGTCCTCAGTCACCTCACGATGCTGCCCATGCCCTTATTGTTCTACAGGCGCGGGTATGTTCTGGAGCTCTGTGGGTCTGTGTTTGCCCTGCTGGTGTCGTTCATGTACCACGCCGCTGAGAGCTTCGACACCTCCCTTTTTCTCACTGAGAGGGAGTGGCACCGTCTCGACAACGTCGGCATCATCTCCATGATGGGCATATGGGACGTGTACCTCTGCAGCATTCAGAACACCTTTGTCGACACATCCTGCAAGTGCTTCTGTGTCTTCCTCACACTTATCCTGCAGCAGAAGCACCCGTGGGACGTGCGGTTCACGGTGACGCCGGTCATTCTGTTTAGCCTGTTTCCCATCGCAAAGTACTGCTTCATTGAGCGGTGCCTGCCACCCTTAAATGTGCGCTGTCTCTTCCTGGGCGTATTGTTCTCGTGCTTTGCCATCCCGTTCTTCGTACTGGGACTCAACGACCGTGAGGACCCGTATCGCATGTTCCACGGCGGGTGGCACTTTTTCATGGGCATTGGGTCGTTATTTCTGTGGCTGATGGTGAAGCAACCGCCATGCTACGGCGGTGGTGTGCGGTTGCAGAGCAGCATAATGTTAAAGGGTGACGCTGCGTTATGAAAGTTCATCTCTGCTCTCGCGACCACCCTTTTACATGCAACCAACAATCGATCGCACCACGTTTCGGTCGGTTCTTCTGCACCAGATTTCTTTCTCATTCGGCGACACAACAACGTGTACGGAAACAAAGAGTTTACAAAATAATACTGACTTCCACATCCGTTGCGTAGAAAACCAAAACAGATGACGCGCTTGATAGACGAAAGCTCTTCTCAATTTACATTCTAGCAGTGTTTCCGCAGCTTCCTTTGTTCCCCACAAGCTTAATGTTGGGGGTCTGCGTTTGTTGTTTCCGACAATGGGGAGAAATATAACTGGGGCTTTTTCCTGCATGATTCTGCACCAGCAGTTTTTCTTTGCGGATGCACTTTCCCCCTCTTCGTTTTCCACTTTTATTACATCGGCGACCTTTCTTACTTCACACTATGAAGAGTAGCACATCTTAGCGCCTTTGCACTGCGCTGCCAGCTTCATACGATACCCGAGAACACCTCATTCCTTCGCTATTTTTTTCTCTCTATCTCTCCGCACGTGTGTGTGCGTGTGTGTCCTACTATGCTTCGATCCCGCCAGCTGCATGTTTTAGGGTTGCTGTTGGCGCTGCTAGCCTGCGCCTTTGTCGCAACTGCGACGTTGTTGACAGAGGTATCACCGGAGCAGGTCTTTCTACTGCACCGCCGCAACATCGGTGCCGCCGACGACAACGACCTCCGCGCCATCACTCGAGGCCTCCCCACTGGTAGAACACCAAACATCTCTCTAGAGCGTTTGCGAGGTCTCTCGTCACGGCAGTTGGCCAAAATAATTAAAGACCGCGACAGTGACTGCTACGGCTGCGTGGAACGGCGTGACTTAGTGCAGCGCGCCTACGAGGTGCAGCAACTCCCCACGATGGACGAGCGCGTCGCGTGGCAGCTAACAGTCTCGGACCGCGGCCTCATGACGATGGCGGCACGACAAGATAACATCGCCTCCATAACAGGCTCTTTTCTCAACACAGACTGCAGGATCTTCAACGGAACTATCTACTGCCAGCCGCGTGGCGTCTAGCGGTGCTATCCATGGGTGCGCGTGTGCTAGGAACGTGCATATCCGAATCCCGCAAAGAAGTGGCTTTTTTTTCCCACAGTTAATGGGTGCCTCTTGCTTCGTTCTGTTCAGCTCTCTTTTCTGCATTCATCACCAGCCTCTGTTCAACGAGCGACGACTCCTCTCTCCCTCTCTCTCGAGATTTCCCCTTCTTGTTTGTTTTCCGTGCCTCTCCCGCTTGCTTGTGTTCCCGCAGTTTTGTTTTTTGTTTATCAGTATATTTAATGCACGTTAGGTGGCTTGGGCATTAACGACCACCAAAAACAGCAGTGACAAGAACCACGCTTACTTCCTCGCACTACCACAAGTCCTTTTGTTAGCTCGTGGCTGAGCTGCAGGGCGCTTTGCAAAAACAGCATGTGGTTGATTTGATCTTTTCGTCTTACTGCACTGCTGTTCGTGCGTGCGTATCCGGAAAGCCAGCCCGGCTGTGGGGCATGCTTCGTGACATCACGCGTCTGCACGTTTTGGCTTTCTCGAACGGCTTTCTCTTTTGGCTTCACTTCCGGATTCTCTCTACCGCCCCGCACTCATCTCCGATGGTCTCGAAATCTCACCGCATTAACGCGAACAACGTGAATTGAACAGCTGTTTCCTTTCGAGACCCTTCGGCATTTCTTTAAAGTCCATTATTACGCACTGTTTCTACTTCACAGTTTTTTTTTTGTTTCGTTCGTTATCCCTTCTCTCGACCCTCACCACAATGGATCGTGCAGCCACCGCCGACGCGCGTGCGCGCAGCAGTTTGTCGAAGGCACAGGAGCACCTGAAGAACAATGACGTGAAGAACGCCATCGAGGCCCTCGCGGCGCACCTGCAGAGCAACCAGCTGACCATTGTCGGTTTCCAGTGTCTCGAGCTGCTCGCCGACCTTACGCTGACACACGTGAAGTTGGACGTGGCGAAGCTCATTGAAGTCCTGCGTCGTTGCCGCTCTGTTTTGCGCGGATCGCAGCATCTGGACGACAGTGTGCAGCGTATTGTTGACATTGTTATGAGCCGTATTCGTCAGATGTGCATCAACGCAAAGGAGCGTGCGGAGGCGCTGCAGAACCGCCCATCGAACGGCGACAAGATGCTGGCCGCCATGAACGGCACCTCTGTCGCCGCGTTGGCGGAGGAGCGCCACATCCGGCCCTGCCACCAGGCCCTCGGTCGCCTTATTCGCTACTTCTGCGGCAACAACACCATCGGCTTCGCAAAGAAGCTCACCTTCATCTACAACAAGACGGTGCGCCAGTTCCTTTCCATGTGCAAGGAGTTCAACGCGCCGGGCTGCCTGCTGGATGTCTCGTCGGCCGTTTCACACACCATCTCCCGGATGGCGCTCGACCACCTGACGGAACGCGACGACGCGCGGTCGCGGGCCGTGGTGCAGGACATGCGCAAGGAGCGCGCCGACTTCCTCGCGTCGACGGCGGCGGTAACGGAGGTGGTCGAGACGCTGTGCTGCCTCATGAACGACATATGCAGCCTGCGCCAGTACGGCGGCGCCTTCGAAGTGCTGTCGTGCCTCAAGCGCCTCTGCGACGTCATTCAGCGCAAGGAAGACCTCACAGACGTCGTGTCTGGTGCCTACGAGACGATGAGTGACATCTTCTGGTCATGCTCCCTCTACAACTACCACGCCTACTGCCTCTCCACCGCCGCGTCGCTGAAGCGCCACGAGAAGCGGGGCCTTCTCGCCGCTCGTGCCGTCGTCGCATCCCTCTGCGTTACGGAGGTTGACCTTGAGCTTGACCCTTTCGGCCGCCACCGCGAGAAAAGCCCGCTGATTGATGAGCTTTTCGACTTCCCGATGACGACAAAGGCGAGCCTGTTGGAGCAGCTCAAGGCTAAGGATGTGTACAGCCTCGCGTCGCCCGAGGTCATGAAGCTGGCGGCTAGCCTCGAAGACCCGAACTTCACCGACTTCACTGGGCTGCACAAGAGCGTCACAGCGCTGACTACAAACAACAGCGATCTTGCGCGCTACGGCGACGAGCTTCACAGGGTGATTCTGCATTACCAGCTTGAGTGTCTCGCCATGAGTTGCAACCACATCGACGTGCTGACACTGGCGGCGTACAACGGCAACCTGACTGCGGCCGAGTACGTGAATAGCATCGAGCCCGTTATCCTCGACGACGACACCGTCTCGGTGGAGATCGACAGCCGTACAAGCACCCTCTGCTTCCGCGATTCCTCCAAAGCGAAGATGCTGCGGTATTATAACACCATCGTGGCAAACGTCGACACCGTCCCCGCCAGCTCTATGTGCGCCTCCACAGGCCGCTACTCCGACTTCGCCCAGGCGGGCGCATCGGCACCGAAGAAGCCGCTGACGGTCTCCGCTGCTGACCTTGACGCCGCCCTCAACTACAGCAAAAACATATTCAAGCTGCAGTCCACGTGCATCGAGAATAAGTCGCAGCGCGCGAAAAAGAAGGAGCTCGACGAGCTGAGGAAGAAGGAGGATGCGGTGGAGGAGCGGCGGTTGCAGGAGGTGAAGAAGAAGGAGCAACTACAGCAGGCTTACATAGCTGAGCTGAAAGCCGAGTACTGTGAACGCCAGCGGCAGGAGCGCGGCAAGGAGGTGTTGCGCAGGCTTCGCATCAAGTACCCTGGCTTCAAGGTGGACGAATCAATCGTCTACCGCAGCGCAGCCGCCTTTGAGGAAGAACTCACCCACCTCCTCGCCGCGTTCAAGCGTCGCGGCGTTGAGAACGATCGCAAGGAGATCTTACAGGCAAATCTTTACGAGCGCGCCCTGCGGGCACTGGAGATTCCTGCACGCAAGCTCCGCGACAGTGAGAACGCCGAGCGCAACCGCGCTGAGCGTGCAGCCGTGCGCGAAAATTACCTCGCTGAGCACCGCCGCGAGTACGACCGCCGCAGCAACGAGCGTCGGATTCTCTCGAAGTTCCTTGACGACGCGGAGCAGTTTGAGGAGACGTGGCGGGAGCGCGCCAACATCGGCAAGCCGTCCAAGCGCGACGAATACCAGCGTCTCCTCGAGGAAGAGCAGCGCCGTCTCGGCGGCGAGTAGGACTGCAGTAGACAAGCGCCGTGCGAATGCTTACACGCGCATAGTGCCGTATATCGATCTACGTACGGGTGTATATGTGTGTGTGTGTTTGCGCGTGTGCACGTGCGCAGGCGCGTCAACGGCATCACGACGACGTGTGATTTTGGACGTCTTAAATCCCCTTTCTTCATTTAAGCAGTGTTTCTTTTCTTCGGGGCTAGCTGGTCACCAGCTCGGCCTACGTTATTAAGCTCCTTTTTGTTTTCCTGACTTTGAACTGGCGTTTGTAACTTAATGTGGCTGAGACTCAAGAAGTAATTCACGATAAATACAGTTTTCATCGATTTGTGTTTTCTGTGTTTTGATTGTGTGACTCTGCAGGTGTGTCAGAGTCTCCGTCTTTTTCATTCTCTCTAACCGTAAAAAAAGGCCGGCAAATGTGTCCGTGGTGGCGTGTTGATGACGTTGGTTCTCGCGTATGGGTTGGAAGTAACTTTAAAAATCTGTGTTACTAATCAAGAGGAGGGGGAAAAACAGAACTTCTTTACTTAGCAGAGCAGAAGTAATGATCCGGACTACGGAAGAGCAGGCGCTTGCTAAAACCTACCGTGTTTTGCAGCGCCCAGAGGGCCACGTGTTGCTGAGAAAATGCTACAACAGCATTTGTTTTTCTGGAGCGATTGGTGTCCAAGCGATTTAAGTCGCAAGAGGATCGAAACACGAGCGGAAGTGCTGGCTATAGGCGAAGCTCTTATCCACTTTCGCACGCAGTTACGCGTCTAAATGCAAACACAAGTTTGTTGTTTTGCACTCCTCAGCGGGATTGAAACGTAGTTGAAAGAACAATAGGTATCACCGTATGCTTAACACCCCTTCCACTTCCATACATTCACCTGACTATCCCGCTTCTTCTTCCTCCGAACCGCAAAAACCTCCAGTTGTCTAATCAAATGCGACGTCCTGTACATCTTGTTCCTTTAGTGTTCTGTGAAACAACCGCAAGGTGACTGTAAAACAGCATCAGCTGCCCTTGTACAAGCGGTCCTTGACGCACCGCAGCTGCCATAAAACTGTACTGTTGCGCCGACAACAACAGGAATCGTTGCTGGTGGCCACGTCACAGAACTCTTCGCTCAGCTTCATGCTTTGGTTGCCCCACATTCACTCTTTCGAGGTACCTGGATGTACGGCTGTCTCCTCCGCGGCACCGGGAAGCCTCCACTCCGGCAACGACGAGACAAAACGTTAGCGTAAAAAGAAACGCGTGGCATTTCGACGGTCACCCTTTGAAGCTCAGGGGAGACTGGAGTGCAGGCGTGTTCAGCCGTTCTCATGGTAGCCGCTTTTTCTACGTGCTTTCTCGTCTGCATTTTAATGCCGTTACACAGACGGTGTCTTTTGAGAGCAAAATTTTTTTTATCGGAACCGTCCTCTACGTAATGACTGCTGTGCGTCCAATCGTGCGTTTACGTACAGAAGATTCCACGCGGAGTATGCGACTTGCCGAAGGCTGCATCGTAACACGGGTCGATGTACATAACATCTTTGAGAAGCAGTCTTCAAGCTAGGACTAATGCGTCGAGCTCATAAGAGCCACAGCTTTCTCAATGCTACGACGGTCGATGTCACCAGCTACCGGTGGTGGACGTCAGCAACACAAGTTAGAATACGTTCGATTACTTTCCTGGTGAAACGAAGATGCGAATATAGAACCTGCGTGTGTTAGCAACCTCTGAAGCCGTGTGTGCGCGTGTGTGTGCGTGTGCAAGAGGGCACATAGCCCTGCAAAGGTGAGTTTTCCACCGTGCTTAGCACTTTGCTGGTATTCAATAATGTAGCGTAGGCTTTTATAAAACGCGAAGACGGAGCGACTGACCTTACTGCTTTGCCGTCTCCTCTAGGGAGCGTTTTGCGCACAGCGGCATAGACGCAGAGCAGTGAGGCAGGACTAAAGGTACTATGCAGCAGTGCATAGGTTTTCGGCTGTGGCCGGCTGCCCGTAACTACATATATTAAGATCCCTCATTTATATCTCAGAAACGCAATACAACGTAAAGTACTGTCTGCGGTTGATAGAACTAGCACTCCACGATGATTTCGATTCTAGCAACCTTCTCCTCATTTGCCGTTGCAGCATGTCTGCCACACCTCAGATCTGTGAATTTTGATTTGCGTAGTAGAGGCAACCCACATCTATCTCTTTTGCTCGTAGAGCTCTACGTCTCCACTTACGGCAAACTCAACATTATTGACGGCCATGTCTGTGCACCGCAATTACAAAGGCTGTTGCAACCTTTTGCAGACTGAGACACCTAGTTAAAATAAGTACTTGCCGGTGCTCACGGAGGTCAACTGTTCCGGCAGCTCCCTCGAAAGCGTCAACCGTCTTACAGCAGCACTGCAAATTCCAGACGCTCGATACAATGTAGGTATAATTGTCGAACGTAGGGGGCCTCCCCACATGCCGTCCACGGGAATGACTGAGTGTCTCCGCAAACGGGCAGATAAGAAACCTCGATAATCTCGCCCGTACTCTGCAGTTGCAAATCTCAATATAAGAGTTGTGGGGTCCGCCATGTAGACGTGTTTTAATCTGTGCCGCTTGCTGACCAAGCTCAAACTTTAACCCAAGCTTATCGAGGATATTCGCGGTGTTAACAGGGAACCCTCTATAGAACAGCTCACAACAAATTGTTTTCCGTTCTCACTAATGTAGCCTGATCAGGTACCTATGCGTCTCTGACAGGTTTAGATAAATGCAGTTAGAGCACAACAAACGCTTTTAGTGGTCCTACAGGAGCGGCATCGCTGGAAAAGCAGATTGAAACCCGTGTAAACTGGACAGCGCACACGGCCTTACCAGGTTGCTTCTACTGATGGAAACACATTTACTGAAGAACAAAGAGTCTGAAGACAACAGTAGCCCGCGGGGTCCAGCAGATGACAAAGTCTATATTTACCAGATTGAAGCGTCACAAATGCCCACCTGCTCCCCGCTTCAGTGAGGGCGATTCGCAGTTAAAGACCTTTGTGTGTTCACCGTCGTGGTGGGACTCATTGCCATCAAAGTGCGTTGAGTTTTTTCTGAGTAAACGCGTCGTCAGCTTGGGCTTGTCATGACAAACTCCACTTTGAGCGGTCTCCTTCAGCACATCTTTAAGTGCGCAAGACGCGCTTGTTGAAACGGCCACGGACACATGCTCAAGCTTTAAAGTGTTTTTTTCTGTGTCGCTCGGCTTTTATTGCGCAGATCTTCACACACTGGACAAGTGCTTCACTTTATTGTTGCTAAGCTGCATTTTGATTTCGGTCGCATCTCCCTCTTCACTCAGTAGCATGCTCAGTTGGCTCCGAATTCCACACCTTAGCACCTGCATTTTCTTTCGTGGCGTTCTCATGGTGACGTAGTTGCTTCTAGACCCCAACTGCTGAAGCAGATGTTGTGCTGCCCCACGTACTCCCAAACGAGTTACTGCCCCGGAGAGAAGAGGGAAACAACGGTGCCTCCGGTTTCTTTTCCTCTTCGGGTTCGGGCATTATTTTGTCCCATTCTCTCCCACGGCGTTCTTTGTTTTTGTTTTTTGCTCTTCACTTTACAGCGGCCGAATTCTCTTCCTGTGAACTCCTTTTCAATTTCACCTTCTCATGCTGATCGCTCCGCAAGGCTTCTCACACCAATTCCCGTCTTCTCCATGTGACGCCTGCGTGGTCGCGTCACAACTGGCCTAACCATTTTTTTTTCTCGTAACTCTCCACCAGCCGTCGTCAGGCGTTGCCCCTCACTGTTTCTTCACGTTTTTAAACCAACACTGCAGTAAAGCACGTCGTGGAGGTGCTTTGCTGCACAGAGAAATTTGCGATTGCTTTTTCAGTGTGGCCACACCTTGGTGTCTGCTCTAGTTAAGATGTTGGTTTCTTTGTGCTGAATTGCGCTCGGCTACTGTACAGCGACTGTTCTCAGCCACAATCGCAGAAGGTAAGGCGGAATATCTGAACGGTAAATTGGATCCTGACGTTCAACGTGCATTGCGAAAAGTGGTCCCACATGAGGACGCAACGCCGCATACGCGCTCTTCCTGCAGTTTGTGCACGCCTGCCTCCAGGAGTTTCACGACAATAACAAGTGGGGCATCCCTGCCGCATGACGCCTGTGAACGCAGCTGCAACCTTTCGAGGGTGAAGTAAATCCTTGTCTCTTGTACTGTTAATGGGGCGTCACAGCTCCCATGCGGCAGTGGTTTTGCTTTCCGGCTCGTTGAGACTGTGTGTTTGCTGCCTTGTTTTCTCCCACCTGCAGTTGCTCTCGTCTTGTCGTTGACGGTACTGCGACGAAAGACAACTGTTGCAGTGAGAAGCTCGTATCAATTTCAGACCGTGCAGATGCTCTTTTGCAGGGACGAGGGGATTGAGTGCCTATTCTACACCCGCAGCTGTGTGAATTTATCTTGGCACTACTACACTTTACTTGGCAAACTCACACTGAGAACAAAAGAGAGCAGTCAATCGACGACCCACCTACTATGCTCAGTGAAAAGAAACACTACTGCATTGCTGTGGTGAAATGAAATCAGCAAAACGACGACTCGCATGAGATGGGGCTGTGTGTTGCGGTCCCTTCGTTCGTGTGCCACACGATCATAAGCAACAGCAACAATTCTCCCTCTCATCACCTTTGTTCCTAGTTACCTTCTTGCTCCTCCACTTTCTCGTGCCACTAGCGTCTAGTAGTGCTTCCGCCGTTGTTGCTGATGGCAGCAGTTCTCTTGTGAGGGCTTCCCGGCATACGCCAGATGGTGGTGGTGATGTATGCTCCTCTACTCGGTCTTTGGTTTTGCTGTTTGATCCCGAGTACTACAGCGTTGTCAGCCACACGCATGGCGCGCACACGCTTGGGGGAAGTGACTGCGATTGTACGCTGTGCGTTGCTGACCAGGACGGTGGCGCCATGCGTGAGAGAGGGATGATTACTTCTGAATCCTTTGCTGTGGGACACAACGTTGCCGGTGAAGAAGGCACGTTGCGTGTATAGGAAAGTGTGCTGGTGGCTGCAATGTTGCAACACATTGACGCTGGCAACTCAGATTGTGGCGAACATAGGACGGACGCCGTTACACTCAACTGCCTTCTGCGTGTGGGTGCCTTCTCTGAAAACAAAGTGCTGTCTCCATGAAGCAGCATGCAGCAACCACTGAGTTCTAACGCTGCATAACTACAAGGGAGGAGATTGATACCTTTCCGAGTGCACGCACTTGAGATGTTGTACTGACGCACCGGTGTTGATAGTGAAGGTCATGTCTTGGCAGTTACTCGAGGTTACCGAAGCTCTACGTCGCTGTACCGTTATTGTGAATATAGGTGATACCCTGGCCATCCTGCACACTTGTAACCGTGCTCTTGCGGCTTCACTATGTAGACTTGCACTCGTGATTTCGCTACAGCGTTGCCACGTAGCCAGCTACTAGAAAGGTGACACTCTACGTGACAGGCTCGTACGTCCATCATCATCTTTTGGCGGCGAGTCGGTGCTGAACACGGCAGTGTTGCGACGACAACAGTGCTCACCCATTCACCAGCACAATGTGACATTGAATTGCTGGCTGCAGGAAGCGTGCTAGTGTTACGCAGGAAATACGCGCTACGAAACCCGGGTGTTTTACAGATGGGAACAATGAAAGGGGACATCGCCACGCATAAAGGCACTTGCCGCCACGCTGCGAAACTCTGCCACTACTAGCAAGGGCAACGGCAGTACCGTGTGCCGGTGCACCTGTTATTCCGTTGTCAATGTGCAGCTGTAAAGACATATGCTCGCCATTCGGGAACAGCGCGGTGTTGCCAGCAGCAGGGCAAATGAGCCCGTGAGGTGTAGTCAAAATGCACGTATTCACTCTGCAATGCGGCTTCATCGCTCGGAGGAGCAGAACTATAACTGGGAACTTACACGGTGCATCTGGTAGTGTTTCTGTGGTGTTCCATGCGGTGTTGTTGTGGAGAAATGTCGATGCTGATGTTAACGACGGCGTCATTACCCAGACACGCTGTCACTATTCCCTAGCTACGGTGCCGTCTCAACAGCACACGCACTCACCTCCACACTGTTTCTTTCGACAGTAACGCTGACACCAGGGGGCATACACGTGTTTATCGTGGCAGTGAAGCGGACCTTCATCCCGCAAGAAGGACGACTACCTGCTGCAGTCAGTACCACACTGTACTGCATTTATGTTCGCAATGAAAGCGCTGCTGTAGAAAGCAGGAGTGCTCGACAGACTGCAGTGCAGCGATGCTACTCACTGCAAAGGCGATGGGGCAGCTAATTAACTATTGCCACGAACAGAATTGAGTGGAGCACTATTACTGTGCGTAGGCTCCTTCGCAGATATTTGCAATGTGGATGCAAAGACAGACCTTGATCCTCGCAGTGGTGTGGCAGCGCATTGTCAATGACGGCGAACTCGGCATTATACACAATAAAGACATTTGTGGCAGCGTGGGAGAGCAAACTGGATCGAGGTCAAGGGTGCGTGCTGCGAAGCTGTGCTGCTATCATGGTGCGGGGCACATAGTCACCCACGGGTTCACACAGTGCAGTGCCACAGCAAGAAAAGAGTAGAGGTAGTATTGTTGTGGGGATGCGCACTGAGCTAGCGTTGCTCTGCGCATTCGCGTCTTAAGTGAGAAGGACGGCGCCACCACAGTGGGGCTGGGCACCGCTCCGTAAACTGACACTGTGTGGTTTTAAAAGGCATATGCTCAACGAAGTGAGACTTTGCATTGCCACTGGAAAGACGGGTGGCACCACACCCGGCAGGCAGACACACGCTTGTCACCAATATTGTCCTGTAAGGTGAAGTCCTCGACGTGGAGCACTCTGTTGTTATGCTGAAGGCTTGTGCTCAACAGTTTGCATGAACAGCACACCGCCGCTGCTCACACAGAGGATGGTATTACAGCATGGGCGTGCGTACTTGACACGGTGGGCTGACAAAGCGTCAGCGACAACGCGGGAAGTATTGTGGTTGTGGGGATGTGCCACTGCTTTCTCACACTGCAGCTCTGCATCGATGCTGGTTAAAATGAAGCTCACACCACTGTGAAGCTTCACCATCGCCACCACACCGCCTCGACACCCTTACAAAGACACGCCCTCGTCATCCTGCTGTGCCGCAAAGCTCTGCTGACAAGGGAGGTGGCACGACACCTTCCGGCTGTGTACTTATCGCCACGAAGAGTTGCACAAGTTCTCTTTAGAGGACCACTATGCTGCGTGTCCTCTGCTTGTGTAAAATACGGATGGGGGCCAACAGCATCAGCTTGCCGAAGTGGAGTGCCGTGCTGACACCGGCAGCGAGCGTGGCATCGGTGCGGGGATGCGCACGTGCCCGTCACCACTCCTCGCTGCTGCATTTTAACCGGCAAGGCAGAGTGCAGCATTACGGAAACATACTTCCATCTTTTGTAATGCTGCTGTGTCGTCTTTGTTGTGGTGGTCAGCGGTGATGGGTACGTTGCTGCGACTGCCTGGCGTACGCAAGGACGACGGCAACGGATCAACGACGCACACGTACACACACACGCACACACCATCGTCACACCGCTGTGGCGAAGCATCGTTGTTGACAACACCGTTGGCTCCATTGTAAGCGTGCACGCTCGTCTTTGTGCTGAGGATACGTGCTTGCTACCGTGTTGGAAAGGCCGCTGACACTTCACTCGGCAGGCAGACACTCTCAACTCCAAGCCGGGGACTTTACGGAGGCTGATGAGGAAGCCAGTGCTACCGCACATAGTTCGCAGGTGTAATCATCACGTCGTGGTGCATCAGTGTTGTTACGGTAGACGGATTCACGACTTACAGTTCTGATCCTAATGCCGTGCTTGAAACCACTGCTCAAAGTAAGGATGCATTACAGACCTTACACTTAAACACTGCATTGCTCCCGACTGGGAGGGCAAGCGTCACAGCCGGCACAAACCGCCATCATCGTCTTCGCATAGCTGGTGTGAGGCACTGCTGTGGTCAAGGGGAGCGTTAGCTCTACCTGGAGGTGCAGTGGTCACTGCGTTGCGACAAACGTTACGCCGTGGTGAAACAGCAGACGGTATACTCCATCTAACGGACCCTAGTGCCCACCATCGTCCTACCGACCTGCGTTTTCTCGTGCTGCAAAGCGCGTGGTGTTAGAGACAGGTCGCGAAGTGTCTTCCGCAGACTGCTTCAAAGCATTGCTATTTCTCACAAGGGTGGGAGCGGCGACGGCATGTCAAGATCACGCTCAGCAGCTTCACTTATCTGCAACGCAGCTCATCATCACTGACATCTCCAGGGTTGTTTTATTGTCCTGGCATGCAGCCTTCCACACCACTGCACTGCAACACTCCAGGAATGAAAGAAACAATGGCTGTCATCTTCTCCCTCATCTGTGCTCTCGGCGTGTCTGTGTGTGGTGTTCTTTCGGTCGTGTGGCAGGAAGGTGTGCTCGGACACGTGTTTGCCCACTCTACTTCACCCACCTTCGTTTCACAAGACAGCGGACACTCACCTGCACCAAGGGAGCCGCCGGACCGTGCACGATGCATTTGTGGGCGGTGTGGTGTGGTCTCTTGCGGTTCAAAAAAGGAGACCATGCACCTACGGGGTCACAGCACGCAACCTGCGTGTGCTCGTGGTGCCTGGCTGCGTTGGGCGGTTGGCTGTGCGGTGTCTTCGTTGAGGGTTGTGCTGCGTGCTGCCCTGTGAGTGGGCAAAGGTATGGTGCGTCAGAGAAGTGCTTGTGCTGCTGAGCCGGAATTGCGGGAGGCACTGAAGGTAGATCAGGGAAGAATGAGTGGGTGGTAACACCGGTGCAGTGGTGCGAGTGTATTTCAACGCGAGGATCAAGAGTTTCGCAAAGGAAGTGACCCGTGCTGTGGGTGGTGTGTCTGCGGTGGTGAGGCTGTGTGGTGTTGGTTGGGTTGCGGGTGGTGTGACCGAGTGTTTGAAGAGAGTGTGCGGCGAGACTGCCTTTGTGGTTAGGTTAGGGTTAGGGTGGTGTGACCG